>CM055116.1:719763087-720180587 GCA_029206835.1 Rana muscosa
CTCCGCATCCTCTGACCATCTGATTGGCCACATCTCGATGACGTCACTACAGCGCATGCACATGGGAGTCATGGACCGTGGCACGAAGCTCTGAAGGCACAGCACGGGTATACCGTCACTTCAGAGTGCCGGTGACATCACCTGCTGCATAAAGTGTGAATATCTCCTAAACTGTGTAGGTCTAAGAGATAATAATAGTTCCTACAGCTAATCCTGAATATAGGCTTACTTGTCGGTACAAGTTTACGGAACGGGTTTACTTCCACTTTAAACAAATGTATTTATATTCTGACTGTGATAAATTAAGATAATATAGAAGAAATCACTATACTTTCCCTTTTAAAAGAAGCTGTATTGATCTTCCACTACAGTATACGTATATTTGCATCCTTGAAAATTATCATTAGTATAAAAAAACATCAACCCCCATAAATGCCACACACCAATAAAATAGCTCAAAATAATGTTTGAAAAATGATCTGGAAAAACTAACATGCATCTATGGTCAATGGAATTATTAGATTTTTTTTTAAGGCAATGTTTTATAACAGATATATATGCTGCCACTAATAATCCCTACTTCTGTTTCACTATCCCTCTTGGTTCTGTTCTTATGTATTGACATAAAACAATTATGTATACAAAGTTCCTGATCTTACTGATCTGCATATTTGCTCCAGGTCACGCACTTGATAAATATTAAAGCCAGTAAGACAGACAGGCAACTTGCATCTTTAGAAGGAGGTTAGCAATGGCAGACCCATATTTTTTCATTAGTGGTTTATTTAACCATGATTCCTAGACACTAAGATAACAACTTTTTCATTCTTGTCACAGCAAAAAAGAGTTGAAGCTAAAAACATGTACACATACTGCATACCTTAACTCATGGTATAGCATTTAAAAGAATCATGCTACAGGTTATTCAGAATGATTAAAAGGGTTCTCATACTGTAGTTTTGTCTGTTTAACCACTGATCGTTAAGTGCTGAGCCTTGTGAAAAATGACAGTATCTAACCATTAAAGAAAACTGTGAACGGATAAACTTTCAACCAACTTCATGTTTTCATATATCATTTTCAAGCCTATAAAGAAAAGAATTGATTTTCTTGTGTCGTCCATCTAGAAGACATAAAACGTTATTTACCCCCAAAAAAGAGAATGCAGCTGATAACTTAATCTCATGTCCTTTCCTATTTTGATCTATAGAACAGTTCACTGAAGCTTGAACGATAAAATAGAAAATAACTCTTTACATTTTTTTCACTTTTCTCTATACTAGGCATATGTTTTAAGTAATATACAGGCTCATTTAAAGACTAAATTTAAGACACAGCTTTAGTCAAGTCATTGCAAATTATCATTTCACAAATTAAAGTGATATAATAAAAAATAAAATGCTTGAAATAGGTCAGATACATTAACCATAAGAACAAAACTATAATCTGAATTTCTGGAAATAGTGCAGCAATTTAGATTCATTGAGTCTGATAATGTGTTTACCCCTTTTGCGGTGGGAGGGAATTGATGCCTAGTAGGGATAATCTCAAATGTTTAGTGTATGTGGTATGGATGAACTTGACTGCTTTTAGCTGTCAATTGTTGCTAATGGGATACCCAGCAATTTAAGCAAATGGGAGGAGATCGTAGGGGTTACATTACTATCTCAATAACTTTGCCCAAATATGGCCATGGCCATTTTTGACCAATGATGTCACCAATATGCTTGCCCCTTCTATTATACTGCAGATGATAGCTCAGGTAGCTGTAATCCAGCGAGTGGTGTTGTAGAATTAGGGTCTTTGGACTTTTCTTTTGGCAGGAATTGGGTATTGTGGTTGTACTTTACATCATGGGCTTTTATTTTTACACTTTACTTTTTTTTTTAATTAGTAGGGGTACTACATACTTCATACTCATTCACATATGGGGAGGTGGTCTCTTGGTGCCCCCTTATTGTTTATGGGGGCTTCCTCATTCCAATAAGCCCCTCACCCGCAGAGGCCACATGGCATCAACATGGGGCTACCATGTTTATGAGGACAAGGGCCTCTTCCCCATAACCCTGGCCCAGTAGTTATGGGAGTCTGTGGGTAGGGGGCTTATCGGAACCTGGAAGTACCCTTTACATAAGTCTCCTGTCCACAGACCCCCATAATCATATGGCCAGGGTTGTGGGGAAGAGGCCCTTGTCCTCGATAACATGGGGACAGAGTGCTTTATCAGGGGGGCACCCCTTCATGTTGGTGCGATGTAGCTTATCATGGTTCAAGAGGGGGGAGCATGTTTACCCCCCCCCCTTTCTTGAACAGCCAGGCTCCATGCCTGGACTAAGGGATAAGGCTGATATTGATTTTTAGGGGAACCTCACACTTTTTTGTTGTTTTATTTTTGCATGGTCTTAGAATGCATGCAGGATTTTGGTATGTATTTCTTTATGTTTTTTTTTTTGTCACTCTTGCTGTAGAATGTGTGAAGATAAGAGTGAAGGACTATAAAAATAAAAATGTGTATATATAAAAAAAAATCTATAAACACACAGCTGCTGCCTAATTGATATAAAATCAACTGTAATATACAAATGCGCTCAAAACAGCGATAATGCCACTTAAAATATGTATGTGCAAAATTGTATGTTGATAAAAAACCTTATGAATAAATCAGGTAAAACATGTGTATCAAATATAAATCAATTCCTATGTGATAAAAGGTTTATATAAAGTGCAAAACAATTCCTATGTCAACAAAACTTATGTGAACCTGTGTAAAAGTGCAAACCAAATCCTATGTTATCAAAGGTTCAAATGAACACATATAGTGCATTAATAAAATAGTCCCAAAATCTGTTTAACCACTTCAGCCCCGGAAGATTTTACCCCCTTCCTGACCAGAGCACTTTTTACAATTTGGCACTGCGTCGCTTTAACTGACAATTACGCGGTCGTGCGATGCTGTACCCAAACAAAAATTGCATCCTTTTTTCCCACAAATAGAGCTTTCTTTTGGTGGTATTTGATCACCTCTGCGTTTTTTTTTTGCACTATAAACAAAAAAGTGTGACAATTTTGAAAAAAATAACAATATTTTTTACTTTTTGCTATAATAAATATCCCCAAAAATGTTTTTAAAAAACAAATTTCTTTTATCAGTTTAGGCCAATATATATTCTTCTACATATTTTTGGTATGAAAAATCGCAATAAGCTTATATTGTTTGGTTTGCGCAAAAGTAAAAGTGTCTACAAAACTATGGGAAAGATTTATGGCATTATTATTATTATTATTATTTTTTACTAGTAATGGTGGTGATCTGCAATTTTTAGCGGTACTGCGACATTGCGACGGACAAATCATACACTTTTGACACATTTTTGGGACCATTTACATTTATACAGCAATCAGTGCTATAAATATGAACCTATTACTGTGTAAATGTCACTGGTAGGGAAGGGGTTAACACTTGGGGCGATCAAGGGGTTAACTTTGTGTTCCGTCAGTGTGTTCTAACTGTATGGGGATAGGAGAGGAGACATATCATTGTTCCTACTTAGTAGGAACACACGATCTGTCTCCTCTCCTGTAATAACAAAGGGATTTGTGTGGTTACGCACACAAATCCCCATGCTGGCTCTCGTGCACGCGATCGTGCATGACCAGTGGGGATCGCGACTGCCGGCCATGCGCATTGGATCCCCCGCGGTGCAGCGGGTGCACTTGCGTGCCTCCAGCGGCGCGCGTGTGCCCTTTGGTGGTTTTTAAAAGGAAACCAGTATATGTACGGATTTTGCCCAGGAGAGCCATTGTGCCACAGTAAATCTGAGTGAGTCGGTCGGGAACAGGTTGAAGTTATTCCAAATTCTTGAATGAATACAAAAATCTTGAAACAATGTGAATCTTATAAAAATCTTCTATTGGTCACCATAGCACCACATCAATCCACCACCAGCTTTATTAAGTGAACTCGCCAGAGGTGTATGCTGGTAACAAAACCAGCAAGTAAAGCATTTCATTTTTTACTTGAAAATGAATTGAAAGAAATGAAAAAAAATAAAATTGGCTAAAAAGGCAGTGACATGTGCATGCACCAAGCAAAGCAGCAGATCAAAAAAAAAAAAAACATGCACTGTACTGCTAATGCAAAATGACAGAACACTGTTGGAAGGCAACAGGTTTTAGTATTAGACATTTATGAATTTTTCCTGTCTGGTTATCAAAGAGCCATCTGGCCTGCTGCAGGTCGTCTTGGAATACCAGGAAAATTCTGTTTATTTAGCAGGGTGTATAACAGAAAAGTGCATATAAAAATTCTTCATCTGGAAGGGGATTCATGCAAACCCCCTGGCAGTGGGGTATAGGAATAAAATTCCTCATCTCAGACTTCATGGTAATGAGGGGATTAAAATGACTGATTTACTCACCTGCATCTAGATCAAAGGGACAAAATGTGGACTGGAATATTGACTTGGGTCAAGGCATTTGCTTTCAATGTAAAATTGCCACCTGGTGGAGGACAGTACCCTAATTCCTGGAGGATATTCGTAATACCAGACGTCCTGGTGCTTAGAAAAGGAATTCTCTTAAACAATAGTTTATAGATTGTTGCTCATTCGAGAGAGGACTATACAGGGTGGGCACAAGGATGTCAGAATGGGTGGTGTTTGTGAGTGATTTAAAAATGCAAGGCCCATTGATGAACGCCCTCTTTTCCCCTGAGCCCAGCTAGGATACAGAACATTGATGACGGACTTACGTAACTTATCATCTCTGCTCTTTTATTTCTATATGCTCTGTAATATTCTTTTAGATTTCTATGTTACTACTTTCTTTGTAAATAAATAAGACATTTGCTACTATGATATTGTGTTTATTTGTATAGCTTATAGTATTATTATATTATCACCATTAATATTATCAGAGCTTTGATAGACTAGCTAATTATAAGAACATACAAGATAGTACATATTTATGATTTAAGTAGGGGGAATCCAAAAATCACCCCTCATTTATTTCAAGCACCAATGTATAAAATCAAGCTGGGTATAGCCACTGGTGGCCAATCTGCCTATGTGCACTGTGATACCCTTTGCACAGCATGAATTATGGCTTTTTACTTCTCACAGTTTTTTTTACGGTCACTTTTTATGATATCAGTAAACATGTCATAAGATTTTGTTCCTTTATGAGATGCACATGTAAATCTCTAAAAGCAAACATAGTAGGGAGAATCACGTTTTTATATTAAGGCCAGGTTCACATCTATTCATTTTTAAGTGTGTTTCAGTTTTGTAAGAAACACACTACAGTTCATTTAACATGGTTTGCAATGGATGTAGTTCACATCTGTGCATTTTATGGAAAGGGTCAGGGACTTTTTTCTGGTTTTTGGTTCCATAGACTTCAAAGGATCAAAAGTGTGTATTGAAAAACGCAAAATGCACCTACAACATGCAAACTACAACCTGCATCGGTGTGAATCATGCCTGAGTGTACTGATTCTTACCTGGCATAAATTTGGACCACAAACCAGACTTATTAGTTTACTCATCTTATGTGCGTCAAGCCTCGTACACACGACCGAGTTTCTCATCGTAAAAAACACGTTGTTTTTTTCGACGAGATTCTTGTTAACCTTGTCGATTTTCTCATCAAGCTTTCCATGCGTACACACTGACATTTCCCAATTTCCTCGTTGTTCACCGCGGTCACGTCCAGCACGTACGACGGCACTATAAAGGGGAAGATCTTTTTTCTTGGCGCCACCCCATGGGCTGCTTTTGCTGATCTCGTGTTACCGCGTGTGAAGTAAAAGTTTGGGAAGAGACGATTCGCGCTTTTCAGTCTTCGTACTTTTCAGTTCGTTTTCTGCGGTTCAGTTTGTGCTTGTGGGTTCGTATCTTGACTTTCAGGGCGTCTAGGCAGGTCGTATCTGTTTTACAGTGCGTTCTTGCCTGTTCGTTTCTGTTTTTCAGTTCGTTATTCATAGGCCTTGCTGTTCTAAAGTGCGTTCTGTTCTGTACGTTCTGATAAGACGACCGTTTCCTAGCCATGTCGCCTGGACGTTCTCGTTGTTGAGTTCGTGCTGTGCGTGCGCTTGGTGTTGGTCTGCTTGTTTTGGACCAAGACCAGTCCATGAATGGTGTGAGGAGGAGTTCATGGACCAAGAATTGGTTGCTCCAGCGGGACCAATTCTGCCATATGCCTCTGCTGCGGGAGATCGTCGAGAATAATCCTGAGGACTACAGGAATTTTCTGCGGATGTCTGACCCCATTTTTCAGTAACTGTTGGCTTTGGTGTCCCTCTATATTACCAGGCAGGACACCGTTATGCGGGAAGCCATCAGTGCTGAGCAGAGGCTCATCGCCACCTTACGTTATCTGGCGACAGGGAGAAGTCTTCAGGACTTGAAGTTCACAACAGGCATCTCCCCCCAGGCTCTGGGCCTCATAATCCCAGACACCTGTTCTGCCATTATACAAGTCCTGCAGGAGGACTATATTAGGGTAAGTTTTCTCCATTAACATCACATTTTATGTATTACATGTATGCTAATGTATTGTATTTCTTTCATCCTTCCTTAATTACCATGATTGTAATATGCTGAGAATGTCCCCTTTGTCCTCATGCATGCTGGAAGCTTTAGATTGCCCCTTTTTTCTCCTCCATGCATATTTCCCTTCACTAACCTTTCCAGCAGGGGCGCCTGTTGCTCCAAATGTTTGGGGGTTCAAACCCCAATTTAGGAAATAAACTTCCTCCTTTTTGCTCTGGTGCCTATTAAACACCCCCATTTGTTCCCTCCAATGCAGCCATTTTGTTCCCTCTAATGCAGCCATTTTGTCCCCTCCAATGCAGCCATTTTGTTCCCTCTAATGCAGCCATTTTGTCCCCTCCAATGCAGCCAGTTCCCCCCCAGCCCTGCACTTACCTTCTTGTGGTCAGCGTCATCCTTCTTCTGTCCTTGATGTCTTCTCCTTCCCTTGATGTTGCATCAGCCAATCATGTTACCATTAAACAGACTTGGTGAACATGATTGGCAGAGCAGCCTGTCAGTGTTTACCCAAGGAATGCCCCCCCTGCGTCCCCTATTTAACTTTTCTGAAGCCAATTACATCCCTCAGGCTGTAATGTGCAAGACAATTTTCCTTCCTGTTTCTGATATGCAATTTTAAGCCCATAAATGCCGCAGTTCTTCATATGTCGGTCGCTTAACAGGGGGCCATCCACCTGAATAGTGGGCGGCATAGACAATACATAGGTTAATGCAAGGCATGAACCTATGTATTGTTCTGAGTGACGGGCACAGGAGAGAGGGGGCAGTGCTCCAGCGCCCACTCTGGACGCACCGCCACTGCAATGCTATCCTGTGGCCAAACACATCTACCCCCCCTCCCCATTATAATTTATTCATGGACCATCATATGGGGTGATGAATATGATACATGAGCCTTCCATTATACTTATTTAAAACACCTTAATAAACATAGACTTTGCTTGATGTTGGCCTCTAATATATTTTCTTAGAATCTCTGTGTAATGTTTGATTTGTGTATTCTAATATTTTTTCATCTTGTTTGACTCCACAGCTTCCTTCCACGCCACAGGAATGGCAGACTGTGGCATCGGAGTTTGCCACGCGGTGGGACTTCCCCAACTGCGGTGGTGCTATAGACGGGAAGCACGTCCGCATCGTGCCGCCACCCCGTTCTGGGTCCTACTACTTCAATTACAAGGGGTTTCATAGCATTGTGCTGATGGCGGTGGTGTCAGCACGGTATGAATTCCTCTATGTTGATGTAGGGAAGAATGGCCGGATGTCCGATGGGGGATCCTTCATCCAGACGGAGTTTGCCCTCTGTCTCCAGAGTGACGACCTTGCATTGCCACCGGATGCAGGGAATGTTGAAGGACTCCCCTTAGTTTTTTTGGCTGATGAAGCCTTCGGGCTCGGACCGCATCTTATGAGGCCATTTCCTCAGAGGACCCTGACCCCAGAGAAGAGGGTGTTCAATTACCGGCTGGCCAGAGGCCGAAGAGTCGTTGAAAATGCCTTTGGCATAATGGCCAGCCGGTTCCGCCTTTTTATGACTTCAATACACTTGGCGGACTACAAAATAAACTATGTAGTATTATGCTGCTGTGTGCTACACAATTTTCTCTGCCGCAAATCAAATTCCTATATGGCCTCAGTTTTCTCTGAGGCTGGACTTTCCCCTGATAATCCCCTGCCGGGCCTGGAATCTGCCCGTGCTGGCTTGCCCCCCCAAAATGCCCGTGAGGTTCAGGACAAATACATGGACTATTTCACGGGTAGGGGGGCAATTCCTATGCCAGGCTATGGCTAAAGATTCCTGTCTAATGATCAAAATAAAAATCTGGTTTAAACTTCTAACTTTTGTTGGTTTCCTGTCTCCTAGTTTGTCTTAGTGCATTTGTAGTGCCAAGTGTATTTTCCTTTAGTAAATACCAACCATTTCACTATGTAACCTTTAAAAAAAAAACAAATAAGGTTAGAGTGTATTAGAAAAAGAAGCTACACGTTGTTTGTGTTCAAATATTTTACTATGTGCAAATTCACACACCTTTTTTTTTTTTTTACATTTTTTGTTTGCCTGGCCACAAACCGGCAATTGTTTTCTTAGGAAAATACAAAAACAACAGTTGCATTCCAAAAATTACAAAATTGGATACCTCGGAGCAATCTGAGACATTCACTTACACAAACTATATGTCTCTATGTGCCCGTCCTAATATGGGGTCCTGCCACCCCTTGCCCAGCCAAAAATTGAATATGCACACAATTGGGATTATTTTCCTATAGGGATTTTAGACTCCTGATCCCTATTGTCAACATGTGCTATCTGCCATCAGGGGTGATCAATGGACGTGTTTTGGGGGTGCAACCCCTTCCTCAGTTCACCTACTTTAGATACGAGGAAGGGGTTGCACCCCCAAAAGACGTACATGGATATCCCCTGATGGCAGATAGCACATGTTGACACACTGTGTGCAGATTCAATTTTTGGCTGGTTTGATTGTCAAAAAGTTTTTAAAAAGTGGAAGAACAAACATGAAAAAAAGGGGGTTTGGATGCCTTATTGAATTCTCCCCAAAACATCGAGAATGTCTTTAAATGTTTGATCCATCACATGAATTATTTCTTTAATTTTGTCCAGTTCCGTGCTACATTCCATCACTTGCTGGATGAGGCGGAGGGCACTGTCAGCAGAGAAACCTGTACTATCCTTCACCCCAACATTCACATCCCCTAAAAAAAAAAAAAAAAGGTATTATAACTCTGCAGGCCTACCTCTCTTACCTGAAGCTGTGGTGTCAGATACTGACCTGTTGTGGTGACCAGTTCCACAACGTCATCCATCTCTCCTTCCTGCACTTCTCCTTCCTCCACTTCAACTTCCTCCACATCTTTAGGTTGTTGGTCTTTTGGAGTTTGGGGTTGTTGTGAAGCTGTGGGGTTCCTGTGCTCCCTGGAGTGTCCTCCTCCCAGTCTTCTCTCCCCTATGAGAATCAAACAAAAGGTAGAGTTATCACACAGAAATTCTAAAAAAAAAACAGGCTAAATTGCTTGGAAGTGGGGTACAAGTGTGTGTTTGGCCGGAAGTTAAAGATGAATGTATTATTTCTGACAAAGAATATGTTTAGTATTCACCTTTGTCTGTCATTTTTTAGACATGTAGGCAACACAAAAATTCTCTGATGCACCTGTGTGGGACACCCAAAAAAGGCAGGTCTGGTGGCCCACACTATAGTGCTCCAAAGTACAGATGTGGAAGCAGCTGCTGAGTGTCCTCTCCTTTACACAGTTTACAGTTTGCATTTCATTCTCTTTACAAACACATCATCTAGCCTAAAACTTTGTGCCCCAAATTTCCCAAAAAATGGCAGATGTCTAATTACTTTTGTGGCTGTAAAATAAGCCAAAACAGCGGATAGTGGCCGAACGAAGTGTCTGTAACGTAACGAACGATTACTGTGCCCAACCAAGTTCAAAATATTACCTTTTGGAAGGGAGTCCAATAAGAAAAAAAACCAAAACCAGCAACATGTCAGTTTAGAAAAGGATTAATAGCAGAAAAGTGTACATTTTACTTACTTTTTGCGAGCATTCTCTTAATGCTCCTTAACTGCTCTGGCTCCCTCAGTTTGAGGTCTGACCACCTCTTTCTGAGCTGCTCATTTGAGCGTTTCACCCCAAAATTCGTCTTCAGACTCTTCACGACTTTAGTGAGGATTTTGGCCTTCCTTCTATTTGGTTTGCTATACGGCCCATGCTTTGCGTCATAATCAGACTTGAGCAAGATGTCCACCATCTCCGCCAAAGACATATTAGATGCCTTGAATCTCCTCCTTGATCGTGACGTTTCCTCGGTCTCCGGGCTTGTCTCCTCCTCGTTTGTTGCGGAATTATCAGACACCTGCTGTAACTCCGCCATATCTGTCTGCGCGCCGAAAGAGAAGGGGCGGGGAAAAGATGTTAGTTAGAACGTCATGGGCGGGCGACGTGTGCGGAGCGACGTGTTCGTATTTTGACGCATGCGTGGTGTGTATATAGCAAACACACATGTGACTATAGTACGTTCGGTGTGCGGAGAGAGGAGTTCAAGTGACGGACGTGCGAACGAAGGTATGTGATTTTGAGACTGTGCCAAATTGTTGGCCTATACTGTCTTGAGAATGTTGTAGGATATATATGGTGACTACGATGTTAAGGAGGTTAGACTGTTTGCCTCACATTAGTTATATATTATTTATTTAACTTGCAGATACAATATGAATGTCTTTAGTAGCGACAAAGAGTTCCTGGCGGAATTTATTGACCGGGTAAGGGAGCTGCCGGCTCTGTGGGAGACGAAAAACCCCATCCACAAAAAAAGAGGGGTGAGAAAAGCAGCGCTGGAGAAGCTGCTCCCATTTGTGCAGACCAAGGTGCCCACAGCAACAGTAAAACAAGTGGACACTAAAATTGGGAGCTTGAGAGGCACCTACAGGTCTGAACGCTCTAAGGTCCTGTGGTACTACAGCAGGATGTCCTTCCTGGATGACCACATTGAGGCAAGGCCATCACTCTCCACTCTTCCCCCCAGACTTCCCTGCAGCCAACCTGAGCCTTCTCTGGAGCAAGAGGAGGCAGCCATCCTGGAAGAAGCTGATTTGGACATCTGGAGCCAGGTATAGTATTAAATGAAATTGCATTGTGATAAAATTAATGTTTGACAAATATGTCAAGATGAGAAACATACAATATTTTGGGTTCCACAAGTGAAATCAAGATCTCTAGACATTAGTCTGCACTTAATTGGGTGCTAAATAGTCAATCTGATGTAGGTGTAAATTAGAAAAAATTATTTCTGGATTTACATTCTAATTGCTTCAATCATGTTTATAAAGTTTGATGCAAAGATTAAACCAACATATTAAACTATGTCCCTTTTTCATACACAGGATGAAATCAGCCAGGAGGAGGGTCTGGAAACTGTCAGGCAGGAGGAGGAAGGGCCCAGTGGCAGCCAGGAGGAGGCAGGGCCCAGTGGCAGCCAGGAGGTGGCAGGGCCCAGTGGCAGCCAGGAGGTGGCAGGGCAAAGGAGAAGCACCAGATCCCAGGTGCCTCCCATCCAGCTTCCCAAAAGAGGTAGGAGGGACAGGACCACCAGTGAGGCAGCAATGGCCCTTATTAAAGAGGCCCATGCCACCCTCAAAGAGCCCACATCCCCTGAAGAGGCCATTGCCGGCCTAGTGGAGGCAAAGTTCAAGGTGATGAGCATGGAGCAACTCCTCCTATGCGAGCCCCTGCTCATCGCCTTGCTCAACAAGGGGGTGATGGAAAAAATTACCCCCAATACAGCTATTTGTGAGGTGGCACAACTGTCCCAACCTCAACCTCCTCCTCCACCTCCACATTCTTCTTCTGCCCCACCCCCTTCTCCTTCACCTCCACCTTGTTCTTCCGCCCCACCCCCTTCTCCTCCACCTCCTCCTCCTCCTGACAGGAGTACCCCTCCAGTGGCCCAGCCTCCAGCCAAACGAAGAAGGAAGGTTGCAGGGAAGGTTGCCAGGAAGACGAGGAAGTGATGGCCTTGCTTCATTGTGGTCGGACAGAAGGCAGCCTGTTGTAGTACCACACACTTGGGACATATATATCACCTGCTGCTGTTCCTGACCTCTGGGAGGCCAGCATCAGATTGTGTTCAGAAATGTTGGCCTTCTCAAGCTCCCAATTTTAGTGTCCACACAGGATTGCTGTGTGCTCTGGGGTCCCTGGGATGCACAAATGGCAGCAGCTTCTCCAGCGCTGCCTTCTCTTTATTTTAGTTCAAACATGAATAAATGTTATTTTTCTTTAAGTTCATACTTGACTATGTGTATTTGTAAAAATGTAAAATCTAGCTTTGGAGTAAGCAGATACATTTGACTGACAAAAAAAAAGGGACAGATAACAACCCCCCTAAAAAATAACTAAATCTGATTTCCCAAAAAAGTGTGTAAAATTTAAATAATATATATTAAAAGATTCAATGTGAGATCACTATCAAAACATTGTGAAATTACAATTAACATCAGTTAGAAAAATATCTAATTTTTTAATATTCCTAAAAACTTGCACGATATAATACACATAAATCTTCTTAAGAGCAGCATGAAAAAGGTTAAAAAAATATAGTCATAACTCTGTGTGAATATCAGCAGCAAAAGAAGTTCATTCGTTTGGATTAATGTAACATTCTAACAAAGATTTCAATGCACAACATTTAAACGATGCAAAAATTTGGAGCGTGACGAATGTGCTATCTCCATTACGAAGGCTTGTTTTACCAGAAGATGCGCTCCCGTCTCATAGTTGCTTCTGAGCATGCGCGCTTTTGGAAGAGTTGTAAAAGCATACACACGAACCATTTTCTCGTCACAAAACAGGCCGACGAGAAACACGACGAGGAAATCTGGAATCCTGACGAGAAAATAGAGAGCAGGTTCTCTATTTTCTCGTCGAGATTCACGGCAATTTTCTCGTTGTAAAACCATACACACGAACGGTTTTCTCGACAAAAAAGCTCACGCGGCACTTTTCTTGCCGGTTTTGGACGAGAAACTCGGTCGTGTGTACGAGGCTTCAGAGTATGTGCACACATGTTCACACACATCGCAGATGCATAGTAAATGCTATGAGGATATGATTGGGTTTTCCAAGTGCTCCAGCATATGCATTTCTTCTGTAAATCAAGTCTGATTGTGTGGTTTCATAGCAAATACCCAAGTTTAAAAGGTGAAAATTAACACATGACATTACCCCGATTATTTAGATCAGTTATTTAGTAAACAGAATTATTCTAACCTTTTCCAACAATTTTAAAGTGTTGAAAACTCCCTAGTCTAAAAGACAGGAGGCAAATTACATCATTCTTCTTAAGGCTGGATTCACACCTATGCATTTTTTGTGCTTTTTGAACTTTGCAGATTTGCACTACAGAACGTGTTCCATAGGAAACCATGTAAAATGGACTGTAGTGCAAATCTGCAAAATGCAAAAAGCACTAAAAATGCATAGGTGTGAATCCAGCGTTTTTACCACATTTTCACCACGATTTGGTTTTGCGTTTTTCATGTTGCGTTTTTTAAAGGACCAATTGGAACACATCACTGCTTATATCACAGAATGTCAGGTGACATTTGAACTTCCTGCTCCCTCTCTAGTCTTGGTGGGTTTTGCTGTTTAGATTTTTCTGGCTTCAATTTCCTTTTTTCTAGCAGTAGCCACAGCTTCTGCTGCAGTTTTGCTTGAAGAGGAAGCCGAAGAAGAGGAACAAAGGATAAAACTTTGATTGTGGGTGCATCCAGTGATTGCTAATAGGGAGCAGAGAGGGCAATTCTGGATAATTTACAATGACCTTCGAGCCCATGAAGACAAGTTTATGGATTACACACGGATAACTATTAAAAGGTGAGTTCTTAATTTTGTACCATTACCTACCCCTACTCTGGTTTAGAGTTAGGTTAGGGTTAATAGTCGGGTTAGGGTTAGGGTTAATAGTCGGGTTAGGGCTAGGGTTAAAATTAGGGTTAGGGTTAAAATTATGGTTAGGGTTAATAGTCGGGATAGGGTTAAAATTAGGGTTAGGGTTAATAGTAGGGTTAGGGTTAATAGTCGGGTTAGGGTTAAAATTAGGGTTAGGGTTAATCTTAACCCTAACCCAAAATTTAACCCTAACCCAAAACCAATTTTTTATTTTAAATCTCATGACTAAATAGGCTCAATGTAGGTGCTTGTATAGGTGACATTGTGCTTGTGGTTTTCTCAATGCCCTTTTTTGCCCGCACAGTTTTGATGCTTTGCTTGGGTTACTCAGCAGCAAGCTGCAACGTCAGAACACATCCTTCAGGGACTGCATTCCACCAGTTGAAAGGCTAATTATTACATTGAGGAAATTCTTTACTTTTTGGTTTATACTTTACCCACAAAGCGTTAATCAAATGAACAGGCACAGTAAGTGTGTATTTCATAAAATAACTTTATTTTTTAGGTTTCTTTCGAATTTGGTCACAAACATATAACGTGTTGAACTGATTCATTCTTTACCAAAAAAATGTTCATATCACAAAATTAGTAACTAGGTAGTAGGCTCATCGTTATTTCAATATAATCAAATAAATTCTTTAGGTTTCCACCATATGTATTTTAATAATTTAAAAATAAAATAAAACACACAACTAGTATTTTTAATTATAAAGTATGGGAAGTAAATGGGTCTTGGGATGCTACAGGTTGCTGGGAGGACAAAGAAGGAGCACTTTCTCCATAGTGCTGTTCCTGAGCAATGCTTGGAGCATTTGTGAAACGGTAAGGTGGCTCCCTATTGCCCACATCTGGTGCTCCAAAACAGGGTCCTGGTGGCCCAAGTGCAGATGGTAGAGGAGGTTGTTGGTGCTCAAGATGTCGAAGTGGTGGTCTAAATGGGTATTGATTACCTGGTCTGTAATTTTGTTGCATAGGCATCTGGTAGAATAATGGGGGGTTTGGGAAAGAAGCATAAGTGGCTGTCAGTGTTGGCTGCAGTGGAAGATTTCTGTCTGTCTGTAAACTGTTTTGGGGACTGGGGAGATATGTTTTGATGCATTGCATCACAGAAATTTGCATTTCCATTTTCATGGCATTGGGCACCTGGTCAAAATAGGGGACAAGGGTATTGGCAAATTGTTGGGAGAGTGACAATTGCCCGGTAAAACGATCAGACAGATCCTTTAATAAAGTGTACATTTTCACAGACTCTTTTTCATTTGGCCGTTTGTTGCCACCCCCCCTCTTAGTTGTGCGTCAATTGGGCACTGGTGCAGCAGCCTCCTCCTCCTGTTCCTCTTCTCAAGGCTATCTTAGCCATTTGCTGATTTGGAGATCCTGTGTTTGGAGGCTCCTGTGTTTGCGCTGATGAGTGTTATTCAGCAGGTTTAACGTCCCAGCAGGTGTCTGTGCTGCAAATCACAAAACAAACCAGACCATTGTTTTTAGGGGGGGCAGGTAATAATTGGACAGAAACACAGATTCATAATACCCTTTTTATATAAATTACCTTTGCATCTCCAGAATGGGTATCAAAAATTCAATGGCATATGAGTATGGTGTGAATGACTTTGCAACCGAACCACTTCTAATACTCCTTTCCTTTTTTAAATGACCGTTAAAGCTATCCTTGGCGCTCCGCCATCTTGTTTGCAAAGCTTTTACTGCAAAACAATGAAAACATATTTTTGTTATAATTTCAGATACCTGGCAACTGGACACTCCATTTCTAGTCTGCATTTTCACTTCTTGATTGGGAAATCAACTGTTTGCTACCTAATTCGGGACACGTGCTCCATCATTTGGGACGTTCTTAAAAAGGTGGTCTTTCCTAAACCTACAACTGATGAATGGGCAAAGATAGCAGATATCTTCTGGCAGCAGTGCAATTTCCCAAATTGCGTGGGTGCTATTGACGGAAAGCATATATGCATCCAGAAGCCATAAGGCAGTGGCAGCAGGTTTTATAACTATAAAAAATATTTTTTATTTGTTCTTTTTGCAATGGCGGATGCCAATTACCATTTTGTATATGTAGATATAGGGTCCTATGGCAGAAGTTCAGACTCGAGTATATTTACACACTCAATCTTAGGTCATCTTCTGCAAGAAAATAGGCTGGGACTACCAGCCAATAATCCACTCCCTGGAACTAGTGGGCCTGCAATGCCGTATGTCTTTGTGGCTGATGCAGTATTTGCGCTAGGGGAACAACTTCTCAGACCCTATTCAAGCCACTCTTTGAGCCCCGAAAAAAGTGTGTTCAATTATCGACTCACTCGGGCCAGGAGAGTTGTTGAATGTGCTTTTGGCATACTGGCCAACAAATGGCGTTTGTTGCACACACCAATATATCTAAAAATGGAACACGCTATACAGGCTGTGAAAGCTACTTGTGCTCTCCATAATTTTATTCAAGAGCATGACGGGTTCCAAATTGAGGACACCCTTGCCAATCAGGCCATGACAAGAGCTGAAATGAGATTCACTTGGGGCAGCAGGAGTGGTGCTGCTTTCCGAGATACTTTCTGCTCATATTTCATGTCTCCAGAAGGTCAGCTGCCATGGCAGCTAGATGCAATAGCCTAGATAGACCAAATTTCACAAATCTTCTAAACATTGTGAATGTTATTTTTTGTTAAGCTTATGTTTGTTAAATTTTTCAAGCTATGCTCTAAGTTTTTTGCATGAATAGAAAAATGTGTATCTGACATTAAGATACTATTAAAATAAAATTACCTAATTTGTACTTGAATTTTTTGGAATAAAGTTTTTTAACCACTTAACGACCGCCCACTGTATATATATACACGTCATCACTTTAAAGATTGATATCTCGGTAATGGCAGCAGCTGCTGCCACAACCGAGATATCCATCTTTTCAGTGGGCGGTTCTGTTTACGATAATGGTGGTCTCTGCGGCGGATTTGCCACAAGATCACCGTTATCGGCGGCGGGAGAGGGCCCCCCTCCCGCCGCTCTTTCCCGCGCCCTCCGCCGCTTACCGGAGCCGTCGGTAACGGCGGAGGTGATCGGGTCCTTCTCCCTCTGTGGTATGGATACGAGTGAGGGGAAGATGGCCTCCACCCGACTCCATACCATAGCAGGGCAGAGCTGACGTCAAAACGCAGAAGCGAACGCATGCGTCAGTAGCGCCCGCATATGAAAACGGTGTTCAAACCACACAAGTGAGGTATCGCCGCAATCTTTCACAATATAAAAAAAATTGGGCTAACTTTACTGTTGTCTTATTTTTTAATTAAAAAAGACTTGTAAGACCGCTGCGCAAATATGATGTGACCAAAAGTATTGCAATGACCGCTATTTTATTCTCTAGGATGTTAGAAAAAAAACAATATATAATGTTTGGGGGTTCTAAGTAATTTTCTACCAAAAACAACTGTTTTAAACTTGTAAACACTGAGTCTGAAAAACAGGCTGGTTAAGGAACATTAGTCTCAAACAGAGCAATACAGCTGTTAGTGAAATACAAGTCCCATGAAGCATTGCAAGGCTGACAGTTAAAAGCATCACTGACAAAAGTCGAGGTATGATAGAACCAGCAGGACCACAGGCTGAATACACATTATGCAAAGGTCTATTAACTGCTAAGGGACATTTTAATCTCCTACACTTTGAGGGCTACAATTACTGGATAGTGACTAGACACGTGCAGTTTGTCAAATTTGTATGAATTGTTTGAAAATAGGACATTTGGAGGTCTCTGAATTCATTATTTACAAGTAATTATTATTAACGAATTTAAACAATTACCAAAATCTAAAAAATTCAATTGAGCTGAAATTCGAATCGATTCTAATGCAAAAAAAAACATAATAATTTGCTGAAAGTCAATAAAAATGTAATTCTAATTTTAAAACATAATATAATCTCCTAAAAAATATATATATAAAATAAGAGAAAATAATAGAATAAAATAGAAAGAGAATAACGGTTATATTCTTTCTATTTTCTTCTATTCTCTATTAATTATTTTTGTATTCTCTTCTATTTGAATTTTTTCTAAATTCTTATGAGTTTTAGCAAATTCCGCATAACTATCCAAAATTCTGAAGAATTTTCCACAAATTCTGAAGAATTTTCCACAAATTCTGAAGAATTTTCCACAAATTCTGAAGAATTTTACACAAATTCGGAAGAATTTTTACACAAATTTGACAAAATTTTACACAAATTCGGAAGAATTTTACACAAATTCAGAAGAATTTTACACAAATTCAGAAGAATTTTACACAAATTCAGAAGAATTGGGACAATTTGAAGGGAATTTGGCCCAATTTGAATGGAATTTGGCCCAATTTGAAGGGAATTTGGCCCAATTTGAAGGGAATTTGGCCCAATTTGAAGGGAATTTGGCTAAATTTGAAGGGAATTTGGACCAATTTGAACAGAATTTGATCCAATTTGAAGATAATTTGGCCAAATTTGAAGGGAATTTGGCCCATTTTTAACCACTTAACGACCGCTCACTGTATATATACGTTGGCAGAATGGCACCGACAGGCACAATCACGTAGAGCATACGTGATTGCCTTTGTATAGTTGGGTGGTCCAATCGGACCCCCCTCCTATACAGTGAGCGGTGGCTAAGTGTCCAGGAGCGTTCCAGGATGAGGGGGCAGCCATTCGTTTCCGGCCACCCCCTCGCGATCGCTCCCGGCGAATGGAAATGCCCCCTCTGTCTGTGTCAGACAGAGGAAGCAGGAGGAAGTGATGTCATCTCTGGTGCGGCGCTCACATATACCGAGCGCCGTACAAGAGAAGACATCAGGTCAGTGCACACAACACTACACTGACACCAGGACACATAGGGACATAAATCGCCCCCAGGCCCCCCCAGACACCCCCAGATCACCCCCCAGATCACCCCCCAGCCCCCAGTCACAGTGTCACTGATTGCAGTGACCATTTATTTAGTGATCACTGCAATCAGTGACATTTGTGACTGTAAAAGTGTCACCAAAGTTTAGTCATAGGTCCAGTGTAGCCCCCTAACCCCCCCTAATAAAGGTTTAACCCCCTGATCACCCCCCGGATAACCCTTTCACCCCCTATCACCACTGTCGCTAAGCGATCATTTTTCTGATCGCTGTCTTAGCGTCAGTGATGCCGATCGGCAGCCAGTAATTTTTTTTAGGTTTGCCGCATGTTTTTATAGCGTCAGGTACCCCAATATATTATCTAATAAAGGTTTAACCCCCTTGATCGCCCCCCAGGTAACCCTTTCACCCCCTATCACCACTGTCGCTAAGCAATCGTTTTTCTAAACGCTGTCTTAGTGTCGGTGATGCAGATCGGTAGCCAGTAATTTTTTTTAGGTTCGCTGCATGTTTTTATAGCGTCAGGTACCCCAATATATTATCTAATAAAGGTTTAACCCCCTTGATCGCCCCCCAGGTAACCCTTTCACCCCCTATCACCACTGTCGCTAAGCGATCGTTTTTCTAAACGCTGTCTTAGTGTCGGTGATGCAGATCGGTAGCCAGTAATTTTTTTTAGGTTCGCCGCATGTTTTTATAGCGTCAGGTACCCCAATATATTTTCTAATAAAGGTTTAACCCCCTTGATCGCCCCCCAGGTAACCCTTTCACCCCCTATCACCACTGTCGCTAAGCGATCGTTTTTCTAAACGCTGTCTTAGTGTCGGTGATGCAGATCGGTAGCTGGTAATTTTTTTTAGGTTTGCCGCAGGTTTTTATAGCGTCAGGTACCCCCATATATTATCTAATAAAGGTTTTAACCCCCTGATTGCCCCTAGTTAACCCTTTCACCAGTGATCACCATATAAGTGTTACGGGTGACGCTGGTTAGTTAGTTTGCTTTTTATAGTGTCAGGGCACCCGCCGTATATAACCCAATAAAGGTTTAACCCCCTGATCGCCCGGCGGGTGATATCAATTAGGTTTTAGCGTCAGAGAGGGTCTGCGTCACACCCCAGGCAGCGTCAGGTTAGTGCCAGTAACGCTAACACCCACGCGTGAAGCATACACCCCCCTTAGTGGTATAGTATCTGAACAGATCAATATCTGATCTGATCAGATCTATACTAGCGTCCCCAGCAGTTTAGGGTTCCCAAAAACGCAGTGTTAGCGGGATCAGCCCAGATATCTGCTGGCACCTGCGTTTTTCCCCTCCGTCCAGCCCAGGCCAACCAAGTGCAGTATCGATCGATCACTGTCACTTACAAAACACAACACACATAACTGCAGCGTTCGCAGAGACAGGCCTGATCCCTGCGACTCCAGTGCTGTAGGAGGTGATTTCACCACCACAGTTAAAAAAAAAAAAGCAAATATGCCGAAGCATTGGGGCAGCAGGGGCGGAGGAGCAATTTTGCTCCTAATGCCGCGTACATACGGTCGAAATTCCGACGGAGGCTTGCCCGTGGAAAAGTCCGACCATGTGTGTGCGGCATAACTTTTTTGCGGGAGGATGCCCCCATGCTTCGGCATATATAAATGGTGCGTGTATGCCCATCATTGGAAGTGGGTGGATGAAGGGCGGTATTCTAATGGTGGGCATACCCACTGATCAATCTCTTTTTTCGTTCAGCCAACTGGCTGCATGAAAAAAAAAGATTACAATACATGTCCAACAAGGACCAGCAACGTACTGGTATGTTGCTGGACTTTGAATGTTTATACCAGAATGATGCCTGCGGGTTTAGGTATCATCTTGGTATCATTCTTTTCAGCCTGCGGCCGGCTTTCATGTAAAAGCAATCCTAGCGGCTAATTAGCCTCTGGACTGCTTTTACAAGCAGTGGGAGGGAATGCCCCCCCCCGGATATAAAAAGCGCCATTGGGAAATTGGGAAAGCATTTTATCACACCGATCTTGGTGTGGTCAGATGCTTTGAGGGCAGAGGAAAAATCTAGGGTCTAGAAGACCCCAGTTTTTTCAAAAAAAGAGTACCTGTCACTACCTATTGCTATCATAGGGGATATTTACATTCCCTGAGATAACAATAAAAATGATAAAAAAAAAAAAATACTTGGAAGGAACAATTTAAAAATAAAATAAAAAAGCAAAATTAATAATAAAAGAAAAAAAAAAAAGCACCCCTGTCCTGCCCTGCTCTTGCCCAATGGCGAACGCAAGCGTGGGTCTGGCGTCATATGTAAACAGCAATTGCACCATGCATGTGAGGTATCACCACGAAGGTCAGATCGAGGGCAGTCATTTTAGCAGTAGACCTCCTCTGTAAATCTACTGGGGTAACCTGTAAAGGCTTTTAAAAATGTATGTAGTTTGTCGCCAATGCGCGTTTGTGCAAAATTTTAAAGCATGTCGTGTTTGGTATCTATGTACTCGGCCTAAGATCATCTTTTTTATTTCATCAAACATTTGGGCAATATAGTGTGTTTTAGTGCATTAAAATTAAAAAAATATGTGTATTTTTTAACCCAAAAAATGTGTTTGAAAAATCGCTGCGCAAATACTGTGTAGAAAAAAAAATGCAACACCCACCATTTTAATCTGTAGGGCCTTTGCTTTAAAAATATATATAATGTTTGGGGGTTCAACATAATTTTCTTGCAAAAAAAAAATGTTTTCATGTAAACAAAAAGTGTCAAAAAGGGCTTTGTCTTCAAGTGGTTAGAAGAGTGGATGTAAGCTTCCTAATGTTGTGTATAAAATGCCAGAACAGTTCAAAACCCCCCCAAATGACCTCATTTTGGAAAGTAGACACCCCAAGCTATATACTGAGAGGCATGTCGAGTCCATGGAATATTTTATATGTTGACACAAGTTGCGGAAAAACGACAATTTTTTATTTTTTTTGCACAAAGTTGTCACTAAATGATATATTGCTCAAACATGCCATGGGCATATGTGGAATTACACCCCAAAATGCATTCTGTTGCTTCTCCTGAGTATGGGGATACCACATGTGTGAGACTTTTTGGGAGCCTAGCCACGTACGGGACCCCAAAAACCAAGCACCGCCTTCAGGCTTTCTAAGGGTGTAAATTTTTGATTTCACTTCTCACTGCCTATCACAGTTTCGGAGGCCATGGAATGCCCAGATGGCACAAAACCCCCCCAAATGACCCCATTTTGGAAAGTAGACACCCCAAGCTATTTGCTGAGAGGTATTGTGAGTATTTTGCAGATCTCGCTTTTTGTCACAAAGTTTTGAAAATTGAAAAATATATATATATATATATATATATATATATTTTCTTTCTTCATTTTCAAAAACAAATGAGAGCTGTAAAATACTCGCCATGCTTCTCAGCAAATAGCTTGGGGTGTCTATATTCCAAAATGGGGTCATTTGGGGGGGTTTTGTGCTATTTTGGCATTTTATGGCCTTCGAAACTGTGATAGGTAGTGAGGAGTGAAATCAAAAATTTGTGCCTAGAAATCCTGAAGGCGGTGCTTGGTTTTCGGGGTCCCGTACGCGGCTAGGCTCCTAAAAAGTCCCACACATGTGGTATCCCCGTACTCAGGAGAAGCAGAAAAATTTATTTTGGGGTGTAATTCCACATATAACCATGGCATGTGTGAGCAATATATCATTTAGTGACAACTTTTTGTAATTTTTTATTTTTTTTGTCATTATTCAATCACTTGGGACAAAAAAGAATATATTCAATGGGCTCAACAGGCCTCTCAGCAATTTCCTTGGGGTGTCTACTTTCTAAAATGGGGTCATTTGGGGGGGGTTTTGTGCTATTTTGGCATTTTATGGCCTTCGGAACTGTGATAGGTAATGAGGAGTGAAATCAAAAATTTGCGCCCTTAGAAATCCTGAAGGCGGTGCTTGGTTTCCGGGGTCCCGTACGCGGCTAGGCTCCCAAAAAGTCCCACACATGTGGTATCCCCGTACTCAGGAGAAGCAGCAAAATGCATTTTTGGTGAAATTCCACATATAACCATGGCATGTGTGAGCAATATATCATTTAGTGACAACTTTTTGTATTTTTTTTTTATTTATTTTTTTAGTCATTATTCAATCACTTAAGACAAAAAAAAATTCAATGGGCTCAACGTGCCTCTCAGCAATTTCCTTGGGGTGTCTACTTTCCAAAATGGGGTCATTTGGGGGGGTTTTGTACTGCCCTGTCATTTTAGCACCTCAAGAAATGAGATAGGCAGTCATAAATTTAAAGCTGTGTAAATTTCAGAAAATGTACCCTAGTTTGTAAACTCTATAACTTTTGCGCAAACCAATAAATATACGCTTATTGACATTTTTTTCACTAAAAACATGTGGCTGAATACATTTTGGCCTAAATGTATGACTACAATTGAGTTTATTCGATTTTTCGTATAACAAAAAGTAGAAAATATCATTTTTTTTCAAAATTTTCGGTCTTTTTCCATTTATATCGCAAAAAATAAAAATCGCAGAGGCAATCAAATACCATTAAAAGAAAGCTCTATTTGTGGGAAGAAAAGGACGCAAATTTCGTTTGGGTACAACATTGCATGTCCGCACAATTTACAGTTAAAGCAGCGCAGTGCAAAATTCTGAATTCACCTCTGGTCCTTTAGCTACCAAATGGTCCGGGGCTTAAGTAGTTAATGGAATTTGGCCCAATTTGAAGGGAATTTGGCCCAATTTGAAGGGAATTTGGCCCAATTTGAAGGGAACTTGGCTCAATTTGAAGGGAACTTGGCTCAATTTGAAGGGAATATGGCCCAATTCTAAAGCAAAAATCAACTAACTCCGTAAAGTAATTTACAAAATGTAGCGACTTTATCTAAATACATTTTGGTAAATAACTAATTAAACCAAACTAAATGCTCAAAAATGTTTTTGTCCTGCACATGGACACATGCATAGTTACAGTGGATCTAAATAGTCTACACACTACTGATAATTTCATGTTGTATCTTGTTGTACCCCACATTGCTTTTTAGATCACGATCACTTTTATCATTTGTCAACTACCTGTATGACAATTTTATGAAAATAAACCTGCTACGGTTTTATTGGCCTGCACCATTGGGAGCCTTCCATTGTGTCTCCATTCTTTTCATCTTTTTTTCCTTGGAACTCGTATGCTGGAGGAGTTTCTACTTGCGTTTTCAGCATATGGGATCACCCTTTCCTGAACGGTTCAAGACATCTACGGCATCATGCTCCATGATCCATGATGTCTGTGAAACCCCAAGTCTATCTGACTCACTGTCGTATGGTAGTTGAGTCCAACATCTGTGGTAAGAGTAGCACACCCATTCATTGTTTCAAGTGTTTATGTTTCGATTTCATCAGACAACATTTTGGTTCTTCACATGTGGTCATTCCGTGGGAAGCTGCCTTTGAAATGGGTCTGAGATGCTTGGACTTGTTACACCCATTTGTTTTATTTTAATGTTTTTGTATCCTCAGTGGTGTTGAGTTCACTTCTAATAAGTGTACCCACCACACTTACAGAGACTTTATTGCAATTTTTTTTCATACAGACTTTCATATACAATTGTTTGGATTGTTTATATGCACTTCTGTTCTTTCACGTTAGCACTAGTGATGAGCCGAACACCCCCGGGTTCGGTTCGCACCAGAACCCGCGAACGGACCGAAAGTTCGCACGAACTTTAGAACCCTATTAAATACAATGGATGCGAACGTTCGAAATCTAAAGTGCTAATTATAACGACTATTATGCATGTTATTGTCCTAAAAAGGGTTTGGGAACCCGGGTTCTGCACCAGGGGACATGTATCAATGCAAAAAAAGTTTTAAAAACGGCCGTTTTTCTGGAGCAGTCATTTTAATGATGCATAAAGTGAAAAAAAAAGTCAAATATTCCTTTAAATATCGTACCTGGGGGGTGTCAAAAGTATGCCTGTGAAGTGCCACGTGTTTCCTGTGTTTAGAACTGTCCCTGCACAAAATTACATTTCTAAAGGAAAAAAAGCCATTTAAAACTGCTTGCGGCTTTAATGTAATGTCTGGTACCGGTAATATGGATGAAAATCTTTAAGAAAAATGGCATAGCTACCCCATCACACCCCCCCCTACCCCAGCCCATTACCAGCCCCTTTGGGTCTTGTATGGATATTAAGGGGAACCCTGCACACAAAATAAAAAAGGCCCTATATACTCTGAACAGCTGTATACAGGCGGTGCATACAAGACAGGGACTGTAGGTTTGTTCTTATGTAGAATCTGTTTGTAATTTTGAACAGGTACATTGTTTAAGTGTAGCTCCAGCCAAAAAATCTATTTTTAAGCTTTTTGGAAAACATAGGGAAGGGTTATCACCCCTGTAACATTTGTTTTGCTGTCTGTGCAGTGTGCACCTGTTCAGAACAGTTCACCTCACTTTCCGTCCTAATGACAAAATGTTTTTTGAAAATTTGGGTTTTTTATTGAAACAAGAATTGGTGATAAAGAATCAGTGGAGAGGAGACACTTTTTTTCCCATATTAACTCTGACAGGAGAGAATTTGCCTTCCTAGGGGTAGATTTCCTCTCACTTCCTGTTGTATCCTTCCGTTTGCAAGGAGGAGTCGTTTGTAAGTTGGATGTTTGAAAGTAGGGGCCTGCCGTATATACTCAGCTGAAATTTGCCCCTTACATGTTGGTGTTGCCACAACACTGTGAGCCCTCACAGTTACTCTTGGTGGGCGCATGAATGGGCCCTGCTGTGAATTATTAGATCAAGAATTGTAATTGCATGCCCCTGTTGAACAGGGGCTGAAAAATTGGGCCTTTGGTGGTGGTGGTGGTGTTGACACAACACTGTAAGGCCTCACAGTTAGTCTTGGTGGGCGCAGGAATGGGCCCTGCTGTGAATTATTACATCAAGAATTGTAATTGCATGCCCCTGTTGAACAGGGGCTGAAAAATTGGGCCTTTGGTGGTGGTGGTGGTGTTGACACAACACTGTAAGGCCTCACAGTTAGTCTTGGTGGGCGCAGGAATGGGCCCTGCTGTGAATTATTAGATCAAGAATTGTAATTACATGCCCCTGTTAAACAGGGGCAGAAAAATTGAGCCTTAGGCACTGGTGCCACAACACTGCAACCCCTCACAGATACTGTACTTGGAGCACAGCAATGAGCCCTGTTGCAAAGTATTGCATCAAAAATTGTAATTACACGCCCCTGTTAAACAGGGGCTGAAAAATTGGGCCTTAGCCACTGGTGCTGGTGCCACGACACTGCAACCACTCCCAGATACTCTAGTTGGAGTGCAGGAATGAGCCCTGCTGCAAAGCATTGCATAAAAAATTGTAATAACACACCCCTGTTAAACAGGGGCTGAAAAATTGGGCCTTAGCCACTGGTGGCGGCACCCAGAAACAAAAATGTTCTTCCAAGCTATCATCGTCAATCAGATCATTGAGGAGGAGGAGGATAGTCAGTCAACATAACAGGACAAACTCTCAGCATCAGCATCAGTCTTGAAGGGATGTGACATTTGAAAATAAATTATTCTGTTATATCAGCTTCAGGTGTTTGGTAGCTGGTGGTGATCCAAGACTGGTTCATCTTTATGAAGGTCAGTCGATCAACAGAGTCGGTGGACAGGCGCACAAATCCGTGATCCGTGACAAACCCTCCAGCAGCACTGAATGTGCGTTTTGAAAGAATGCTGGATGCAGGACAGGCCAGTAGCTCACTTGCATACTGTGCAAGCTCTGGCCAGTGATCCATCCTCAAGACCCAGTAAGCCAGAGGATTTTCGGTGGGGAAGGTGTCCAAGTCTGACCTTGCCCCTAGGTATTCCTGCACCATGTATATCAGACGCTGGCGATGGTTGCTGGAACCGATCATACCTTGGGGCTGCGGACTAAAGAATTGTCTGAACGCTTCGGTCAGACGGCCACCTTCCCCACCGCTCCTTCTTTGACTGACCGAAGCCTCAGCAACTCGTTGTCCAGGACCAGGAGTTTGTAACCTCCCAGTCTCTGGGAACGCGTTGCACAGACCTTTCTGCAAGGCCTCCCGGAGTTGTCTCATCCTCTGCTCCCTCTGCGACGGTAACATAAGGTCCGCAACCTTACCCTTGTACCGTGGATCAAGGAGAGTGGCCAGCCAGTAATGGTCCCTCTCCTTGATCCGAAGAATACGAGGATCCTTCCGCAGACTTTGCAGGATCAGGCCATGCAGCGTAGGTTAGCTAAGGCATTCAGTCTGGAGTCCTCTGGGTCACTAAGGATGACATGATCCGCAGCCACCTCCTCCCAGCCACGTACAAGTCCACTGGTTTCTTGGGACTGTAAATCATCCCTAAAAGACTGCTGCTGATGATGCTGAGTGCCAGGCTCCACCTCCATGCTGACACAATCCTCCTCCTCCTCCTCCTCCTCCTCCTCCTCCTCTTCTTCCTGTGTGATGGGTGGGACAGAAGGAACACTGTCTGGGTAAAGGGGGCCTTGAGAGGCAAGGAAGTCCTCCTCTTCCTGCCTCTGTTCTGCCTCAAGTGCCCTGTCCATTATTCCACGCAGCGTATGTTCCAACAGGTGGACAAGAGGTACAGTGTCACTGATGCATGCACTGTCACTGCTCACCATCCTCGTGGCCTCCTCAAATGGTGCCAGGACAGTGCATGCATCCCTGATTATGCCCCACTGGCGTGGTGAAAAAAAACCAAGCTCCCCTGACCCTGTCCTGGTGCCGTAGTCGCACAGGTACTCATTGATGGCCCTCTGCTGCATGTGCAGCCGCTGCAGCATGGCCAACGTTGAGTTCCACCTGGTGGGCATTTCACATATAAGGCGGTTCTTGGGCAGGTTCAACTCCTTTTGCAGCTCAGCCAGGCGAGCACTGGCATTATAAGATCTGCGGAAATGCACACAGACTTTCCTGGCCTGCCTCAGGACATCCTGTAAGCCCGGGTACCTGCCCAAGAACCGCTGCACCACCAGGTTAAGGACGTGAGCCACACAGGGCACATGGGTCAGTTGTCCCTGTCGGAGAGCGGAGAGGAGGTTGGTGCCATTGTCGCAAACTACCATTCCTGGCTTAAGCTGGCGTGGCGTCAACCACCTCTCGGCCTGCCCCTGCAGAGCAGACAGAACCTCTGCCCCAGTGTGGCTCCTGTCCCCCAAACACACCAGCGCAAGCACGGCATGGCATCTTTTTGCCTGCGTACTTGCGTAGCCCCTTGAACGCCTACGGAGCACCGCTGGTTCCGAGGACAAAGCACAGGAAGAGGCCACGGAGGAAGAAGAAGAGGAGGGGGTGGAGGAGAGAGGTGTGTCACAACCAGTAGTAGCATTTTGGAGGCGTGGCGGTGGAACAACCTCCAACACTACTGCACCTTGTCCTGCATCCTTCCCAGCTGCCAAAAGAGTGACCCAATGGGCCGTGAAAGAAAGGTAACGTCCCTGTCCATGCCTGCTGGACCATGAGTCAGCGGTAATATGCACCTTACCGCTGACCGCCCTGTCCAGCGAGGCCAAGACATTGCCTTCCACATGCCGGTAGAGAGCCGGAATCGCCTTCCGTGAGAAAAAGTGGTGTTTGGGAACCTGCCACTGAGTAACCGCACATTGCACAAACTCACGGAAGGGGCCGAGTCTACCAACTGAAAAGGCAGCAGTTGAAGCGCTAGCAATTTAGCCAAGCTAGCATTCAACCGCTGGGCATGTGGATGGCTGGGAGTGAACTTCTTTTGACGGTCCAGCAGCTGGGGCAGGGAAATTTGCCTGCTAGAATCGGACGTTGGTGTACTGCTAGCAGAGTGCCCGCAAGTACTTGGCTGTGACACACCTAATTCTACACCTTCATTCCTCTCAGAGCAGGTTTCAGGGAGGACTGAAGGTATAGTGGGGTTGGAGATCCCAGCTGATGCGGTGCAAGAAGAGGTCAGCTTTGTTCTTTGGTGTGGGTCTTTAAGGTAGGCTTGCCAACGAGCTGCATGGCAGGTCAACATATGTCTGGTCAAGCATGTGGTGCCCAAGCGGGTGATGTTTTGGCCACGCGATATACGCTTGAGACATATGTTGCAAACAGCAGCTGTGCGATCTGATGCACTCGACTCAAAAAAGGCCCACACCAAAGGACTTTTTGAATAACGGGCAGAGGCAGCGCCTTGCACAGGCGGAGCTCTGCGGTGTGATTCCGTCGGTGTGCTGCCCTTACGCTGGCCCCCGAGGGCATCCTGCCTCGTTGGAGATGTGCCTCCTCCTCATCCTCCTCCTCCTCCTCCTCTCTCCTATTAGGCACCCACGTGGAGTCAGTGACCTCATCATCCCCTCCCTCCTCATCACTGGAGCCAATCTGGCAGTATGCTGCAGCTGCTGGAACATGACTGCCAGATTGGTGTCCTTCTTGAGCATCCCCTCTCTCTGCTCTCACGCTACTGCCTTCCTCTAGCTGGGTATCATCATCAGACCCTTCGAAACGCTGGGCATCCTCCTGGAGCATGTACCCAACACTGTGCTCAAACAGTTCGGGGGACTCCTCAGGAGGACATGGTTGGTCTAGGGAAGGAGTGACTGATGATGACATTGATACCAGGGAAGAGGACGCTTTGGCAGCTGCTTTGCCAGTACCCTGAGCCTGGGTGAGAGAGGATGAGGAGGATGAGGAGGGCTTGGTCATCCACTCTACCAAGTCTTCGGCATGATGCGGCTCAACACGTCCAGCTGCCGAAAAGAAGGACAAGCGTGTCCCATGGCCACGTGCTGATGGCGATGCACCGCGTCCACGACCAGCACTGTTGTCTCTAGACACAGAGCCTGCTTGCCCTCTTTTTTTGGCTCCTGACTGTCTGCCTCTCCTTGTTTGCCTTCCAGACATTCTAATGGCCTGCAGGGAAATGGGAAAAGCAGCAATACAGGCTAAGTTAAGGTGTAATATGGTCAGGAGGCACACTCCGCCCGCTGTAAGTGCCGCAAAATCCTGTTTGTGTAACACACCAGGAAAAAGCAGCAATACAGGCTAAGTTAAGGTGTAATATGGTCAGGAGGCACACTCCGCCCGCTGTAAGTGCCGCAAAATCCTGTTTGTGTAACACACCAGGAAAAAGCAGCAATACAGGCTAAGTTAAGGTGTAATATGGTCAGGAGGCACACTCCGCCCGCTGTAAGTGCCGCAAAATCCTGTTTGTGTAACACACCAGGAAAAAGCAGCAATACAGGCTAAGTTAAGGTGTAATATGGTCAGGAGGCACACTGCGCCCGCTGTAAGTGCCGCAAAATCCTGTTTGTGTAACACACCAGGAAAAAGCAGCAATACAGGCTAAGTTAAGGTGTAATATGGTCAGGAGGCACACTCCGCCCGCTGTAAGTGCCGCAAAATCCTGTTTGTGTAACACACCAGGAAAAAGCAGCAATACGGGCTAACTTCAGGTGTATAATGTGCAGGAGGCTTAGCAACAATGACACTGACACTGTCCCCTGCCTATCCTTCTCTCTCCCTGCACACAAGGTTTATCAAAGTATATGACACTGACACTCTCCCTGCCTATCCTTCTCTCTCCCTGCACACAAGGTTTAGCAAAGAATATGACACTGACATTGTCCCCTGCCTATCCTTCTCTCTCCCTGTACACAAGGTTTATCAAAGTATATGACACTGACACTCTCCCTGCCTATCCTTCTCTCTCCCTGCACACAAGGTTTAGCAAAGAATATGACACTGACACTGTCCCCTGCCTATCCTTCTCTCTCCCTGTACACAAGGTTTATCAAAGTATATGACACTGACACTCTCCCTGCCTATCCTTCTCTCTCCCTACACACAAGGTTTAGCAAAGAATATGACACTGACACTCTCCCTGCCTATCCTTCTCTGTCCCTACACACAAGGTTTAGCAAAGAATAGATTTGACAAGATTTGACACTGTTCCTGCCTATCCTTCACTTTCCCTGCTCCGGAACACACTAAACAAGGCCGCCGCGCTGGCGGCCTTTTATAGTGTGGGGCGTGTACTAAACCCCCTCAGCTATAATTGGCCACAGGCATCCTGCCTGTTGCCAATCATTGCTCTCCTCGCTGCCGGCGCTGTGATTGGCCAAGCATGCAGGGTCACAGTGCATGCTTGGCCAATCACAGCGGCGGGATTACACTGCGATGGCGCAGTGTATTGTGGGCCGTTCACGTCACTCGAATTTGGCGCGAACGGCCCAAATCGTTCATTGTTCGCCGAACGCGCGAACAGCCGATGTTCGAGTCGAACCTATGTTCGACTCGAACACCGAGCTCATCCCTAGTTAGCACATTTAGGGTGTGGACACCTCCAGTGGAACCACCCACACCACACTATTTAATTTGGGGTTTATTTTTGATTCATGCACTGACACTGTGTGGATTCCTTCCAGGGAAGCATCCACACCATAGTTTGTGGTTTGATATATGCACTGTATATTGCATCCTATTTATTATATGTTAGAATATCACTCTCACATACAGTGATATCCTTCACTAGTTTAGCGCCGCACTTCCTATTTTACATTTCCATTTACTTTGTTTGTGTGCTGGCAGCTTTGACACTTGTTGTTTGTGGGTTTTAGCGCAGTTTTATTCTATTTTATTTTCAACTACTGATAAAATGTCAGGTTTCTGTGATGTAAAAAAATGAAACAAATATAAATAATTTCTTAACTTTTTCCACCTTTATTAACCTCCCTGGCGGTATGATTATTTCAGATTTTAGGTGATGAAAGCGGTACCATTATTTTGCATGGAACTTTGGCGTTTTATATTGTAGGCCTGTAATTCTTAGGAATAACTCACTTAAATCTGTCCAAACAAGAGTCTAGTAGACATCCCGGGTATGATAAAGTTAAAAAAACAAATCATAAATTATAATATAATAAATAACTATAAAATAATTATAACAAATCATAATATAATAATAATAAAAGTGTTTTTCAGGGTTTGATGACGAATTTCCCCACAAATCGCTATAGCTCAATTCTGCAAGTGATTCTAATTTATTATCGCTGTTTTCTAGCTGGTCTAAAACCACTTTTGATGTAAAGGGACACTTTTTGGTTGCTATGGACAATCTCCAGTTTCCAGGCAGAAAGAACAGTTTTTATAATATAAAAGTGCATGCAGGGCACTGGACAGACCACTAGAGACAAAGGGATGTGTTATTTTTTGATACAGTACTATAATCTGTAAGATTACAGTATACTGTATGTATACTGTGTGTTTCAATTTTTGAATTTGGCGCCGAACTCCATCCCCGTGCGTCGCAACGCTCAGGAACGGAGCTCGGCACTCGGCAGTGTGAATCGAGCGAGATGACAGCTCGCTCACACACCAGGGACACATCACAGGATCCAGGGAACAAGGTAACTAACTTCCCCTGTATCCTGCAATGCGATCCCGAGTCTGGCTCAGGGTTACCGCTTTAGGTACTGAAATCTTACCCCGAGCCAGACTCGGGAATACCGCTAGGTGGGTTAATACTGAAGTTTTGTGGGGGTTAGTCAGAGGCACTTTAAATGATGGCAGGTGTGTACTGACTCCTTAACATGAGTTTGAATGTGATTGCTTAATTCTGAACACAGCTGCATCCCCGGTTATAAGAGGGTGTGCACACTTATACAACAACATTATTTGAGTTTATTATTTTGACTCCCCCCTATAAAAGATTTAAAGTAAGTTTTTATGTTGAGTTGGTACAGTTTATAGGTCACATTAAGGTGGAAAAAGTTATTCAAATGATTTCTCTTTGTCTCATTTTTTAACATCAAAGAAGCATGGCAATTTAACAAGTGTGTGTAAACTTTTTCAATCTTACTTACATTTCAAGTGTGCTTGCTTCTTGGAGAAACTATCCCATTGTGAATACAACTCCTTGGCAATTTCAAGCCACTCCTGGTCCCGTTTTCTACGATCCTTGTGTTGGGGATCAGCAGGAGTGTACAGATAGCTTCTTGGCCTCACCAGGCTGATCAGATGCTCAGTCCTCACCATGTTTGCTGCAGCCCAAACTGGGATTTGCTGGTTCCCAAGGCATCCTGGGTAGTTAATTTTTTAAAGGGCAGGTGTTTGATCACATGCTGCTTACAAAAACGCAAAATGCAAAACGCATCAAAAACGCATCAAAAACGCATCAAACATTCAGGACTTGCGTTTTTCTTTCATGCCTATTGAATTCTATTACATGCAAAACGCTGAATTTTGCGGGAAAATGTCCCCGACCCTTTCCAAAAATGCAGAGGCACAAAAATGCATTGATGTGAACATGTTCCATAGGAGCCCATGTTAAAACATTTCCTTGCATTTCTGCAAAATGCAAAATGCCCCAAAAAACGCATTAGTGTGAATCGAACCTAAGATTCATCTCATTCCCACCTCTCTAATCCATTCATTCCTAAACATTTAGACCACTTTGAAACTTCTCCCATTGCTGCCTAGCTTTTAGATTTAAGTTACTTAACCACTTGCTTATTGGGCACTTAAACCCCCCTCCTGCCCAGACCAATTTTCAGCTTTCAGCTGATGCACTTTGAATGACAATTACGTGGTCATACAACGCTGTACCCAAATGAAATTTTTATAATTTTTTTCCCCACAAATAGAGCTTTCTTTTGGTTGTATTTGATCACCTCTGCGGTTTTTATTTTTTGTAAATTTTTTTTAAAAAGACCGTTTTTTTTTTTATTATATTTTTTTATATTTTGTTATACAATTTTTCAAACAGGTAATTTTTCTCCTTCATTGATGTACGCTGATGAGGCTGCACTGATGGGCACTGGTCGGCTGCACTGATGGGCACTGATATGCTGCACTGATGGGCACCGATGGGCTGCACTGATGGGAACCAATAATGCAGCACTGGTGGGCACTGATAGGCGGCACTGGTGGGCACTGATAGGCGGCACTGGTGGGCACTGATAGGCGTCATTCAGCTATAGCGTGGATGGGAAGTGGTTAAACTCTCCTCAAAGTTAATCATTTGTTCCATTGATTGCATCATCTCACAGACACATTCTAATATTGTGGGACTTTTCGTTTTTCTCCAGTTTCGAGCTATTATTGTTCTGGCAGCTGTTATCATATGGCAGAGGACATCCGCCCCAATGGCTTTCATTAAACCAGGAAGAATAGATAATATTGAGATATTAATACTTGGCTGTATCTCACTTCCCGATATCACCTGATATAGATTAAATATCTTAAGCCAGTTGTCCTTCACCAATGGACAACAGTACCATATGTGTATTATTGTTCCTTTTTGCCTTAAGACATTTTCAACATATTTCCAAATTATTTCCATTTATTTTATGTAAATCAACCGGGCTCCAATACCATCTCATTATAATTTTATAGTTTCTTTCCTGATGTTTGGTTGCTATCGATAATTGATGTAATAACTGAAACGCCTTCTTCCATTCCAATGATGAAATTGGCCTCTCTATTTCACTTTCCCATTTTTTCATATGTGTTATTTCCTCCAAAGACCCAGAGGGAAGTAGAAAGTAGGATTTTTAAAACAGCTTACCTGTAAAATCCTTTTCTTGGAGTACATCACGGGACACAGAGCAGCATAGTCATTACTATGTGGGTTATATAGAATTACCTTCAGGTGCTGGCACTGGCAACTTCCAAAACAGGAAGTACCCTCCCCTATATAAGCCCCTCCCATCCGGGAGTACCTCAGTTTTGTAGCAAAGCAATACGTGTCCCCAAAAGAGGGGTGGGAGCTCTGTGTCCCGTGATGTACTCCAAGAAAAGGATTTTACAGGTAAGCTGTTTTAAAAATCCTACTTTCTTGTTCATACATCACGGGACACAGAGCAGCATTGTCATTACTATGTGGGACGTCCCAAAGCAATGCCACATGAGGGGGGGGATACACCATACATAAGCTGGGCGCCATCAGGCATGAGGATCTTTTGCGGCCTGCAACACACTGCGCCCAAAGGCGACATCCTCCTGACTTCTCACGTCCACCTGGTAGAACCTAGTAAACGTGTATACTGAAGACCATGTTGCAGCCTTACAAATTTGCGCCAGGGAGGCCTGGTGATGCACTGCCCATGAAGTTCCAACTGCTCTCGTGGAGTGCGCCCTAACTTTGAACGGAGGCGGTCTACTTTTCAAGCCATAGGCTTGTATTATGACCTGTCGAATCCACTTGGCTAAAGTAGATTTTGATGCTGCCTGACCCTTTCTGGGGCCTTCCGGCAGAACAAACAGAGAATCCGTTCTACGAATCTGAGCAGTGGCTTTTAGATAAGCTTTAACTGCTCTTACTACATCCAAAGAATGCAATAACTTTTCCTCTACCGAGCTTGGTTTGGGGAAAAAAGAAGGAAGAACCACATCCTGGTTCAAGTGAAACTTCGATACCACCTTAGGAAGAAAGGCTGGGTGAGGACGTAATACTACTCTGTCCTTATGGATAACCAGATATGGCTCTTTACAGGACATGGCGGCTAATTCCGACACTCTTCTAGCCGAGCATATGGCTACTAAAAATATCAATTTCCTGGTGAGTAGAACCAAGGAAATGTGCCGCAAAGGTTCAAATGGCTGCTTCTGCAGAACCGACAGAACCAAATTTAGATCCCATGGGCATATGGGAGCCTTAATCGGTGGAATAATACGAGTCACACCTTGCATAAAGGATTTGACAAGTGAATGCATAGCCAGGGGCCTTTGAAATAGTATTGACAAGGCCGAAACCTGGCCCTTGATAGTACTTAAGGCAAACTTCCTGTCTACAGCCCACTGCAGGAAGTCCAGAATTCTGCCTATAACGTACTTACGTGGATGCCATTTTCTGGCCTCGCACCAAGTGATGTACGCCTTCCAAACTCTATAGTAGATCTGCCTGGATACAGGCTTCCTGGCATTGATTATAGTTGATACCACAGAGTTAGAGAGACCTCTCTTCTTTAGGATGTGGGACTCAATAGCCAGGCCGTTAAACTTAGAGTTAGTAAGGAAGGGTGGTATATCGGTCCTTGCGAAAGCAGGTCCGGACGACGTGGAAGGGTCCAAGGACTCCCCACAGACATTTTGATGATCTCCGCGTACCAGGCCCTTCGGGGCCACGCTGGAGCCACCAGGATCACCGGCTTCTTCTCCAACCTGACTCTGCGAAGGAGTCGAGGCAACAATTGTAGCGGAGGGAATGCATATATCAGTCTGAACTGATCCCAAGGGAACACCAGAGCATCCGAGCCGCAAGCGAGGGGATCCCTTGTCCGGGAGGCAAATCTGTCCACCTTTGCGTTGAATCTGGATGCTAGCAGATCTACATCCGGTGTTCCCCACCGCTGACATATTGCTCGGAAGACCTCGGGATGAAGGGACCATTCCCCTGGGCATAACTGTTGGCGACTCAGAAAGTCCGCCTTCCAATTCTCCACCCCTGGAATGAAGACAGCTGATATACATGGGACATGCTTTTCTGCCCATTCCAGGATGTGACTTACTTCCCTCTGGGCTGCACGACTCCTGGTGCCTCCCTGATGATTGATATATGCCACTGCTGTGGCATTGTCTGATTGAATTCTGACAGGGGACCCTTGGAGTCTGGATGTCCAGGCTACTAGGGCGTACCGGGCTGCTCGTATCTCTAAGAGATTGATGGGCAGGGTTTTTACTACATTTGACCATCTGCCCTGGAGAGACCATTGCTCCAGTACTGCCCCCCAGCCTGTAAGGCTGGCATCTGTAGTGACCACCTTCCAAGATATCGGGCTGAAGGGTTTTCCCTTCTAGAGATTCTGGGGGATCAACCACCAGCAGAGACTCTTCCGAATGGAAGGGGACAAAGCCATCGGGAAGTCTAGAGCCTGAACTTTTCCGTTCCAGGCTGACAATATGGCCCTTTGTAAATTCCTTGAGTGGAATTGGGCGTATGGCACAGCTTCGAATGATGCTACCATCTTTCCTAGCAGCCTCATGCACAGGCGTATGGACGGCTGTCTTTTTGCCCAAAGCAGACGGACCAAGCCCCTCAAAGAGGATACCTTGTCTAGAGGTAAGAAAATCTTCCTCTGGTCTGAATCCAGCCGTAGCCCTAGATATACCAGGTTTTTCACTGGCTGTAGGGCTGACTTGTCCAGGTTGATGACCCAACCGTGAGATTCTAGATACTTGATTGTATCGACAATTACCACTTCTAGTTTGGCAACTGAGTGGTCCATCAACAACAGGTCGTCTAGGTATGCCATTATCGTTACACCCCGTGTTCTTAGATCGGCCAACAGTGGGGCCAGAGTTTTTGTGAACACTCGTGGTGCTGTGGCCAGACCGAATGGTAAGGCTCTGAACTGAAAATGGCGCCCTTCTACTGCAAAGCGTAGGAATTTTTGATGACCTGGAAAGATGGGAACATGCAAGTAAGCATCTTTGATGTCGATCGAGGCTAACCATTCCTCCCCTTGTAGGGCAGCGGTGACCGATCGGATCGACTCCATCCGGAAAGACCGGACGGTTAGAAATTTGTTTAGACTCTTTAGGTCCAATATGGGTCTTATGTCCCCGTTTGGCTTCGGGACTGTGAAAAGGTTTGAGTAGAAACCCAACCCCCACTCTTCCATAGGAACCTCCATAATTACTCCTTGGAGCAATAGTTGTTCTAACGCCAATAGGAGAGACCGTCTTTTCAGAGGGTCTCTTGGCATGCCTGACCACATAAAATGGGACGGAGGAGACTGTTTTAACTCCAACTTGTATCCCAGAGTTACTGCGGAGAGCACCCATCTGTCTTTGATCGTCTCCCGCCAGGTCTCTGCGAACAACTGAAGCCTTCCCCCCACCCGTTTGAGTGGGGGCAGCCCTTCATAGGCTTGACTTGGAGGCTGGTTTAGTACCTCTTCGGATCCAGGGCTTTTTATTACCCTGTGGCTGTCCCTGATTTTTACCTCCTGAGTTTGACCGAGGAGGCCGTCGGAACTGCTTAGTAGCAGACGTCGCAGGGATAGGAGAGGTAGTCCTCTTAAAAGATGGACCCCTAGACCTCTTCTTACTTGGTAAGAGAGTACTTTTACCACTGGAAATCTTCTGGATATACTTATCCAGGTCTTCGCCAAAAAGGCGTTCCCCATGAAATGGGAAGCTAACTAAGAGCTTTTTACAGGGAGCTTCAGCAGACCAGTTTTAGAGCCACAGAAGCCTACGCATATGTACCAAAGACAGCGTGAGGCGGGAGGCCTGATGGATAGAATCCTTGATGGCGTCAACCGCAAAGCATAATGCTCTAGGCAGATCAGCCAGAGCCTGGTCCTGTTGGTCTGGCAAATCCCTCAGGACCATTTTCATTTGATCCTTTAAAGCTTGGCAGACTCCAATAGCTTTCACTGCTGGCTGTGTAACAGCCCCTGCTGTGGAAAAAGCAGATTTTAATAAAGATTCCAATCTTTTATCCACTGGATCTTTGAACATTTGAACATTATCTACTGGACATGTCAGTGATTTGTTCACAGAAGAGATGGCTGCATCCACCGTAGGAACATTCCATCTCTGGGTGAATTTTTCCTCCATTGGATAGATCACCGGAAACCTTTTAGGCGGAACAAATAGTTTATCAGGATGTTCCCAGTCCTGGTATATAAGTCCTTCCAATAATGGATGTATTGGAAAGGAGCAATTAACCTGGGGAGCTTTTAGCGACCCCAATGAGGAGACAGCAGTAGTTGATGGTTCAACAAGAGGCATTTTAAATGCAGATCGAACCATGTCAGTTAGGGTCTGGACCCACAATCTTTCAGTCTGTGATGCTGAAAATGGTTCATCTACTGTCGATTCCTCAAAAACAGAGCTAACCTCCTCCTGATCCCCTTCAGGTAGGTCGGTCCCTTCCTGGGACTGTTGCTCTGCCAACAGGCACTCTAATGGAGGTGATGGAGATCTGGCGCGCTTTCTTTCCTGTAGAGAAGAAGCGATCAATGCTGCCAATCTCCGCTCCAATCCCTCCAGAGTTGAGGAAAAAACCTCCTCTGTTATATATGCAGGAGCAGGTGGACTGAGGACAGCCGCAGTACCTGGCACTCCCGGGGGTTCCTTATGGGTATTAACCTCTGATTTCTCAGGGGAGGAGGGTGCAGATGACTGCTCCAGATCCTCAGAGCCCGATGGAGACCCCCTACACTTCCTGAGAGGTATATCTCAGAGTTTTTTAGGCGGCATATTCCTTAGTTCAAAGCTGAGGTATTCCAGCTGCAATACACCCCTTACTGAAATAGTCTAATGCAATTTGCTGCTATGTACATCAGTGGGTGTCTACTAATGAGTCTTTCTGGGGATGCCTGTATCAACCGCCAGCTGTAAGCCCCTATACCATGCTACCAGCTCCTTTTCATGCACTGTGTCCATAGCAAGCAGCGTGGACTGAGTCCTTTTATCTTGCTGGGACGCCCGCACATGCGCAGAAGAGCTGGGCGCACAGAGCGCGTCATCCGCCAGGCTCCGCCCCCTTTTTTGAAGCTAAACCTTATAAAAAGAAAGCATGTGTGCGCGCGTGCGCGCGTGCACGTGTGCGCTCTTGGCGCCATGTAGGGAGAGGAGCCAGGGTCCCTGTTTCACCAGGACTCGGGGATGGAAGGAAACTACTTGGCAGCATGACAGAGGAATGCAGCTTCCCTGATAGAGAGCTCACTCATCTGCCTGGACTTTCACCATGGAAGGAATAGTCCCAAGAAAAAAGACGTTCCACAGCGGCCTCTAGTGGACAAACACAGGTACCGCACTTTTGTCTTTTTTTTTTTTTTTTTTAAAACCTCCTTTATGAAAAACATTTCCAGGTTTACAGTTTTTTTAAAACTTCCCTTATGAAAAAACATTTCTAGGATTTCTTAGGCATATACAGCTATTAGCGGGAATACCCTTTAGGTAACAGGCAGAAAGACATATTAGGCTTGGGGGTCCCCTCAATAGAACCAAGTTCCTGAGGGGCCCCCACTTACCTTTTCCCCGCCGCAGGACTTTGTTTGGTCCACAGAAGCCCAAACTTCACCTCTCACGGCAGGCATTGTACTAGACCTTCAGGGACCGGGTTCCCAAGGATTCCACTCCCCTGGACCTGTATAGCACCCTGCACAGATAGCCTCTTGGTTTTGGGTATGACCAGAGCTCTGGATCCCAGGGTCCAGCCCTCCTAAGAGAGGCATTACAGGCAAAACCCTGCTCTTCTCTGCAAGGCCCAGGTACTGACCGTTTAGCTATGAAGCTTTTTTGGTCGGATCCGGAATAGCATGCTAAGGCCCAGAGAACCTGTACACAAGCCCAGATGAATACATGTTAACCTTGGCCAACACCTTAGACACTGGCAAAAAACTGAGGTACTCCCGGATGGGAGGGGCTTATATAGGGGAGGGTACTTCCTGTTTTGGAAGTTGCCAGTGCCAGCACCTGAAGGTAATTCTATATAACCCACATAGTAATGACTATGCTGCTCTGTGTCCCGTGATGTATGAACAAGAAATGTATATATGATTGGCAGGTTATGAGTTGGTTTCTGTTTTTGTATAGGAACAGCAGAAAGGAAGGGATGGACAGCCGCACTCCAAAAAAAAACCTTAAAGGTTGCTTTTATTGTAAAAAAGATAAAACACATGCACCACAGGTCACTGCCTTGCTGTGACCTGTGGTGCATGTGTTTTATCTTTTTTACAATAAAAGCAACCTTTAAGGGGTTTTTTTTGGAGTGCGGCTGTCCATCCCTTCCTTTCTGCTGTTCCTGTTTGCCTTGTGCATTGCCAGCACCCATGGTTTCCTGATTGTTGAAGGATTAACAGAACTCACTCACCTGGAGTGGTAATTTTCTCTCTTTGTATAGGGATGAGCTTTATGTTCGAGTCGAACATGAGTTTGACTCGAACATTGGCTGTTCGCCCGTTCGGTGAACAGCGAACAATTTGGGGTGTTCGCGGCAAATTCGAAAAGCCGCGGATCACCCTTTAAAAGTCTATGGGAGAAATCTAAAGTGCTAATTTTAAAGGTTAATATGCAAGTTATTGTCATAATAAGTGTTTGGGGACCTGGGTCCTGCCCCAGGGGACATGTATCAATGCAAAAGAAAGTTTTAAAAACTACCTTTTTTTTGGGAGCAGTGATTTTAATAATGCTTCTAAACACGGGAAACATGCGCTACTTTTTAGGCATACTATACACACACACACCCCAGGCATGAAATTTAACCACTTAACAACCACCTGCCGACAAATAACGTCGACAAGGTGGTTGCTTAATTCTGGGAGGACGTTATATAACGTCCTCCCAGAATCGCGCTCCCGCGCGCCCCCTGGGGCGCGCACACGGGAAACTCCGTGACCGCCGGGTCCAGAGGACCCGGCGGATCACGAATCGCGGTAAATCGACGCTGATAGCGGCCGTTTACCACGTGATCGCTCCGTCAAATGACGGAGCAATCACTTGTAAACAGACCGGCGTCATTTGATGACGCCGGTTCCTCCCTCCCCTCTCTGTACCGATCGGTACAGTGTGAGAGGGGAGGGGGAGGGAGCGGATGGCAGCAGCAGCACTGTGGGCTGGATCTGTGACAATTGCAGTCACAGATCCAGCCATCCATCCATCCCTGCTCAGCCATCCCTGTGCTATACCCTGCCAATACTCTGCAATACACCCTGCCAATACTCTGCAATACCCTGGTGCAATACTCTGCAATACCCTGGTGCAATACTCTGCAATACCCTGGTGCAATACTCTGCAATACCCTGCGAAATACTCTGCAATACCCTGCGAAATACTCTGCAATACCCTGGTGCAATACTCTGCAATACCCTGGTGCAATACTCTGCAATACCCTGGTGCAATACTCTGCAATACCCTGGTGCAATACTCTGCAATACCCTGCACAATACTCTGCAATACCCTGCACAATACTCTGCAATACCCTGCAAAATACTCTGCAATACCCTGCAAAATACTCTGCAATACCCTGCACAATACTCTGCAATACCCTGCACAATACTCTGCAATACCCGCCACAATACTCTGCAATACCCGCCACAATACTCTGCAATACCCGCCACAATACTCTGCAATACCCGCCACAATACTCTGCAATACCCGCCACAATACTCTGCAATACCCTCCACAATACTCTGCAATACCCTCCACAATACCCTGTGCAATACCCTCCACAATACCCTGTGCAATACCCGTGCAATACCCTGCCATACACCGCAATACCCTGCCATAGTCCGCAATACTCCGCAATGCCCTGCAATACTCCGCAATACTCCGCAATGCCCGGCAATACTCCGCAATGCCCGGCAATACTCCGCAATGCCCGGCAATACTCTGCAATAACCACTTCCCGCCCTCCGGCCGTCATATGACGTCCTTGACTTTGTGCGGGGATATCTGAATGATGGGAGCAGCTACAGGCATCATTCAGATATTAGCTTTTTCAGCCGGCGATTCCCTACACCATAAGAACAATCATAGCGGCTGTTCCGCCGCTTGATCATTCTTACGGGAGGCGAGAGGGGATGCCCCCCTCCCGCTGCCCTCCGGTGCTTCTACCGACTCACCGCTACGATCAAAGCCAGGATTGTTGTTTTTTTTTTTTTTCAGGCTTCCCAGCCTAGAGGTGAGATGTGGGGTCTTATTGACACCCCCCCCCCCATATCTCACTGTAAAGAGGACCTGTCATGCCATATTCCTATTACAAGGGATGTTTACGTTCCTTGTAATAGGTATAAAAGTGATCAAAAAAATGTTTAGGGCGGAAAAACATGTCAAACTAAAATAAATAAAGTAAAATGAAGAATAAAATATATATATTTTTTTAAAGCGCCCCTGTCCCCGTGAGCTCGCATACAGAAGCGAACGCATACGTAAGTCCCGCCCACATATGAAAACGGTTTTCAAACCACACATGTGAGGTATCGTTGCGAACTTTAGAGCGAGAGCAATCATTTTGGCCCTAGACCTCCTCTGTAACTCAAAACATGTAACCAGTAAAAATATTTAAAGCGTCGCCTATGGGGATTTTTTAAGTAGCGAAGTTTGGCGCCATTCCACGAGTGTGTGCAATTTTTAAGGGCGACATGTTAGGTATCTATTTACTCGGCGTAACTTCATCTTTCACATTATGCAAAAACATTGGGCTAACTTTACTGTTTTTTTTTTTTTTTAAGCACAAAACATTTTTTTTCCGTAAAAAACGCATTAAAAAATTGCTGCGCAAATATCGTGCGAGATAAAAAGTTGCAACAACCACCATTATATTCTCTAAGGTCTTTGCTAAAAAAACATATATAATGTTTTGGGGTTCTATGTAATTTTCTAGCAAATAAATGATGATTTTTACATGTAGGAGAGAAATGTCAGAATTGGCCTTGGTGCTCCAGAACGCCTGAAGGTGCTCCCTGCATGTTGGGCCTCTGTATGTGGCCACGCTGTGTAAAAGTCTCACACATGTGGTATCGCCATACTCGGGAGTAATAGCAGAATGTGTTTTGGGGTGTAATTTGTGGAATGCATATGCTGTGTGTGAGAAATAACCTGCTAATATGACAATTTTGTGAAAAAAAAAAAGAGAAAAAAAAAATCTTGATTTTGCAAAGAATTGTGGGAAAAAATGACAACTTCAAAAAACTCACAATGCCTCTTTCTGAATACCTTGGAATGTCTTCTTTCCAAAAAGGGGTCATTTGGGGGGTATTTGTACTTTTCTGGCATGTTAGGGTCTCAAGAATTGAGATAGGCCGTCAGTACTTCAGGTGTGATCAATTTTCAGATATTGGCACCATAGCTTGTGGACTCTATAACTTTCACAAAGACCAAATAATATCCACCAATTTGTACTTATGTTTACCAAAGATATGTAGCAGTATAAATTTTGGCCAAAATTTATGAAGAAAAAATAGTAATTTGCAAAATTTTATAACAGAAACGAAAAAAAAATCATTTTTTTACAAAATTTTCAGTCTTTTTTCTCTTATAGCGCAAAAAATAAAAAACCCAACAGTGATTAAATACCACCAAAAGAAAGCTCTATTTGTGTGAAAAAAAGGACAAAAATTTCATATGGGTACAGTGTTGTATGACTGAGTAATTGTCATTCAAAATGTGAGAGCACCGAAAGCTGAAAATTGGTCTGGTTATTAAGGGGGTTTAAGTGCCCAGTGGTCAAGTGGTTAAAGGAATATTTCACTTTTATTGTTTCACTTTAAGCATTATTAAAATCACTACTCCCGAAAAAACGTCAGTTTTTAAAACTTTTTTTTGCATTGATACATGTCCCCTGGGGCAGGACCCGGGTCCCCAAACACTTTTTATGACAATAAATTGCATATTAACCTTCAAAATGAGCACTTTTGATTTTTCATGTTCGTGTCCCATAGACTTTAACGGTGTTCGCGTGTTCAAACTAATTTTTTGCCTGTTCGCATGTTCTGATGCGAACCGAACCGGGGGGCTCATCCCTATTCTTGTATTAACATTTGTTCAAAGTTCGTCAATGATCTATTAATCAGGGAGAGTTTTATATTTGATCCAATATATGTATGTAGTTGGCACCATTGTATCCATTTTTGTTTATGTTCATGTCCCAGTTCGTCTAACCGAGGAAACTTACTATCTACTAAGGTCTGCACTATCCCTGTATTTTCTGATCTATTCCATTTTTTTTTTTCATCAATACTTTTTATTTAGAATTAGAAAGCAAAGTTAATACAATACATATTACATTGTACTTACATCAACTTGAATATATCAGATGGTATATAAGAAAGGATAAGCGTATCCTAGTACTAACGAGAGCATTATGAGATTGTAAATTACTTTTGTAAAAGCGAACTTATACAAACAAACAATAATACAAGTATCGACCTTCGGAGGCTTATCCCCTCCTGGATCACCCCCAAGGGGAACATTAGTGGTCCACGAGGAGAACGGCCCAAAGTTGCATCCACTGAGAGAGGTTGAGCCTCTCCCAGGGATTATACCCTTCATATGAGTAAGGTAATAACGTTAGCATTTAGTTTGGGTATAGGATAAGACAGGTGCCCGGTCATTACATTGAGTGACATAATATTGAGCGGCATAGTATCGGTGTGGAAGGAGTGATATAAGTAGGTAACACTTACGATTGGTACTGCAGCTTCTGGATTCAGGGGTGGTGATGGTTTTGTGGTTGAGGGACAGAGGATGTCCGAGAGTGTCCTGCACCAAGTTTACTAGAACAGTGAATGGAGCAAACTGTCGTGGAGATAAAAGCAGATATTGAAAGGCCGAACTTGCACACGCTCTTATAACATAACAGGTAGACAATGCAAGCTGAAAGGTTGAAATTCGGAGGTGGAGCAGAACAACGCTATGACCTCTTTTGGGGGGTAAAAAGTTCAACCAACGGAGAAGTATTACAACTGTAGAGTTCCTCTGTCAGAACCCAGGGGAGTATAGGGTTATTATTATTGTAGCCCTTCATTAAGGTAGTAATTCAGGGTTACGGGACCTGAGGCTGGTCGAGTTTGCGTCTGGAGGATGATGGGCCACTGCGCGGTGGCAGCGGGGTGGGCGGGTCGGGTAGGATACCCCATGTGTGAAGTAGGGCGAGACCCTCTTGCAGATATTTAACCATGTGTGATTTGCCATTCATAGTTATAAGGAGTGAGGCCGGGTATCTCCATTTGTATTGTACTTTGTGGTTTTGGAGCCCTTTAGTTATTGGGCTCAGTTGTCTCCTCATTTGTGGGGTGAACTTGGACAGGTCAGGGAATAGTTGTATCTCGGTAAATGGTGGAGGGAGGGGTGATGCAGCTTTGACCCCATACATGAGCTGTTCCTTAATATGGAAAAAGTGCACCCTCATTAGGATATCTCTTGGTACAGAGGCTGCAAGGTGAGACGGTTTTGCAATTCTGTGTATCCTGTCTATGATGAGGTCTCTAGGAGCCGCATCTGGTATAATGACATGCATCAGTTCTTTTGCATATTTAGGTAGGTCCGCAGGTAAAATGGATTCTGGCACACCTCTCAGCTTAATATTATTCCTGCGGGACCTATCTTCTAAATCGGCCAGCTTGGCGCGCATCCAATTTTGTTCCTGTCTGATATCATCATAGGCATCAATAACGCCGTTAACTGTGGATACACATCCTGACATATTCTCTTCTATATGGGTTACTCTGCTGTCCAGTGAGTGAATGTCAGATGTGACCTTGTGGAACAGCGAGGATAAGTCCGTCATGAGCGAGGACTGTAGGGACAGTAACATGTCTTTTAGAGTTGAGTCAAGCACTGGTTGGCCTGATGTGGGAAAGGAGGCCATAGAGGAGTGCAGGGCCTGGTTAGAGATAAGGGGATTGAAAGCCGGGGCCTCAATTTGTGATTGCGGCGGGTGATGCGGGGGCGTATCCATCCGCATTCTGGCTTTCGCGGGGCTCCTGGTGAGGGGATCAGATTCAGGAGGGTGATCGGAGCTGCTCGTGGTCACTGGGGTGGGCGAATCAGCCGGAATCTCGTCCAGTAAATCTGAATAGGAGTCCCGTGATTCCCATGACGCGGCCGGGCCGGCGCCATCTTTACATGCACTGACCTTCTCTGCTGGCTTGAAGGCAAATTCAGTCAGTTTTTGCGGCGTATAGGCTGTAAATCTCTTCCGAGACATCTCGGCTAGTGTCCAGGGAGTCGCTGGAGTGAGGATGGCCTCGGATTGTGAAGCAGAAGGGCCTCTGTCGCTTCGTGATAACCCCTGGGTTGACAAGCTAAGGGTTTAAGCTGCCATCTTCTCCGCCGGTCGGCCACGCCCCCCCTCTGATCTATTCCATTTAATGAAGTGCATAGCTTCTAATTCTGGGTTAGAGAATAATGGAATCATAGGTCCATCCATTGTGGAAAGACATTTCCTTTTCATCACTATGTCCCAAATCTTTAATGTTGCTGTCACAAAGAGTATTAAATCTTTTTTTCCAGGGCGAAACTGGGGTTTGATCCATGGGAGTGACTTAAGTTGTAGAGAGATAATATCTTCTTCTAGGGTTACCCATTGTTTATATTTCTTATTATGAAACCAATCAATAATACTTATAGATGCTGCATAAAGATAAGTTGTAAAATCTGGAAAAGCAAGGCCTCCGTTTTCTTTTGTTCTAATTAGGATTTCTCTTTTTATCCTTGATGATTTTTTAGCCCAGATAAAACTTCCTATAGCTTTACGTAGTTGTACCATTAGATTAATTGAAAGTGCTATAGGTATTGCCTGGAACACATATAATCATTTTGGTAATATGTCCATTTTCACTACATTAATTCTCCCCACCCATGAATAAACCACTTTATCATATCTTTAAAGTGATTTTATAACTTTTCGAAGAATGATATAAGTTGGCTAAGACAAAAACAAAAATGGAAAGCAGAAAATAATAGGGAATATAAATACTCTTAAATGAATATATAGAATGCTATCCAATTATATAATGCAATAATATATATCTAAATGTATTGTATCTGAATAACTGTCTTATTTTTTACCCAAAAAATAATAAAAAAGAGATTGAAATCTAAAAGACAGGAGGATAATAGGGATTCACATGTTATACTATTATACTAAAATGTTTCCGAATTAGAGTGAGCAGAGCATGAAATTACCTGTTATAGCTGTTTATATGCACCTGAGTTAACAAAAGCTTGCACTCATTTGTGCAATTTTTGTACTAGTGTTGTTAAAATATTTGTACATAAACATTGTACTTTCACAATAAAAACTGTCGTTAAAGCATTTTTATATTGTAACTCCCTGTGCTTGGGTGTTGTACTAGGCTGCTCCCTGATCTGAGCTTCAAGCATGTCTCCATTTCCTTCAAACACCTCTCTCTCTCTCCTCATCTCTATTATTACATAGAAAGGAGAGGTTTTATAGTTGTAGAAGAATTCTGGAAAGGCCAAAAACTGTGCTTGGGATTTTGGTATAGTACACTGGAAGTTCCAAGGATTTTGAGTTTCTATCAGGAGCAACATCCATTTTTTGTACTTGCAGCAAATGTACTTAGCTTGAAAATGCAGATAAGGACTAGTAAGCAGCATTGTATAACATTTTCTTCTTGAGTTTAGATATTCTGTAAGAAGTGTGATAGTGGCAAAAGTGTGTTAATTATTCATTGTTGCAAACTTGCTTGACATGCGACTAATAGATGAAACAGAAAAACACATTTTGCATAGCTTTGGTAATTGAGTGTTAGAAAAACATGCTAAATCCTTTAGGTGCTTTATATGTTATTAAAACTTATATTACAGGATTTTACCTAACATAAAACTTCCACTTCACATTCAATATTGCTTACACAAGAAGGCAGAACTAATTGAAAGAAAGTTATCTATTAGTTCAGAAGCTATAAGACAAAATGACCATTTTATGATAAGCATATCGCATAAAAGCATGAAATGCAAAATAATTTACATCTCAGCATAAACTGTGGGATATTTTATGAATTCCTGTAACAGTTAACCCAGTTCTCAGTTAGTATTTGATTTTAAGACTATAAAATGCAAAGTGCTGTGACTTCATTTCCTTTGCTGCACTTCAGATTTGTTCTGTAAAAAAAGATTTAAAGAAGTGTATATTTTCATGGTAAAAGAACCAAGTGTCCTCTAAATCTATAACATAGGAAAGACCTTGATTTTAGAAAAAAAAAAAAAAAAACACTTGACAAGGGCTAAGGGCAGTAAGATGAGAAGGACTCACCAGGGCTTTCCTTGTATTTTACTACTAGAGATAACTGAATTTCTTAGAATCTGCTACACCAAAAATACCCATTTCTAGTGTCTTGTCCAAACCTCTGCATTGTTTTGCATATTTTTTTTTTCACTTACATCATGAGGCTAATATGTTATGGAGAATCAGTAAAAATGTTCTCTTATGAGTTTCCACACACCATCCTATTTTTTGTCCTGATTACATGTTCTAATTACTTCACAAGACAAAAATTTGTTTTTCTGAGGACATTGCCAATTTCTCTTGTCCTGGTGCAGTGGAAAAACTGGACATATAAAATAATACAGATCTTCATGTTGTCAAATACCATTTTAAACTTCAACTTTAGCTAAGCACACAACTGAATGAATCTTTATGAATCATTCAGTACAGTTGTGCTGAACTGTGAAATCGGGTCAGTCACATGATCTTGCCTGCATACTTTGATTAGTTCCTTCATTAGTAACTAATAACACTTAGTAACAACTCAGGAATGAGCATTCTCACCTTCGTTTCCTACACTCTTGCACAGGCCTCTCTCTTTCACTTTCACAGAATGCTGACCTCTAGAGAGAGTGAACTGTGAATGCATTGGTAGGCAACAAAGCTGGAAATGCTCAGTCATGAGTTTTGGGGGCCATGTTTCCAATGCTGGGTAGAAATATTTGAGCATCAGAAAAGTAAGAATTTATTTACAAAAGAGAGCACAACATGTTACTGTATTAAGAACACTGTATTTCATAGGGAGGATTTCGGAAAAAAGAATTAAAGGTGAACTACACATTTAACCACCTCAATACCAGGCAATTTAACTCCTTTCTTGCCCAGGCCAATTTTCAGCTTTCTGCACTGTCACACTTTGAGTGACAATTGCGCAGTCAAGCAACACTGTACCCATATGAACATTTTATTATTTTTTTCCCCACAAATAAAGCTTTATTTTGGTGATATTTAATCACCACTGGGTTTTTTATTTGTTGCTAAATAAATTAAAAAAGACCCACAATTTTTAAAAAAATATGTTTTTCTTCATTTCTGTTTGTATAAATTTTTGCAAATAAATAATCTTTCTTCTTAAATTTTGGCCAAACTGTATTCTGCTACATTTCTTTGGTGAAACTAATACAAATCAGTGTTTATTATTAAGTAGCAAAGTTATAGAGTCCACAATCTATGGTATATATTTCTGAAAATTAATCAATCATGATGTACTGACAACCTTTCTCATTTCTTGAGGCCCAAAAACCCAGGACAGTACAAATATCCCCCAAATTACCCCTTGTTGAAAAGTAGACAGTCCAAGGTATTTAGTAAGAGGCATGGCAAGTTTTTTTAAGTTGTATTTTTTTGTCACAATTTTTTAAATATGAAGACATTTAAAAAAAAAAAATCATAATATTGTTTTTTACATACTGTCCCCAGTGCGGTACAGTATCATCATATAACTGGTGTGGCAGTGATCAGGGACACTGACTGGTAACAGTATGTAAAAAAGAAAAATAATTATAATGTATTTTTTTTTTTATGATTTTTTTTAACACACTGTGACCAAAATAATACAATGTTACCATTGTAACACTGTACTACTCTGTGAAAGTTAGCAGGATTTTTTTTTTTTACTTATTATGGTTGCTTATACCAGTCAATTTCACTGTTATAAGTGTAGCACACCCCCCGCAGGAGCTGCTGGTTTAATTTTGGGCCTTGCACGTTACCTCAGTATTCGATGTCTAGGGGAAGAAAATCTGTAGGAACTCCAATGTCCACACAAGATGTAAAACCTTAAGCAGTTAGATTTTATTTTCCTTTTGCATAAACAGATAAACAATGGTAGAAGGGTGAAGGGAAGGGGTAGGTTCAGGCACATAGTACAGATCACTGGGGAAACTTCTCAAGTATAAAGTTAGTCACCACTCCTCCCTGAGTGGGTAATTCTCACCCGGATAGGCCCCTCTCACCTGGCCTAGCAGCCGGAATGATGCATGAACTATGATCAGGACCAGTCTCTGCCACAGACCGGTTGTGGACAATATTGGATAATCCGGGGTCCTCTGCCGCAGGACTTAACGCCCAAACTTCCAGCCAAACAGTCAAGAGCCTTTAAGCCGATCCGGCAGACTGTAAGGTAAACTTTAGTTGTGGTGCATCCTCCAATAGAATTACCAGGCCCTCCTCAAGACACCAGCCTTCCGCTTGGTCTTTTCCAGGACAGGTCCTCCCCTGGTTTCCTCCATTGAGTGGCTTCCTCCCGCAGGACGGACAGCACAGGATCACCTTCAAGGTGTAGACCCAGTCAGCATAACTGGGCCTACCTGGTAGAGTTGCAGCCTTGGACCAGCATGGTTCCAAGGCCAGAATCACACAATACACCCCTCACGCCAGGAGGGCGTCTGCCCCTTAAGTATCCTTCCCCAGCATGCTCAGCGGGTAGACCACGCCCACTGAACTGGTCCCGGGGGAATGTACCCAATACACTCTGGCCTGTCAATCTTCCACATTGGCCTGAGGTGGTAACGCCATCTACAGGCAACAATGGGAAGTTGTCCAACACAGCCATAGCCAGAACAGAGGCTACTTTAACATTAATTATTTACATCTGAGTCCAACTATTGGCTCAGATACCCCCTAAATTTAACATAGCGCCCATTCATTGGGAGCAGGGCGCTATATAAGAAACCATTTTTATGGAATGAAATTGGTTCATTCAGTGTTTACTGGCCACATCTAATCACGTGGTACATATGGGCTGTGATTGGCACTAACTGTACCATGTGATCACTGTGACCAATCACAGAGATCAACACAATGATACACAAAGAATGGAATTAATCAAAGCCATTCATTGTGTACAATTGCCATGTGATCTGCTGTGTTTGGTCACAGCGATTACATGATACTAGCAGCGGCCGTTACATTGATCAGTAATCTAGTGTGTCCAGCGGACATAGCAGGTGACAGATCATGCTGCAACACAGCCTGTTGGGAATGCGCAAGGCGCGTTCCAGGAGGACGTCATATGGCGTCCACCCAGAACGATGAATGTTGAACGGGAAGTGGTTAAACCTTCAGACAAAGAATCATTTTCCCCTTTTGCTGGCTATCAATGGTGAGTGACTCCTTTGGTTGATGGTCATTGATGAGTGCCATCTTAACTTAGCAGTTAATGTTTCCTTTTGTTGGTGGGCAGTGTAGTGTGTTGTTTGTGCTGGGAGTTTTAGCTTGTTGGTGGTCAGTTATTAGTGCCCCCTTTGTTAGTGGTTAGTCAGATTGTTAGTGCTGCATGGAATCTTGGCTGATGCATTTTCCCAACTTTTCTTATTGATAGGGAAAAACACACTCCATTATTGGTGTAGAGTTTGTGAAATTGACTGATCATTGACTGATCTTGTAAGTGATTAGCAACTCTGTCTGGCACATCTGTATTCCAAAATAAAGGTGCGTTGTGCTACAGTGATTGATATCAAAAATTACTGAAAAAAATCAGTCTCTCAAATGGACCATAGTGGTCAAATGGCAAAATCCATTAATCAACTGTGGATAAAGTTATCTAATTCCTTCACCAAGTGAACACACCACCACCACAATTGCTTGGACTCTTACCAGAGAGCCTGGACACTTTATTACGAAGGGTCAAACAGGCTTGATGAATATGTCCCGGTAGGGGTCATCAGCAGGGGATGTACAAAGGAACCATATCAGGAACAGCTCCAGAGCATCCAGGGGACTCCACCCAAACAACAATTGTGTAGTCAGATCCAAATAAAACATAAAATTCTGGACAGTGTAAAACCTCTTAACGGTTACATTTTGTATAAAGTATTGACCTTACACGTATCCATAGTAAAAACAGCATTGCATGGTAAAAAAGGAAGGCGGCCACCACAGAACATCCAAACAGGAACATACAGCTCAGCCCAACCAGTTTCATCGACAAAAGGACTTCTTGCGGGGCATCAATACATCTGTATTCCAATCAGCCACCACTGAACCCAATTTGCAGAACATTATACCCTTTGATGTCTAACACCAAAATCATGCAGTGTTTATGTTTCTACAGTAATGTGTCAGTTATCAGCAGTTATGTGTTAGATACTAGAGTACAGCAGAACATCATGAAGCCTTACATTGCTGCATATTGTGACTGCCTTTTGATTACATTATTATTTTTACTTATGATTTTTTTCTTTTCTTTTTAAATTTGTTAGCGTCAGTGTTTCTTTATGTTTAAATTAGTAATATGGGGTACTTATGTACCCTGTTCTCATTCCCCTGGGTGTGTCAAGAAATCAGGGCCCCTCTTATTGTACTTTGCTACAACACATCAATTTCTCCATAACATATAATTTACATTTCTCCTGTTTTTTCAAGTGAGAATCTGGAAGCTGCATGAAAAGACCCTTTTCTTGATGAATGTGATCTGTTAAAATAGTGAATATCTGTTGAAATAGGGAAATACTAGAAAAACAACAATACAATTATGGTTATTTTTATTTTAAGACAAAAAAATGCCTCTTGATCTTAATCAACAATGTTTGGCCCACACACATTTGGATAACATAGGGACTTCCAATATCCATAGCAGACTCTAGATGAGCGGAGAAGCTTTCTAAAAAAACATCATGTTGAGGACCTGAAGATGGCCTCCTCCCAGAATCACAAGTAGTACTGCATATGTGACGCCAGCTTCCAAACTGTGGCTAATTTAACACGGTTGTTGGTTTGTGTCAATGCATAACATGAGCTGATTTGAATCAATAGCCATGCGTGAAAATGTTGCCAATCAACATCCCTTGCCACTCCTCAAGGTTTGGTGCTCTTTCTTATTGAAACAGGCAGCTGGCACATCACTGTCTCCTCAGTAATATCCCAGGAATTATGCCATTCACTGCAGATGTTATATAGCACAAAGCAGGTCAGAATAAATCTATAATTATTTTGAGGAGAGTAGAGGAGCTTCTCCCTAGGCCACATCAAATAGAGAAACTGGGTTGTGAGGAGACCAATTGTGGTTATCTGCAAGGCCTTATTGTAGCTATGTTGTTTTTCAGCCCTGTGGATGTTAGATGTGAGCCATGAGCCAGGCTTGCTGTGGATAGTCTGCTTCTCCTAGAAGTAGAAACACAACAGCTACAGTACATGAGATGTGTGTAGCATGTCCAGTCCTTCTGCACTGCTGCTCAGATCTCCCTTTCCCCACACTCCCCAGAAATTCTCAGCTATAAATAATAGACTCCCTCAAGAGCTGGTTCTGAACAGCTCAGTTGATTGTTTAAGAAGGGTCTGGATTCTTTCCTAAATGCACATAATATAACTGGATTCTAATATTTATAGGTAAAGTTGATTAAGGGAATATCCAATTGCTTCTTGGGGATCAGGAAATAATTGTTTCCCTCGCTGGAGCAAATCACATCATGCTTTATTTTAATTTTTTTTTGCCCTCTGATCAACTGATCAACTGTGAGTATTGGATGTTGTATATTGAGGTTTTCTTTTTGAGTGTGTGTTGGGTTTTTTTTTCTCTGTTGGTTGAACTGGATGTGTCTTTTTTCAACTAGATTAACTTTGTAACTATAGTCGCTTTGTTGGGTAATTTGCACTTTGCCCTTGAATTTTTTTTAGCGCATTGAATGTGGAAAAAATGCACTTTGCAATGAATACTCACTCACATTTAAGGAAAATAAAACAAAAAGTAATTTTGTTTGCACGTGATTGCATGATGAAAGTCAATAGAGGATCACCTCTTTCACCAATCTAAGGTAAAAATCCATTACCAAGTATGAGGCCTACTTGCCTTTAGTAAAGAAACTCCTTGAGTTGTATATATATAGTTATGACATTGTTTCCCTAATTTGGAATAGAGTAGGGAAAGATTCAAAGCAATGTCAGTTTTTTTAGCTGTCCTAGACTCTATTACAGAGATTCGTCATTGCTTCCTGTTCTGGTGACACCATTTGCACAAGACAAGAAGTGACTCAAACTTTACTGAAAGTGAAACAAAGACACAAGTAAAAACCCCTTTTGTAAGTTAAGTACAGAAATGCGTTAACCTCTGTCAGCTTTGTATTTTGTTGAAGATTTTACCTCACCTTCACTTGTGGTCAAAAGGGGTCACCAGAAGAGGAAACCATAGCAAATCTCTGTAACAGAGCACAGTAGAGTAGTCAAACATGGATCACCAGGGGTGTGACTAGAACCTTCAGGGCCCCGGTGCAAGGAACCATGATGGGCCCTCTGACCTCCAGTTCCCTGGGCCCTTTCCAATGATCCTGGGGTCCTATTTTCTTATCGCCCTTGATTATGGTCCTGCAGCAGGACCCCTTCATGTCGTCTTTTACACATGTGAATCAATCGGCCCACCAATTGTTCTGTATGTGGAGGCGGATGTAAACAGACGTGTCCATTTACACCTGCCTGCATCCGCTCCAATGAAAACAGATGGATGGGAATCCATCTAGCGGATTGGATGACAGTCAGTCCAGTCTATAGAGAACAGTGTGCTGTGTCTGTGTCCACAGAGTAGACATGGACCTGTCATCCGCCTGCTCAGCGTGGATCAGTGGAGACATCCCCTGCTGAGCAGTTGGATTCACATGGAAGAGTCCACCCATGTGAAAGGGCCCTAAGGGGGAGCTCTGTGGATTTTAATGTAAAGGGTACCTCTGATGTAAGGGGTGCTCTTGGAGTCTCTGCTCACCAAAGCCCCCACTTACATCAGAGTACCCCTTTACATTACAGTCCACAGAGCTCTCCCTTACATAAGTGTGCTCAGAGGCTGGCGAGATAAGAGATATCACTATAGATGGAGGCTTGAACCCTGAATTTCTCAGCAAACAAGGCATACTAGCCTGTGCTATACATACACAGGCTGGCAGAGCATGATGGGGCTTGTAGTGCACCACACCAGGGAAACCCTAGTGGGCTGCTGTGTTGGTAGAGGGGCTCTGGAGGTGACAACACTTTCTCATCCGCCCCCTCAATGACTGACCCACCTGTGTGCTGCTTTGTTTTCAATCACTAAGATGTTGCATTAGGAAGCAAGGCGATTGGCTATCCTGGAGAGCTGTGAATCCCCTGTGGAGGGTTGCAGCATCCATAGTACAAGCTGGCCTTTCCTCCACTATCTTCCTGCAGGCTGTTGGAGTTTCTCTTTGCGAAGCACAGAGCTGCCAGGGATTTGAATGTGGGCAAGGCCACGGGTACACACACGAGGAGGAGGAGGAGGAGGAGGAGGAGGAAAAGATCCTGCTCTATCAATCTCTCTCCTCTTCTGTCAGTGCGAGAAGGGGGGGCGGGCTGTCAGTGCGGGGTCTGGCCAGTGTGACAGAGAGTGTATTAGACACTCTCTGCTCATAGCTGCAGCCAGCAACCCTGAAGCCACATTCTGGGCTTTTGGGGCGCTCCACATGGGTAGTTCCGCCACTGCGACTTTCACAGTGCCTGAGGTCAGCCAAACCTAAATCGGCTGACTCTGACATGTAAAATCACAGGTGGTGGGGTAGAAATTCTATGAAAGTCTTCCCACTGCACTGTTGCAGCAACTCCCTCCCCCTTCTCTGGAATCTCTTTGAAGACTTGAAAGTCTGCCCTCTATGCTTTTAGAGCAACTCTTTCTCCCCTTCTCATGTCTTGTGATATAATAGCTTTTGCATAACCATTGCCCACTAGGGATGAGCTTTGAGTTCGAGTCAAACCCATGTTCAACTCGAACATCGCCTGTTCAGTTGTTCGTCGAATTGCGAACATTATGGGCCGTTCGCGCCAAATTCGAGTGGCGCATCACGGCCCATAATTCACTGCGGCATCGAAGTGCATTGCTGTGGATAATTGGCCAAGCATGCACTATGACCCGCATGCTTTGGCCAATCACAGCGCACAAAAAAATGAAAGCCATAATTGGCCAAAGCCAGGGTGGCATTGGCCAATTATGTCTCAGGGGGTTTAGTACACGCCCCACCCTATATAAGGCCGCCTCCATGGCAGCCTTGTGTAGTGTGTGGTGTTGTTGGTTAAAGAGAGAGCTTACAGAGAGAGAGAGATAGTGTCATTTATATTGAGTTAGATAGAGCAGGCAGGCGAGTCAGTTAGCTGCAGTTACAGTGTGTAGAGGATATATATGCATCCTAGGTTTTGTATATATATTTATACACTGTATTCAGTTTAGCTAGATCCGTTCCTGTTATTCTCTATACTGTGACAGGCTGGCAGGTGATTGTGCTAGCTGCAGTCAGTGTTTCGCTTAGTGTACTGTGTGCTTTGCATAGCGTTCACCTAAAGCTTACCTGAATACAGTTAGGGCTCTTTCACACGGGCAGATCCCGTCATGATCCGCCCCGTGAATATCCGCTTGCTCAGCGGAGATCGCTCCGTTGATCCCCGCTGAGCAGGCGGATGACTTGTCCGTCTCTGCACACTGTGCAGAAACGGACCGGTCGGATCGCCGCTTTTCTCTATGGGGGGATCGGATGAAAAAGGACCGTCTGTCCGTTTTCATCCGATACGATCCGCAGACGGATGAAAAAGTAGGATTTTCCTCCATCATGCTAAATGGACCATAGCGGAGACTGATGTTGTCGGATGTCAGCGGATGTTCATCCGCTGACATCCGCTATCCCATAGGGATACACGTATGTCCGTTTTTCATCCGACAACAGATGGATGAAAAACGGACATACGGAACGTCTGTGTGAAAGAGCCCTTAGTGACTAATAGTGGTGTTCTCATAATAAAACCACAGGCAGAGAGCTGCAAGTAATTTCAGTTAGTGTACTGTGTCCTCTGCACAGTTTTCACCTAAAACTAGCTGAAGACAATTGCTGCTTTTCTCATACTAATACCACAGCAGGCAGTTGATTCTGATAGCTGCATTATAATCAGTATATATATATATATATATATATATATATACATATACATCCCACCTTTGTGCAGCTACATCTCACTGCAGGCCATTAGTATGCCTGGAAGGCAAACAAGGAGAGGCAGACAGTCACGAGGTGATAAAAGAGGGCAAGCAGGCTCTGTGTCTAGAGGCAACAGTGCTGGTCGTGGACACGGTGCATCCTCATCAGCACGTGGCCGTGGGACACGCTTGTCCTTCTTTTCGACAGCAGGCCATGTTGAGCCGCAACATGCCCAAGACTTGGTAGAGTGGATGACCAAGCCATCCTCATCCTCCTCATCCTCTCTCACCCTGGCTCAGGGTACTTTGTCTGGCAAAACAGCTGCCAAAGCGGCCTCTTCCCTCGGCTCAATGGCACCAGTCACTCCTTCCCTAGCCCCACCATGTCCTCCTGAGGAGTCCTGTTTGACCACAGTGTTGGGCACATGCTTCAGGAGGATGCCCAGCGTTTTGAAGGCTCCGATGATGGAACCCAGCTAGAGGAAGGCAGTAACGTGAGCCCAGTGAGAGGGGGTAGTAACGTGAGCCCAGAGAGAGGGGGTGCCCAACAAAGGACAGCTATCTGGCAGTCATGTTCCCCCAGCTGCAGCATACTGCCAGATTTGCTCCAGTGATGAGGAGGGAGGGTATGATGAGGTAACTGACTCCATGTGGGTGCCTGATAGGAGAGAGGAGGAGGAGGAGGCACATCTCCAATGAGGCAGGATGCTCTCCAGGGACCAGCTTAAGGGCAGCACACCGACTGCATCACATCGCAGAGCTCCGCATGTGCAGAGCGCTGCGGTCTCTGCACGTTATTCCAAAAGTTCTTTGGTGTGGGCCTTTTTTCAGACGCTTGCAGCAGATCGCACCATTGCCATTTGCAACATATGTCTCAGGCGTATCTCGCGTGGCCAAAACATCAGCCGCTTGGGCACCACATGCTTGACCAGACATATGTCAACCTGCCATGCAGTTCGTTGGCAAGCCTACCTAAAAGACCCACACCAAAGAACAAAGCGGACCTCTCCTTGCTCCTCATCAGCTGGGATCTCCAACCCCACCATACATTCGGTCCTCTCTGAAACCTGCACTGAGAGGAATGAAGGTGTAGAATTAGGTGTATCACAGTCACAGCCAAGTACTTGCGGGCAATCTCCTTTCTTTACACCGACGTCCGATTGTACCAGGCAAATTTCCCTGCCCCAGCTGCTGCACCGCCGAAAGAAGTTTGCTCCCAGCCATCCACATGCCCAGCGGTTGAATACTAGCTTGGCTAAATTGCTATCACTTCAACTGCTGCCTCTTCAGTTGGTAGACTCTGCCCCCTTCCGTGAGTTTGTTGAATGTGCGGTTCCTCAGTGGCAGGTTCCCAAACGCCACATTTTCTCACAGAAGGCGATTCCGGCTCTCTACCGGCATGTGGAAGGCAATGTCTTGGCCTCGCTGGACAGGGCGGTCAGCGGTAAGGTGCATATTACCGCTGACTCATGGTCCAGCAGGCATGGACAGGGACGTTACCTATCTTTCACGGCGCATTGGGGGACTCTGCTGGCAGCTGGGAAGGATGCAGGACAAGGTGCAGTAGTGTTGGAGGTTGTTCCGCCACCACGCCTCCAAAATGTTACTACTGGTGATTCTGACACACCTCTCTCCACCACCCCCTCCTTTTCTTCTTCCTCCATGGCCTCTACCTGTGCTTTGTCCTCAGAACCAGCGGTGCTCCGTAGGCGTTCAATGGGGCTACGCAAGTATGCAGGCAAAAAGAAGCCATGCAGTGCTTGAGCTGGTGTGCTTGGGGGACAGGAGCCACACTGGGGCAGAGATTCTGTCAGCTCTGCTGGGGAGGCTCAGAGGTGGTTGATGCCACGCCAGCTTAAGCCAGGAAAGGTGGTTTGCGACAATGGCACCAACCTCCTCTCCGCCCTCCGACAAGGACAACTGACCCTTGTGCCCTGTTTGGCTCACGTCCTTAACCTGGTGGTGCAGCGGTACTTGGGCAGGTACCCAGGCTTACAGGAGGTCCTGAAGCAGGCCAGGAAACTCTGTGGGCATTTCCGACGGTCATATAATTCCAGTGCTCGGCTGGCTGACCTGCAAAAGGAATCCAACCTGCCCAAGAACCGCCTAATCTGTGACATGCCCACCAGGTGGAACTCTACGTTGGCCATGCTAGAGCGGCTGCACACGCAGCAGAGGGCCATCAATGAGTATCTGTTGCAAAATGGCACCAGGGCAGGGTCAGGGGAGCTTGGATTTTTTTCCCCACGCCAGTGGACCATGATCAGGGATGCATGCACTGTCCTGGCACCATTTGAGGAGGCCACGAAGATGGTGAGCAGTGACAGTGCATGCATCAGTGACACTGTCCCTCTTGTCCACCTGTTGGAGCACACGCTGCATGGAATAATGGACAGGGCACTTGAGGCAGAACAGAGGCAGGAAGAGGAGGACTTCCTTACCTCCCAAGGCCCCCTTTATCCAGACAGTGTTCCTGGTCCTGGACAACATGTTGCTGAGGCTTCGGTCAGTCAAAGAAGGAGTGGTGGAGAAGGTGTCCGTCTAACCGATGCGTTCAGATAATTTTTTAGTACGAACCCTTAAGGTATGATCGGTTCCATCGCCATCATCTGGTTTATATGGTGCAGGAATACCTAGGGGCAAGATCAGACTTGGACACCTTTCCCACCGAAAATCCTCTGGGTTACTGGGTCTTGAGGATGGATCACTGGCCAGAGCTTGCACAGTATGCAATTGAGATACTGGCCTGTCCTGCATCAAGCCTTCTTTCGGAACGCACATTCAGTGCTGCTGGAGGCTTTGTAACCGATCACAGGGTGCGCCTGTCCACTGACTCGGTCGATCGACTGAACTTCATAAAAATGAATCAGTCTTGGATCACCACCAGCTACCAAGCACCTGATGCTGATGTAACCGAATATTTTTTTTTGAAATGTCAGATTCCTTCAAGACTGCCTATGCTGATGCTGAGTGACTATCCTGTTATGCTGAGTGACTATCCTCTTCCTCCTCAATGATCATGCTGATAGCTTGTAAGAACATTTTTGGTTCTGGGCACCGCCACCAGTGGCTAAGGCCCAATTTTTCAGCCCCTGTTTAACAGGGGCGTGTAATTAAAATTTTTGGTGCAATACTTTGCAGCAGGGCTCAAGTACAGTACCTGTGAGGGGTTGCATTATTGTGGCACCAGCACCAGTGCCTAAGGCCCAATTTTTATGCCCCTGTTTAACAGGGGCATGTAATTACAATTCTTGATCTAATAATTCACAGCAAGGCATATTCCTGCACCCACCAAGAGTAACTGTGAAGGCTTACAGTGTTGTGGCAACACCGCCACCACCACCACCACCAAAGGCCCAATTTTTCTGGCCCTGTTCAACAGGGATATGTAATTACAATTCTTGATCTAATATTTCACAGCTGGGCCCATTCCTGCGCCCACCAAGTGTAACTGTAAGGACTTACAGTGTTGTGGCACCAGCACCACCACCAAAGGCCCAATTTTTCCTACCACTGTTCAACAATGGCATGTAATTACAATTCTTGATATAATAGTTCACAGCAGGGCGTTCCAGCGCCCACCAAGAGTAACTGTGAGGGCTTACAGTGTTGTGGCAACACCAAGACCTAAGGGCCAAATTTCTGCTGAGTATATACGGCAGGCCCCTACTTTCAAACATCCAACTTACAAACGACTCCTACTTGCAAATGGAATGAGACAACAGGAAGTGAGAGGAAATCTACCCCTAGGAAGGGAAATTCTCTCCTGTAAGAGTTAATATGGGAAAAAAGTGTCTCCTCTCCACGGATGCTTTATCACCAATCCTTGTTTCAATAAAAAAAAACAAATTTTCTAAAAACCTTTCTCATTAGGACGGAAAGTGAGGTGAAATGTTCTGAACAGGTGCACACTGAACAGACAGCAAAACAAATGTTACAGGGGTGATAACCCTTCCCTATATTTTCCAAAAGCTTAAAAATAGATTTTTGGGCTGGACCTACACTTAAAAAATGTACCTGTTCCAAATTACAAACAGATTCTACTTAAGAACAAACCTATAGCCCCTGTCTTGTTTGAACCACCTGTATACTGCTGTTCAGAGTATATAGGGCCTTTTTTAAATTTGGGTGTGAGATTCCCCTTAATATCCATACAACACCCAAAGGGTCTGGTAGTGGGCTGGGGGGGGTGGGGGGTACCCATGCCATTTTTCTCAATAATTTTCATCCATATTGCCGGGACCAGAGATTACATTAAAGCCGCATCAGTTTTAAATGACTTTTTTTCCTTTAGAAACGTAAATTTTAACAGGGACAGTTCTAAACACGGGAAACATGTGCCTCTTCACAAGCATACTTTAGACACCCCCCAGGTATGATATTTAAAGGAATATTTCACTTTTTTTTTCACTTTAAGCATCACTAAAATCACTGCTCGCGAAAAAACATCAGTTTTTAAAAAAAATGTTTGCATTGATACATGTCCCCTGGGGCAGGACCCGGGTCCCCAAACCCTTTTTAGGAAAATAACTGGCATATTAGCCTTGATAATTAGCACTTTTGATTTCGAATGTTCGCGTCCATTGTATTTAATAGGGTTCTAAAGTTTACGCAAACTTTTGGTCCGTTCGCAAGTTCTGGTGCGAACTGAACCGGTGGGTGTCTGGCTCATCCCTATTGCCCACCTGTGACCCTGCTGCTCTTCTGCCTGGATCCCTCTTTTAACAGTTTAATGGGGGCCCCTTTAGATGCTCCTAAACTTGTCTCTCTACCTAGGTAAGCTTCCCAGCCCCCTTTTCTCCTCTCCCTCCTACCCATTCTCCACCTCCTTCCCCGCTCTCTCTCCTTCCCTTCCTCCCACCTTCCCCCTCTCTTCCTTCTCTCTCTTCCCCCCTCTCTACTCCCCCTCTCTACCCCCACTCACTTTCTCCCCTCTTTACCTTCCTCCTCCTTCCTCACCCCCACTCCCTCTCTCTCTCTTCCCCTCTCTCTCTCCCGCTCTCTCCCTCATCACTCTCCCTCCTCTTTCCTCTCTTTCTCCCCTCCCCCATCTCTCTCTCTCTCTCCCCCTCTCTATCTCCCTTTCTCTCCTCCTCTCTTTTTCTCTTCCCTCCCTGTCTCCCCCATCCCTCTCTCTCCACCTTCTCCCAGGAAGGTTACTAGTTATGGGTATTGTTAATATTTACATATGTTTATATTCATTTAATATCACATCTCTTCAGTCAGTCAGTACATTTTATATTTTTTGTCAGTAAAAAAGTTAAGTGAGGTTGGCAACATTGGCAGATTCATATATCCTAACAAGAGACCTCCTGACATCATCACTACACTTCACCAAACCCCTCCACCCCCCCAAATCATATTCACATTCTTACCCCTTACAATGTAACTTTAACTTAACCCAGCACATTTTACGTACCCTTACCTCCACATATCCTCACCAACTCTCACAACCTGACACAGCAAAATTGTCTCATCAGTATTCCATCAGTATTGCAAATTCTCTGTCTGTCTCCTTTAAAGAGATGTCAATTTAAATTCCCATAACAATATCTTTACAAACAGAAAGCAAGGGAATTTTTTTATGAACAAAGACAGAATTAAATAAATATGTTTTTCTTTAGGATATTATAGGATTTAGAAAATAACTGAGGCTTTGCTCTGTTTAGGTTTTCTGTATGTTTATGTACCGGTATCTGTTTTTTTTATCTTAATCATTGAGACCCAGACAACAATAGAAAACAGATAGTTTGAATGTCAAAAAATAGGATTTTTATAACAGCTTACCTGTAAAATCCTTTTCTTAGGAGTACATCACGGGACACAGAGCGACATAGTCATTACTAATGGGTTATATAGATACCGTCAGGTGCTGGCACTGGCAACTTCCAAAACCGGAAGTACCCTCCCCTATATAAGCCCCTCCCATCCGGGAGCACCTCAGTTTTGTAGCAAAGCAATAAGTGTCCCCAAAGAGGGGCGGGAGCTCTGTGTCCCGTGATGTACTCCTAAGAAAAGGATTTTACAGGTAAGCTGTTATAAAAATCCTATTTTCTTTCTCGTACATCACGGGACACAGAGCGACATAGTCATTACTAATGGGATGTCCTAAAGCAATGCCCAATGAGGGGGGGGATACACCATATATAAGCTGAGCGCTATCAGACATGAGGATCTTTTGCGGCCTGCAACACACTGCGCCCAAAGGCGACATCCTCCTGACTTCTAACGTCCACCTGGTAGAACCTAGTAAACGTGTGAACTGAAGACCACGTTGCGGCCTTACAGATTTGAGCCAGGGAGGCCTGGTGATGCACTGCCCATGAAGTTCCAACTGCTCTCGTGGAGTGCGCTCTAACTTTGAACGGAGGCGGTCTCCTTCTCAAGCCATAAGCTTGCATAATGACCTGTCGAATCCACTTGGCTAAAGTAGATTTTGACGCTGCCTGACCCTTTCTGGGGCCTTCCGGCAGAATAAACAAAGTATCCGTTCTGCGAATCTGAGCAGTGGCTTTTAGATAAGCTTTAACTGCTCTTACTACATCCAAAGAATGCAATAACTTTTCCTCTACCGAAGTAGGTTTGGGGAAAAAAGAAGGAAGAACCACATCTTGGTTCAAATGAAACCTCGATACCACCTTAGGAAGAAAGGCTGGATGAGGACGTAACACTACTCTGTCCTTATGGATAACCAGATATGGCTCCTTACAGGACATAGCTGCTAATTCCGATACTCTTTTAGCCGAACAAATGGCTACTAGAAAAATCAATTTCCTGGTGAGAAGCACCAAGGAAATATGCTGTAATGGTTCAAATGGTTGTTTCTGTAGAACCGACAGAACCAAGTTTAGATCCCATGGACATATGGGAATATTAACCGGAGGACTAATACGCATCACTCCTTGTATAAAGGCTTTGACTAGTGAATGCGAAGCCAAGGGCCTTTGAAAAAATATTGACAAGGCCGAAATCTGACCCTTGATAGTACTCAAGGCAAGCTTCCTATCTACAGCCCACTGTAGGAAGTCCAGAATCCTACCTATTACGTACTTATGTGGATGCCATTTCTTGGCCTCACACCACGCGATGTACGCCTTCCAGATTCTATAGTAGATCTGCCTGGATACCGGCTTCCTGGCATTGATCATGGTAGATACCACAGCATTAGAGAGCCCTCTCTTTTTTTAGAATGTGGGCTTCAATAGCCAGGCCGTCAAACCTAGGGCTGGTAAGGAAGGGTGGTATATCGGTCCTTGCGAAAGCCGGACGACGTGTGAGAGTCCAAGGACTCCCCACTGAAATTTTACAATCTCCGCGTACCACGCTCTTCGGGGCCACGCTGGAGCCACCGGAATCACCGGTTTCTTTTCTACCCTGATTCTGCGGAGTAATCGAGGTAACCATTGTGGCGGTGTGAATGCATATATCAGCTTGAACTGATCCCAAGGGAACACTAGGGCATCCGAGCCGCAAGCTAGGGGATCCCTTGTCCGAGAGACAAACCTGTCCCCCTTTGCGTTGAATCTGGATGCTAGAAGATCTACATCCGATGTTCCCCACCGCTGACATATTGTCCAGAAAACCTCGGGGTGAAGGGACCCTTCCTCTGGGCCTAATTGCTGGCGACTTAGAAAGTCCGCCTTCCAATTCTCCACTCCTGGAATGAATACCGCAGATATGGCTGGGACATATTTTTCTGCCCATTTCAGGATGTAATTTACTTCCCTCTGGGCTGCACGACTCCTGGTGCCCCCCTGATGATTGATATATGCCACTGCTGTGGCATTGTCTGATTGCATTCTGACAGGGGACCCTTGGAGTTTGGATGTCCATGCTACTAGGGCATACCGGGCTGCTCGTATCTCTAAGAGATTGATGGGCAGGGCCTTTTCTGCATCCGACCATCTGCCCTGGAGAGACTATTGCTCCAGTACTGCTCCCCAGCCTATAAGGCTGGCATCTGTAGTGACCACCTTCCAAGAAATCGGACTGAAGGATTTCCTTTTTTCCAGATTCTGGGGAACCAACCACCAACGGAGGCTCTTGCGAACGGAAGGGGACAAGGACATTGTAAGTCTAGGGCCTGAACTTTTTTGTTCCAGGCTGACAGTATGGCCCCTTGCAAATTCCTTGAATGGAATTGACCGTAGGGTACTGCTTCGAATGATGCCACCATTTTTCCCAGCAGCCTCATATACAGGCGTATGGACGGCTGTCTTTTTTGTACCCACTAAGTGGATCAAATCTTTCAAAGACAACACCTTTCCTCGAGGCAAGAATATTTTTCTCTGGCCTGAATCCAACCTTAGCCCCAAGTATTCCAGACTTTTGACTGGTTTTTAGGGCTGACTTGTCTCGGTTGATAATCCAACCGTGAGATTCCAGATACTTGATCGTCTTGTGAACGACCACGTCTAGTTTTTTCACTGAGTGGTCTATCAGCAACAAGTCATCCAGATATGCCATTATCATTACACCTTGTGTTCTTAGATTGGCCAATAAAGGGCCATAATTTTTGTAAACACTCGTGGTGCTGTGGCCAAACCGAAGGGTAAGGCTCTGAACTGAAAATGGCGCCCTTCTACTGCAAAGCGTAGAAATTTTTGGTGGACTGGAAAGATGGGAATGTGCAAATAAGCATCTTTGATGTCGATCGTGGCTAACCAATCCTCCCCTTGTAGGGCAGTGGCCACCGATCGGATCGACTCCATCGGAAAGTCCTGATATACAGGAATTTGTATAGCCCTTTTAGAATTAATATGGGCCTCCCGTCCGCGTTTGCTTCGGGACTGTAAAGAGGTTTGAGTAAAACCCGAACCCTCATTCTTCCAGGGGAACCTCCATAATTACTCGTTGGAGCAATAGTTGTTCTAGTGCCAACAGGAGGGACTCTCTCTTCCGGGGATCCCTTGGCACGTTTGACCTCAAAAATGGGAAGGAGGAGAGTCTTTTAACTCCAAACTGTATCCCAAACCTACTGCGGAGAGCACCTATCTGTCTTGATCGTGTTCCGCCAGGTCTCTTGCGAACAACTGGAGTCCTCCCCCCACCCGACTGAGTGGGGGCTTCATGAATTTAACTTTGGGGGAGGTTTTGTACCTCCCCTGACCCAGGGTTTCTCATTACCCTGCTACTGTCCCTGTTTTTTACCCCCGGGATTTGACCGAGGAGGCCGTCGGAACTGTTACACAGCCGATGCCCCAGGGACTGGAGAAGCAGGCCTCTTAAGAGGGACCTCTAACTCTGCTTTTAACCGGCAAGAGCGTATTTTTACCGCTGGAAATTTTCTGGATATTTGTCCAGGTTTTCCCTGAATAAGCGTTCACCATGAAATGGGACGCTAACCAGCCATTCTTTACAGGGAGCTTCAGCAGACCAGTTTTTGAGCCATAGGAGCCTACGCATATGTACTATAGACAGCGTAAGGCGGGAGGCCTGATGGACTGAATCCTCTATGGCGTCAACCGCAAAGCCTAAGGCTCTAGGTAGATCAGCTAGGGCAAAGCCTGCTGATCTGTCAAGTCCCTCAAGACCTGTTTCAACTGATCCTTCACTGCTTAGCAGACCCCAATAGCTGCTACTGCTGGTTGTATCACCAAGCAGATTTTCATAAGGACTCCAATCTTTTATCTATTGGGTTCTTGAACATTTGGACATTATCCACTGGACATGTCAGTGATTTATACATACAAGAGATGGCTGCGTCCATTGTAGGGACCTTCCATTTTTTTTTTTTTTGATGAACTTATCCTCCATGGGATAGACCACCGGAAATCTCTTGGGGGAATAAATATTTTCTCAGGACGTTCCCAATCCTGGTAAATGAGCCCTTTCAGTAAAGGGTGAAGTGGAAAAGAACAAACAGTCTGGGGGCTTCTAGCGACCCCAACGAGGATACAGTAGTGGTTGATGGTTCCGCAAGGTGCATTTTTAAATGCTGATCGGACCATGTTAGTCAGAGACTGAACCCATAATCTTTCAGCTTGAGATGCTGAGAAAAGGTTCCCCCACTGTTGATTCCTCTATAACAGAATCAACCTTATCCTGATCCCCTTCAGGCAGGTCGATCCCTGTATGGGACTGTTGCTCTGCTAACAGGCATTCTGAAGGAGGAGACGGAGATCGGGCGTGCTTTCCCTGACAGGGAGGCAGCGATAAATGTTGACAATCTCTCTCTAATCCTCCCAGAGCTGAGGAAAAAACCTCCTCTGTTACATACACAGGAGCAGGTGACTGAGGACAGCCACAGTACCAAGTACCCCTGCGGGGTCTCTACGGACACTTACCTCTGAACTTCAGGGGAGACTGGTGCACCAGGAGTATGCCCAAGATCCTCCGAGCCCGATGAGACCCCCTTCGCTTCCTGGAAGATTCAGTTCCGGAGCTTCTGGACGGAATATTCCTAAGCCTAAAGCTGAGGTATTCCAGCCGTAATACACCACTTTTACTGAGAATAGTCTAGCACAATTGCTGCTATATCACAGTTGGTGTCTACTAATGTGCCTTTCTAGGGGATGCCTGTATCAACCGCTTGCTGTATGCCTTTAAATGTTGCCAGCTCTGTCTCTGTACTTCATAGCCAGCTCACTACAATATTGTGGTTTTTTTAAACTGCTGGGACGCCCGCACATGCGCAGAAGCGCTGCGGCGCGCACAGAGCGTCATCCCCCAGGCTCCGCCCCCTTTCCCGGCTCACCTCTATATATAGAGGCGCGTGCACGCGCACGCGCGCGGGCACGTGCGCCTTCGGCGCTAATTTCAAATATGGTAACAAGGGACAGGAGCCAGGGCCCCTCTTTGCCGCAGGCCGGGGGATGGACGAGCACTGCAACATGGCAGAGGAAGCAGTTTCCTATAAGAGAACTCACCATCTGCCTGGACTTTGCTCTGCTGAGAAGAAGCTAGTCCACATGACAAGAAAACATTCCACAGCGGCCTCTAGTGGACAAACACAGGTACCGCAGTCTAATATATTAAATATATATATATAAAAAATTTTTTTTTTTTTTTCTTGACCACCATTAAAAATTATTACATTTTTTTAGTAGTTACAGGCATGCACAGAATTTTGCGGGAATACCATTAGGTAACAGACAGAAAGACAAATTAGGCTTGGGGGTCCCCCAATAGAACCAAGTTCCTGGGGGCCCCCACTTACCTGTTCCCCGCCGCAGGACTTTGTTTGGTCCACAAAAGCCCAAACTTCACCTATCACGGCAGGCATTGTAATCAAACCTCCAGGGACCGGGTTCCCAAGGATTCCACTCCCCTGGACCTGTATAGCACCCTGCACAGAAAACATCTTGGTCGTGGGTATGACCAGAGCTCTGGATCCCAGGGTCCAGCTCTCCTAAGAGAAGCATTACAGGCAAAACCTTGCTCTTCTCTGCAAGGCCCGGGTACCGACCGTTTAGCTATGAAGCTTTTTTGGTCGGATCCGGAATAGCTTACTGAGGCCCAAAAGAACCTGTACGCAAGCTCAGTGAAAAACACATGTTTCTTCTTGGCCAACACCTTAGACACTGGCAAAAAACTGAGGTGCTCCCGGATGGGAGGGGCTTATATAGGGGAGGGTACTTCCGGTTTTGGAAGTTGCCAGTGCCAGCACCTGACGGTATCTATATAACCCATTAGTAATGACTATGTCGCTCTGTGTCCCGTGATGTACGAGAAAGAAATAAAACTATAAAAATAAACTATTATTGCCCTGATATACACATTAAACTAAAGTCAGTTAAAAGCAAAGATAGGTAGAAGAGCTGTCACATTTTTTTGAACACTATTAGTATTGCTGGGTTAGACATTTATATGGAGGAGAAGCAGTGAAGAAAAAAACTTTACCTACCTGCAAAGTAACTGATCTCTAAATAGAAAAGTTGTGTTGGCTGCTATGTCTATGGCTATAGTTGTGCCAAACAGGTGAACAGTGACAAACAAAACAGTTTTAAAAGAGTAGAGGCAGAGGCGGCTCTAGGATTTGCAAGGCCTTAGGCAAAACTAAGACATGAGGCCCCACTCACGCCCATAATAGGAAAAATAATGAAAGCGATTGATAAAAATAAACTGTATTAGTAGGGTACAGTATAGTAGGTGGACAGTACACTGGTCAGGAGGGTACAGTACAGGAGGTTAAAGTGGTTGTAAACCCACTTTTTCAACTTGCACCTACAGGTAAGCCTAGATTAAGGCTTACCTGTAGGTGCAAGAAATATCTCCTAAACCTACACGGTTTAGGAGATATTTACTAAAAATGACAGGCGCCGCTGTCTACGGCGCATGCGCGCCGTAGACAACGGCGCATTCATGGGGTTAATCCCATTCACAAAATCGGCTACTTCCCAGCAATCGCTGGGCGTAGCCGAATGTGACGGCTCTTGCGCGCATGCGCAGAGTGACGTCTCCGCCGCTCCGGCCAATCACAGCGCCGGAGCGGCGCTGTGATTGGCTGGTGCGGCGATACCCGGAAATAACCTTCCGGCTATCGCCGCAGCGATGGATGCAGCTGAAGAGGGAGACGAGGATGGCTTCGGGGGCCCCGACCTAAGGTAAGTGATGCATAATGAGCTATTATGCTAGTCATATTAGCTCATTATGCCTTTCTCTTACAGGTGGTTATAAAAAAAAAAAAAAACATTTATCGGGTTTACAACCACTTTAAGTGGACACAGTACAGGGGGCAGGAGGATACAGTACAGGGGGGAGCAGGAGGGCACAGTATAGGAGGTAGGTAAGTGGACCCAGTACAGGGGCAGTAATGAATGTTACAGATATGGGCTCCTCAAGCAGAGCTGCACAGGGAAGCTTCTCTCACAGATCCCACCTATTCTGGCAGGCTGTCACTGGGCTAAATCTACACTAGAATTACAACTCCCCCTCTACCTTCCCCTCCAGAATTTTTTGCTCTCTTGTGGCAGTTTGCAAGGGTTAAGGAAGGATCCTGAGGTGGAACATCTTATTACTGCTGCTGCTTGTGTGGGTGGGATGTGTACTGCACCAATCACAAGGGATGAATAGGAGAGAAGGGTCAGCAGGGATTTGTGCAGCACACATCCCTCCCACACAAGCAGCAGCAATAGTAAGATTCTCTTCCTCTGGGTTCTTTCTTAGCCCCTGAAAAAATGTGAGTGGGGGATGAGGCTGGGAATCATGGGGTAGGGGAGTAGGAGAAGGGTTGAAAAAAGGGGGGAGTGGGTAGGAGATGGGGATTGGGTAAAGGTGAACTGGAGTGGTCAGGGGAGAAAGAAAGAAAGATGGAAGGAAGGAAAGAAAGAAAGAAAGAAAGAAAGGAGAGAGAAAGAAAGAAAGAAAGAAAGAGAAAGAAAGAAAGAAAGAGAAAGAAAGAAGGAGGAGGATGAAGGGAGAAAGAAAGAAAAAAATATGAAGGGATAAAGAGAGAAAGAAAGATGAAGGGACAAAGAGAGAAAAAAAAATTAAGGGAGAAAGAAAGAAAGAAAGAAAGAAAGAAAGAAAGAAAGAAAGAAAGAAAGAAAGAAAAAAAGAGAGAAAGAAAGAAAGATGAAGGGAGAAAGTAAGAAAGAAAGAAAGAAAGAAAGAAAAAAAGAAAGAAAAGGATGAAGGGGGAGAAAGATAGATAGATAGAGGGAGAGAGAAAGAAAGAAAGAAAGAAAGAAAGAAAGAAAGAAAGAATGAAAGGATGAAGGGTGAATGAAAAAAAGAGAGAAATAAAGAAAGGACGAAGAGAGAAAGAAATAAGCAGCTCCTCTCCTCTTATTGGCTGTGCGGGCAGCAGGGGGAGGGGAGAAGTGTCAGAGCTGGCTGTGATACACCCAGCTCATCTCTCTATCTGGACGGAGCTCTGAGTGAGCTCCGATCCCCATGCTGATCTGTCCCGCTCGCAGCCGGTTTTCTCTGTGTCACTAGGAGGACACGCGGCGCTGCGCTGGTGGCGGGGATGTCTGCTACTAAAAGAGGCGACTCTGTTATAAGGTAAACTAGGCGACCGCGAGGCCTCTCTGATTGCAGGGCCTAAGTCGATCACCTAATTTGCCTAATTAGAGAGCCGCCTCTGAGTAGAGGCTTTGCAGGGTATATAATACTGTAGTAAAGTATGATCACTTAATAAATGTATTTAGAGTAGCTTCAAATCGCAGTAAAACTGTTAGAACAATTAATAAATTATGTCACCATGACATGGCTATCATAGACATAAAAAGTGATGCACTATGCCTCATCCCTAAAAAATACAGAACAAAATAGAGACCACAGAAAATGGGACATTTTAGGCACCGTATCGAACACACAAAATGGTATGTATATGTAAATATTTGTCAGGGCTGGGCTCAGCCCTTCCTTCTCTGTGCTGGCAGCTCAGCTGTCAGCTAATTGCCAGCTTCCATCTCTCCAGTGATTCACCTGTTGAGGATCCGCTCGTTAGCTGCCTACTTAAAGTGGAGTTCCACCCTCTTTTACAACTTGTTTGCATCCAATGTATTTATGTCCCCTAAAGACTAATTGGCATATCATTTTTATTTATTTTTTTAAACTCACTGTTTTATATTGGTATGTTTATATCTCACGCCGCGGCCGCAACAGGTCTTCTAGCGTCATCCACTGACCGCTATGCCTCCTGGGAGATGTTTTTCTTCAATCCCAGGAGGCCCTGTGCCCTCTCATCTCATTTACATTGTAATCAAGGCACGCCCTCCCTTCCCTTGGTCCGCCTGGAGCTGGAGCTCCTCCCTCCCTACTCAGCGAGCTGATTTGTGAATGATGTGACGTGCTGACGTCCTGTCCCCCTCATCCCGAGATTCGGAACAAGAGGCACGGGCGCGGGTGGGGAAGAAAATGTGTAAAAAGCCGTCCCGCGGCAGCAGCGTCCACCCCCCCCCCCGCTCAACAACTGTGTCAAAAATAAATAAATCCCGCGGAAGCACCCCCTCACCCCCCCTCCGCACAACAAATGTATAAAAAGCCGTCCCGCGATAGCAGCGTCCACCCCCCCCCTCCGGGCTCAACAACTGTGTTGGAGAAGAAAACAGTGGTAGCCAGTGTAGTGGAGAAAAAAAAACTGTCCCCCCATCAGCAACTCTACAGTGGTGTGGTAGCCAGTGTAGTGGAGAAAAAAAAAACTGTCCCGTGCCAGAACCCCCCCCCCCCTCATAAGCAACTCTACACTACAGTGTAAAAAAAAATTCCCCCAGCCCCCACCCACCCCCCCTCATCTACTGTATAGTGAAAAAAATAAAAAACAAAAAGTAGTCCCGCGTCAGCACCTCCCCCAGGCCACACCCCCACACTCATCAACTGTACAGTGAAAAAAAAAAGACCCGTCCCGCGACAGTACCCACCCCTACTGTAAAAAAAAAAAAAAAACCTGCGGCGGCGCAAAAACGTCCCGCGCATCTCTCCCACCCCCCCGCTCTAGAACTTTACAGTGGGCCATGCGATTCGATGTGCTGGGGGTTATGCAATGTTCTGTGGGCCCTGCGATTCGATGTGCTGTGACTGATGCGATTCGATGTGCTGGGGGTTATGCAATGTTCTGTGGGACCTGCGATTCGATGTGCTGGGGTGATGTAATGTTCTGTGGGCCCTGCGATTCGATGTGTTGGGGTGATGCAATGTTCTGTGGGCCCTGCGATTCGATGTGTTGGGGTGATGCAATGTGCTGTGATTGATACACACACATACCCCTCATCCCTCAACTTCGGCCTTCTCGTCCCTCATCTTCAAATACAGAAATCTGCTGCTAAAGGTAAGAGCTTTAAAAATATCCTAATTGTAAACTAAATTATTTGTTTCTGTGCAGATATATCTACATTATATATATATAATCTTATTAGGATATTATTAAAGCTCTTACCTTTAGCAACAGATTTCTGTGTTTCTAGAATATTATTGCTTGTACATTCTTTAGGGGAGGAGGGGAGGAGATATTTACATAAATAGGGGGCGGCAACTTGCTATGGAACTGGAGAGAAAATATAACATGAAAGTGAAACCGATTACACTGCTTGTGATATCCAGGAAGACATATGCAGTCTGGCTTCAGATGCCCAGACTTAAAATGGCCACGGCCTATTTCTAGTTGATATACTATCTAAATGCTGTAATAACCTAACAAAACGGACCTTAGTTTACAGACTAACTTTACTAGAATACATTAAAATTGTGTATTCTAGGGGTCTTTTCTTTTAAAAAGTGTAATTTAGGCCGGAACACCACTTTAAGATCTTCCAGTTCATTTGCTCTTTACCTTCGTCTGTGTTAACATCACTACAGACTTTCTCCTGTGTTCCAGTTGAAGACCTACTTTACTACGTTCCCTCTGGCTACAGATCCTGCTTGCTGAACTTCTACCTTTATCCCTGGCACTTGGACCAGTGTTGCCAACCGTCCGTATATTTACAGACAGCACGTAAATTTAACCCCTTTTCGGGCTGTCCGTTAAAATCCGTTATGGGCATCGGGTGCCCATAAAAAAGATGGCCACGAGCCGACCATGAAACAGCGCATGCGCCGTTCCGAGGCCGCCCGGGCCCGGGAAAGCTTGCGTGCGTTCGGCCGGGCGGGCGGCGCATGCGCAGTAACATAATGGCGCCGCCCGGCGCCATTTTTGAATAGATCGGGACTCGGAACTCGGGACACTATGGCGGTCGCCGCTATTCGGTGGCTCATTCAGTGCACTCAAGGACTCGGAGCCGAGCATGGGTGAGGAGGAGGTGAGTAAAACTGGGAGGATATCAAGTGAGAGGAGGACATCACTGGGAGCCCAGGGGGTGAAGCTGTGGCACTGGAATGCAGGGGAGGGACAGAGACTGATGTGTCATGTCCGCAGCCTCTGTCCCCCTCCTGTGTCATGTCCGCAGCCTTTGTCCCCCTCCTGCAGTATGTCCGCAGCCTCTGACCATCTCCTGTCTTTTATCATGTCTGCAGTCTCTGAGGGGATCCTAGAAAGGAGTCAAGAGTGGGAGCACCGGGATGGGGGTTACGGGAAGAATCAGACGTGTGGAGAGGAGATCATAGCCACCAAGCTGGAGCCGTCTGACTGAGCCCTGCATGGTGCAACCTGAGAGGAGGTCAGTGACAGCACCGCCAGGCCAGTCTGAGGGGGGGTCACTGATCTAAGGAGGGGAGTGAATACAATAATGTAAGGGAACACTGATATAAAGGTTCCCCCCTATATTAGTAAACCTCCCTTACCTTAGTGTATTCACTCTGCGGAAGGTGGTCTCTACTCACCAGAGCCCCTCCCCCCACATCAGAGTTCCCCTTACATCATGATCTGCAGCGTTCACCTTTACATAAGAGTTCCCTTGCACTGTAAGACTCTGATGTAAGGGGGAACTCTGTGCTGGCTGGTATGTTATTTTTTACTTTTGTTTAACTTAAACACATTGATAATAGCATTAGATGTGTGTTTATAGTTCAAATATTGATGGATATGTGGATCTGGCAGTAAATGTCATGTTTTTTTTGTCAGTAAAAAATTGGTGCTGTCTGTAAATTGTGTCGTTCTGCCAGTAAATTTCACTTCGGGGGGTTGGCAACACTGACTTGGACTTTGGCTTGGCTGACTACCCGATCCGATTATTGACCCCTGGCTATGTTTTGACTACGCTACTCTGTTTGCTACTCTGTTTGCCTTTTTATTTTTATTATTAAACTAGTGTTATTTAACTGCACTTCTGTCTCAGTCTGGTTCATGGTTCCTGACAGTAGGCGAAGGCCATGACTTCAGAAGATGCAGCCAATCCACTTGTTGATAATATTTTTTCCAGATTGGATGACCTGGATCACCGCATGGATCAGGTTGCCACGGTGATAAGGACGCTCCTGAGTCACACGGCTCATCTAGAGTCTCTCACTGAGGCCGCTCCGGTAGTCCCTGTGCAGGCACCCGCCTCGAGTATTACCCCTTTAAGAGGTATGTCTGGTTCCGCTCCGCTTCCCCAGCGATTTGGGGGCAATCCAGTTGAGTGCAGAGGGTTTCTCAACCAGGTTGAGATATACTTTGAGATGCTGCCCCAGGCGTTTCCCGCGGACAGAAGCAAAGTGGGTTTTGTGATATCTTTGCTTTCTGACAGAGCCTTGGCCTGGGCAAACCCTCTATGGGAGACGCAGAAACCCGTGGTCCTGAGTTACCCAGAATTTGTGGCTTCCTTCAAAAGGTTATTTGACACTCCACTTCTGCTACCAAGTGCCTCATGTCCATCAAACAGAGTACGAGGACGGTTGCAGATTATACCATTGAATTCCGTACTCTGGCAGCAGAGGTTGCTTGGAACAATGAGGCCCTCGTGGCTGCTTTTTCTCATGGTCTCTCAGATAACATCAAGGATGAGATAGCAGCCCGAGATATACCCACTGAGCTGGAGAAGTTGGTCACGTTTGCCATCCTCATTGACTCCAGACTCAGAGAAAGACCCCCTGTTAAGGAGCGCTTGCGGAAGCCTCCTGTACATTTTTCTCGGAGCTTTGCAGTCCCACCCTTGCCTCCCCCACCTCCCATGCCTCCTGGTACCGAGTCGGTCTGTGAAGATGAACCCATGCACTTGGGCTTCAGGCGTCTCTCTGCGGATGAGACAGCCCTTAGGAGGAGGGAGAAATTGTGCCTTTGTTGTGGCCATGCCGGTCACTTTTTGAAGTCTTGTCCTACCCGTCCTGGGAACACGCGAACCTTGAAGTCCTGTCATGGACAGACCTTAGGTGGAGTTGTTTCGTCTCCAGTTGCCCAGAAGGATAAGCCCCTGGTTACCCTGTCTTTGGCTGAGTCGTCCATCGAGATACAGGCTCTAATGCAGGCCTGTTCATTGATGCTGCCTTTGTGTCTAAGCACTCGATTCCGCTGCAGCTGCGTGACACTCCACTTGCCATTGAGGCTCTTGACGGGAGACCTCTACAGCCTGCCCATGTGACTCATGAGACTGTTCCATTGTCCATGGCTGTAGGGGCTCTTCACCATGAGATAATCCAATTCCAAGTTATTCCCTCACCTAAGTTTCCGCTGGCTATTGGTTATCCTTGGTTACAGAGGCACAACTCGTCTTTTGATTGGCTCCGTGCTGAGATTCTGTCCTGGTCGCCTCAGTGCAGTGAGAGATGCTTCCAGAAGGTAGCCAAGGTCCTGTGCACCTCTTCACTCTCCTCCCTGCCGGAGGAGTACCACGATTTTAGTGATGTCTTTGATAAAGGTCAAGCTGGTACGTTGCCTCCACACCGGTCGTATGATTGCGCAATTGACCTTCAACCTGGTGCCATACCCCCTCGTGGCCTTTGTCGGTCTTGGAAGATAAGGCCATGGAGGAGTATGTTGCAGACGCACTCGAGGTTTCAGCCGCAAATCCTCGTCTCCTGCTGGTGCTGGTTTCTTTTTCGTGAAGAGTGGTGAACTGAGACCTTGTATCGATTATAGGGGTTTCAATCGTTTTACCATTAAAAAATGCCTATCCTATTCCATTGATTCCATAGTTATTTGACTGCCTCAAGGGAGCAACGGTCTTCACAAAGCTTGATTTGAGAGGGGCATATAATCTCGTCAGGATTAAGGAGGGCGACGAGTGGAAAACGGTGTTTAATACCAGAACAGGTCATTATGAGTACCTCGTAATGCCTTTTGGCCTCTGTAACGCTCCAGCAGTTTTCCAGGAGTTTATTAACAATGTCCTCCGAGACTTGTTGCAGTTATGTGTGGTGGTTTATCTCGACGATATCCTCATATTTTCCAAGTCCCTGGAGAGCCACCACACAGATGTCTGTCGAGTGCTTCAGAAATTAAGAGAGAACAATCTCTATTATAAACTGGAGAAGTGCGAATTCCATTGTGAACAGGTTAAATTCCTAGTTTATATCATTTCCACTGCTGGTTTTTCGATGGACCCAGAGAAACTTTCTGCAGTGCTACTGTCAGAGATTGTTAATAGACCAGACTGTGTGACTGCATAAAAGGAAACCAAACAGGTGGATGTGATAATAGACAATTTATTATGGTGAGTGACCAACAAACAACCACCACAAACGGAACACAGTGCAATGAATAAATCAACAGTGACTATAAACAACTATATACAAATAAGGGAGATAGCAAAATCGTAGTAACAGCCAGGCCGAGGTCATACACAAGGGGATCAAGCAGATGGGTATGGATGGGAAGATAACAGGAACAGGGAGGGGACGGATGGATAGGCTGCAGAGCAGGGATCCAGGTAACAGAAGGGGCAGCTGTAGGATGGGCACAAGGTAAGGATCAGGTTAAATAGGGTGCGGGTTCAAGGTAGGGATCGGGTCGGATCAGATCAGGCAGGGTGCAGGTTGGAATAAGATACAAGCTAAAGTCCAGGTCACAGGTCCAGGGGGTCAGGAAGAGAGATACCAGGGCAAGGAGTGTTTGCACTTGCCAGGTATATAAAGAAGTCTTGTAATCAGGCTTAAGGTCACAGCTGACCACAGGAAGTGCTGCCTGTCCCACACTGCCAGAATACCCCCGCTGGTGGATGCCGGTACTGCAGCCCATGTATCGTGTGTTACCACCAGCAGGTGAGATCCTCCAACAGAGGTATTGGCTGCAGGAGGACACCTGCTGGCGGACACTAGCACTGCAGTCCAAAGGACCAACAGCACCACCAGCGGGTGAAGCCTTTCCTGACAGCTACAGTGGCCTTGACCCGTGGGTTTACGTCCTCTGCAGCGCTTTCTTGACTTTGCCAACTATTATCGGAAGTTTATTCGTAACTTCTTGTCTCTGGTCAAGCCCCTGACTGATATGACCAGAAAGAACGGTAACCCACAGAGTTGGTCTCCAGAGTCCATTAAGGCTTTTGAGCGTCTTAAGACTACCTTTGTTTCTGCTCCTGTGTTGGCACATCCTGATCCCACGTTGCCTTTTATCCTTGAAGTCGATGCTTCTGAGACTGGAGTTGGCGCCCTTCTGTCTCAACGTCCTAGCTCTGACAGCAATATGCATCCGTGTGGCTACTTTTCCAAGAGATTGTTACCTGCGGAGTGCAATTACGAGATTGGTGACACGGAGCTTTTGGCGATCATTTTAGCCCTGAAAGAATGGAGACATCTCCTCGAAGGTACCACTGTGCCGGTTCTCATTCTTAATGACCATAAGAATCTCACATTCTTGTCCGAGGCTAAGCACATCTCTCCCAGAAGGGCACGATGGTCTCTTTTCCTGTTGAGTTTCAATTACATTGTCTCATTCTTACCCGGTACTAAGAATGTAAGGGCTGACGCCTTCGAAGACAATTTTTCTCCACTTCCAAGATGGAGTCGGTTCCGGTCCCTGTGATTCCTCCTGATCATATTCTGGCTACGGTTCGCACCAGTCTTACTTCTACTTTGGGTGACAGAATTCTGGCTGCTCAGGTCGATGCCCCTCCTGAGAAACCTTGTGACCGCTGCTTTGTTCCAGAGAGTCTCTGCACTGCCGTGCTCCAGACTTACCATTATCCCAAGGCTGCTGGCCACCCTGGGAAGAATCAACTATTTTGGGCCATTTCCAAACAATTCTGGTGGCCTAGTCTACGTGCCGATGTAGCCGCCTTCGTAGCTGCCTGTTCCGTGTGTGCTCAGAGTAAGACTCCACGACACCTTCCAGTGGGCCTCCTACAACCCATACCCTATGGTGAGAGGCCCTGGACAAACCTGTCTATGGATTTCATTGTGGAGTTACCCAACTCCCAGGGCAACACAGTTATTCTTATGGTGGTAGACCGGTTCTCGGAAATGTCTCACTGTATTCCACTTAAGAAGTTGCCTACGTCTAAGGAACTGGCTTCCTTTTTTATCGGGAGATCTTTCTCTTACATGGTCTACCCAAGGTCATTGTTTCAGACAGGGGAAGTCAGTTTGTGTCCCGGTTCTCACGAGCCTTCTGTGCACAGTTGAGAAATCAGCTTGCTCGCAGTCTAATGGGGCCGCAGAATGAGCCAACTAGTCCTTGGAGCAATTCCTGCGTTGCTATATTTCTGACCATCACAACAAGTGGTCAGACCTCTTACCATGGGCGGAGTTTGCTCAAAATAGCACTCTGAATTCTGCTTCCCGGTTGTCCCCGTTTATGGCGAATTATGGTTTCCAACCTTCCATGTTGCCTGACTCGTTTGTTCCTCAGAGTATTCCTGCGTTAGAGGAACATCTCCGTGGTCTTCGTTCCACTTGGGTACAAGTCCAGGAGGCTTTGCGACAGGCTAACGAGAGATACAGACTCCATGCTGACCGCAGATGCCTGCCTGAGCCTTCCTACCAGGTCGGGGACAGGGTCTGGCTGTCATCTCGCAACCTGCGACTTCGTGTTCCTTCCCTGAAGTTCGCACCTTGGTTTATTGGGCCTTTCCGTATCCTTCGCAGGATAAATCCTGTGGCTTACGCATTGGACCTTCCTTCCAGTATGCGCATATCTAATGTGTTTCATGTCTCCTTATTGAAACCTTTGGTCTGCAACCGTTACAAGTGAGAACGATGAGGAGTATGAAGTACAGTGCATTGTTGACTCCCGTAGGTTCCGTGGGCGCATACAGTACCTTTTGCATTGGAGGGGCTACGGTCCGGAGGAACGCTCTTGGGTCCCATCCTCGGACGTACACGCCCCTGTCCTCCTCCGTGATTTCCATAGACGTTTTCCCCTCAAGCTCGGTGGTCCTCCGAGGGGGAGGGGTCATTGAGGATGGGGTACTGTCAGGGCTGGGCTCAGCCCTTCCTTCTCAGTGCTGGCAGCTCAGCTGTCAGCTAATTGCCAGCTTCCATCTCTCCAGTGATTCACCTGTTGAGGATCTGCTCGTCAGCTGCCTACTTAAGGACTTCCAGTTCATTTGCTGTTCGCCTTCGCCTGTGTTAACATCACTACAGACTTTCTCCTGTGTTCCAGTTGAAGACCTGCTTTACTACGTTCCCTCTGGCTACAGATCCTGCTTGCTGAACTTGTACCTTTATCCCTGGCACTTGGACTTTGGCTTGGCTGACTACCCGATCCGGTTATTGACCCCTGGCTATGTTTTGACTACGCTACTCTGTTTGCCTTTTTATTTTTATTATTAAACTAGTGTTATTTAACTGCACTTCTGTCTCAGTCTGGTTCATGGTTCCTGACAATATTGTCTTTTACTAGAAAATTGATTTAAAACTAATTAAAACCAATAAATAGTATTAACCCAAACTAGTGTGTGAGCATACACACTCCCTGTATACAGGTAAGGAGCCTTCAAAGTATTGACACTGGCACAAACGTAATGAAACAAATATAATCACCAAGGACAAATAATACAGCGGGGGGCTATCTCTGTGGAGGGGTGCGTCGCCTCACACTAGACGGACAGTGCTCAACATGTTTCGCGTTGACAAATAACGCTTCTTCTGGAGCGCAAATGTTTAATTACAGTGTTAAACCCTGTTCAAGAGAAAACATAAACAGAGTTCAAAACAACATTTTCAACACATATATTAATATACTATATACTCAAAAATAAACCTAAAATACTTACAAGCAAAATGCATGGACCACAAAAGAGCGAGGAACAGAGCCAGTGGCAGGCATGACCCCCCCCCCCCCCACCATATGATTACAAGTATAAATGGGGATACACCTATGTAAGTAGCATATAAGGTATAGTGTTACTCCACAAACACAAACAACCCTGTCTCTCAGAGTATATGCACAGAAATTAGAACTGCATAGTAGAATCAATGGTTATGTGTAGCACTTACAACAAAGGGTTATTATATATGGATATCCAGGGTTTATTGTGGGTAGCAACTTCATCTCCCCATAGTACAAAGTGTAACACTGGAAAAGTCCAAGGAAAAAGCATCAGCTCAATATATCCCTGATCATGTGCAGCCTCAATCTCCCATGCAGTATCCCCGCTTCTTCCTAATATATTTAGGGCAGATCCACCATGGTAGCCTTGCCCTAGGACCTCCCGGAATGCATAGACAAAACATATGCTGACATGTTTTATGGATTGTAAGGGACACCCCCTGCCTTCCCCCCAAGGGAAAAGGCAAAAACACACTGGGTTGCATGGATAAAAGCAAAACTTCCACTTACCTCTGTGTGGTCAGCTCTGCTCCTCACTGACTTGCTGACAGACCTCTGCTGGAAATGACCAGCCGGTCTAAACAAAACCCTGCTGAAATATCTCAACCTAAATAGGGAATCCCGACCACCCCGCCAGGTGCATGCAATCAGCTCGTTACCTGACGTTGAACGTCCCTGCCGGGAATGCACATCCAGTCAGTGAGACTGAGCAGTTTCTAGAGCTAAGGGGAAAACTCCCCTTAGTGGCATCCGGGAGCTCATGAAGGGATGTGGATGAATACCGCCTCGCTGACAAACAGGGACAGCCTCCTTGGCCGCATATCTACTGCCCCCCCAAAACCACCAGGATGAGGGGGGAATACAGGAGAACCCAGGCAGCCACTGAATATGCCCAAAGCCCCTTCGTGGTCCACACATGATGCCTGAAAACAAAAAACAAAATATCAAAAACAATTAAAGTATTTTCATTTACATAAGAGGTGAATACATTTAAACTAAGGAATAAAAGGATAAAAAGCTAGCATATGAAGAAAAAGCACCAGATAATTAGAGAAAGGGTTTATAGGAACAGATTTCATTCAACCCGGTGGGTTGGGTAACGTTGAGTCTCTCTATCCAGAGGCTTTCCCTCTGGAGGATCTTTTTGTCCCAATCTCCCCCTCTGGGGTCTTTAGGGACCTTTTCAAGAGCTATAAATGTCATGAGCGATGTATCAAAGCCATGGTACAAGTCAAGATGTCTACTGACAGGTGTAATCATTTTACCACTCGATGAATAATATATGTGGTCATTGATTCTTTTTCTAAAAGGTCTAATGGTCTTTCCCACGTAGAAAGCTCCACACGCACAGGTCATCAAATAGACGACACTGGTGTGCCATTGGGAAGTACGAAATATGTACCTTGATCTATCCACGGACACATATTACATCTGCTGAATGTGGTAATGCCCCTAGATATACATGGTTGATCACTATTAGATCTATAGTGACTGGATGTTAAGCTGTCTGAAATAGAAGGTGATCTACGAAAGACAATCTCAGGATAGTTTTTAATGTATTTAGAAATATAGGGGTCATTTAGAAGTATATACCAATGTCTACCAAGGATCTTCCATAGTTCTTCTAGTTCTTCTTGTTGCGCTGAAAACCGAGTAATGAACCTTACTGGGGGAGGGCCTTTATTATTGTTTCTGGGTTTATACAGCAAGACATTGCTGTCCTAAAGCAAAGCTCTATTGTAGGCCTTATGGAGCAATGACTTGCTGTAATCCCCTAAGAAGCAGACGGGATCAAAGTTGGAATGCCTGCTTTTTAAATATAGATTTTTATTGAATTTTTTCAGAAATGAGCAGGGTCAACATAATATAACAACATTTACAAAATATGTGGTTATTGCTTCTTTAAAGTAGTAAACAGAGGTATCTAGCATAAATTAAGCTAAACATGTAACATAACATTTTGCCACACTGCTACCTTAACCTGTGTCTCCTACTTCATATCACCTTATATAACGAAGCTCCACTGCTCCATTCCATATACTTTAATTTTAAGGAAAAAAAAAACCAATCCCCCCCAAAAAAATAAAAAAAATAAACAGATAATGAAAAAAAAAATATATATATATATATATATATAAAAAAGGGGGGGTGGGGAGAGGGAAGGAAAGGAAAAAAGGGGGAAAGAAGTAGGGAGAGGAAAAAACCTCTCCTGCAGAAAGATTCTGGAAGGAAGGAGGGCAGTATTCAAGGATGGCCCCCGGAAATATATCCTGCTGTCAAACCATGCATCCACCACTTCTCCTGACTTCCGTTCATATAAATGCTTTATAGCCCTAAAAGGGATTTACCCTCTTTCGAGTGAATAAACAAATTCCAAGGCGTCCATATCTTTCTATATACCTCCTGTTTAGGAATGCAGGATTTAGCTGCATTTAATAGGTGGCATAGGATGGACTTTCTATAATTTTTTATTGACAGAGTAGACATGCAATAAAAAAAGCGCCGGATCATTCGGAATTTGAAAGTTAGTACATTTCTGAGAAATATTCCGAACCATTGTCCAAAAAACAGTCAGTTTAGAGCATGTCCAAAATATATGTAGAATAGTCCCTCTATGTGCACCACATCGCCAGCAATGTTCTGGTGTATCAGGAAACATGATATGAAGTTGACTAGGTGTCATATACCATCTCGTCAATATCTTATAATTAGTCTCCTGTATCTTGGTGCAAATTGAGGATTTAAAAGAGAGACTAATCATAGCTTGTATTTGTGCTGTAGTAAACGTACGATGCAAATCTAGACCCCAGTTTAATATACAGGTAAGCCATGGCTGTTCCCGTGGGGAATGCCTGCTTTTTAAAGTCTTCCAATAATGTGCAGTTACGTTTTAAACGCAAATATTGTGCATATGGTATGCTACATATTAGGGTGGGTGCAGTGGCGGCTGGTGCTCAAATTTTTTGGGGGGGCGCAAACAAACTGAAAAAAAATAAAATCATCAATTGCCGCCACTGTGCCCATTAAACGCAGCCACTGTGCCCAAACGCCACTAGTTTCCCCCCAATAATACAGCCAGTTTCCCCCCAATATACAGCCAGTTTCTCCCCCATAATACAGCCAGTTTCTCCCAATATTACAGCCAGTTTGTCCCCCATATGCAGCCAGTTTCTCCCCCATAATACAGCCAGTTTCTCCCCCATAATACAGCCAGTTTCTCCCCCATAATACAGCCAGTTTCTCCCAATAATACAGCCACTTTGTCCCCCATAATACAGCCAGTTTCTCCCCCATATGCAGCCAGTTTGTCTCCCATATGCAGCCAGTTTGTCCCCCATATGCAGCCAGTTTGTCCCCCATATACAGCCAGTTTCTCCCCCATATGCAGCCAGTTTCTCCCCCATAATACAGCCAGTTTCTCCCCCATATGCAGCCAGTTTCTCCCCCATAATACAGCCAGTTTCTCCCCCATAATACAGCCAGTTTGTCCCCCATATGCAGCCAGTTTCTCCCCCATATGCAGCCAGTTTTTCCCCCATATACAGACAGTTTCTCCCCCATATGCAGCCAGTTTCTCCCCCATATGCAGCCAGTTTCTCCCCCATATGCAGCCAGTTTCCCCCCAATATACAGCCAGTTTCTCCCCCATAATACAGCCAGTTTCTCCCCCATAATACAGCCAGTTTCTCCCCCAATATACAGCCAGTTTGTCCCCCAAATGCAGCCAGTTTGTCCCCCATATGCAGCCAGTTTGTCCCCCATATGCAGCCAGTTTGTCCCCCATATACAGCCAGTTTCTCCCCCATATGCAGCCAGTTTCTCCCCCATATGCAGCCAGTTTCTCCCCCATATACAGCCAGTTTCTCCCCCATATGCAGACAGTTTCTCCCACATATGCAGCCAGTTTCTCCCCCATAATACAGCCAGTTTCTCCCCCATAATACAGCCAGTTTCTCCCCCATATGCAGCCAGTTTCTCCCCCATATGCAGCCAGTTTCTCCCCCATAATACAGCCAGTTTCTCCCCCATATGCAGCCAGTTTCTCCCCCATAATACAGCCAGTTTCTCCCCCTTAACACAGCCAGTTTCTCCCCCAATATACAGCCAGTTTGTCCCCCAAATGCAGCCAGTTTGTCCCCCATATGCAGCCAGTTTGTCCCCCATATGCAGCCAGTTTGTCCCCCATATACAGCCAGTTTGTCCCCCATATGCAGCCAGTTTCTCCCCCATATGCAGCCAGTTTCTCCCCCATAATACAGCCAGTTTCTCCCCCATAATACAGCCAGTTTCTCCCCCATATGCAGCCAGTTTCTCCCCCATATGCAGCCAGTTTCTCCCCCATAATACAGCCAGTTTCTCCCCCATATGCAGCCAGTTTCTCCCCCATAATACCACCAGTTTCTCCCCCATAATACAGCCAGTTTCTCCCCCATATGCAGCCAGTTTCTCCCCCATATGCAGCCAGTTTCTCCCCCATATACAGCCAGTTTCTCCCCCATATGCAGCCAGTTCCTCCCCCATATGCAGCCAGTTTCTCCCCCATAATACAGCCAGTTTCTCCCCCATAATACAGCCAGTTTCTCCCCCATATGCAGCCAGTTTCTCCCCCATATACAGCCAGTTTCTCCCCCATATACAGCCAGTTTCTCCCCCATAATACAGCCAGTTTCTCCCCCATATGCAGCCAGTTTCTCCCCCATAATACAGCCAGTTTCTCCCCCATATGCAGCCAGTTTCTCCCCCATATGCAGCCAGTTTCTTCCCCCCCCAGCCCTGCACTTACCTTCCTCGAGTCAGCGCCGTCCTTCTTCCGTCCTCGATGTCTTCTCCCGCCCTCGATGTCGCTTCAGCCAATCAGGTTACCGGTAACCAGACCCGGTGAACCTGATTGGCCAATGAACGCACCCCCGTGCGTCCTCTCATTAGATATTTAGAAGCCGATTACAGCCCTCAGGCTGTAGTCGGGAGGCCTATCAGAGCCGCTGGCTCTGATAGGCACTTCTAAAGGCCAATCAGACGCTGTTATTCAGATGGCCGGCGCTCAAGGGGCCGGCCATATGAATAGTGGGCGGCAGCAATACATAGGTTCATGCAATGCATGAACCTATGTATTGTTGTGAGTGACGGCCGGGCGCAGAAGCGAGCGGTAGCGGCACTTCTGCGCCCACTATGGTCGCGCCGCCATGTGTGGAAAAAAAGACATAAAAAAAAACTCTTAAAGGGCCCTTTTTTTTTTTTTTTGGTGACCACAGGAGGGGGGCGGCGCCCGGGCGCCCCCTATGGACGGGCCGCCACTGGGTGGGTGGATAGGCACTGTTAACATGAAGCAGGGCATTACCTGCTGTCTGTTTTCGGTGGAGGTCAGTGACCAAACACTGATCAGGGTCTACAAATATCTCAAGGTCCATAAAGGTGATCTTGTGTGGGTCAAAGGATAAAGTAAATTTCAGATTGAAGTTGTTTTGGTTGATTAAATCAACAAATCTATGCAGCTCCTCTGCGGTACCTGTCCACAAAAAGAAAATATTGTCTATAAATCTATACCAGCATAAAACACGGTTCATAAATTCATTTGGTATAGCACCCGCAAGAGGAACTCATTAAACTTCCACTGAGTATGTGGCTGTTCCATCAAAAAAGTAAGGACGGTCTGAACTCTTTTATCATGTGGAATACTTGAATAAAGTGCTTCCACATCTAGGGTTACTAGAAAAGCTCCTTGGGGTATACTACGGCCTTCAATTTGTTTTAGAAGGCCCAGAGTGTCCCTAGTATAGGATGGTAAGCTAGTAACTTGTGGCATCAAGAAAAAGACAACATAGCAAGCAAAACATTGTATAGACAAAATTTGATCATGTAAATATATTGCCAATTGGATTTCATAGTTGTAGGCCAGGGGGAGGATAGGGGGGTGGAAAGATCGTCTGCATCCAGCCTAATTGGCCAGATGGGGAGTATTTAAGGCCGCTTGTTCCAGCCATTACACGCTGCTAGAACCACAGGGATATATGTGCTGTCGTCGAATGCCAGGTAACTGTTCTTATTAATAACTTTAGGAAACTATTTGTGCACTTTTTTTTATTGAATTGCTGCTGTTTCCTATATTGCAAGTACATCTTTTTGTGACGTGCTCTCTCCTTTTTTGTTATTGTTTTTGGCTTATTTTAAGCCTAATGCCCCATACACACGATCGTTTTTCATGCCGTTAAAAATGCCATTTTAAAAAATGGCCATTAAAAATGATCGTGTGTATGCTCCAGAGCATTTTTAACGACGTGAAAAACGGCCATTAAAAATTTCGAACATGCTCTCTTTTTTCACGTCGTTTTTCATGTTGTTTTTTTTAACGACGTGAAAAACGATAGTGTGTATGCTTTCACGAAGTGAAAAAAAACGCGCATGCTCAGAAGCAACTATGAGACGGGAGCGCTCGTTTTGGTAAAGCTAGCGTTGGAAATGGAGATGGCACATTCGTCACGGTGGAATTAATAGCATTGTTTTAATGCTGTGCATTCCGTTGTGCTTTTGATAATGCTTATACAATTACGTTCTTTTGCTAATGACATTGAGAGTTATGCCAAACTTGTTTCAAAAGTAATTCCTAATTGATTTAATGATAGCAAAATTTTATTTTTAAGCCGCATCTCCCTCATAAATTCATGAATAAATGTAAATATCCCTTTTTTTTTTAAAGTCTATATTTATAATTTTTAGTTTTTTTGTGGCCTTTTTTTTTTTCCCTTAAATTATTCTTGTGTAAAGTTACCACACCAACCTTCAAAATTTGTCTCATTTTGCCTCATGGAGGTTTGTGTCCCTTGTTAATAACAATAATATTATTTGAGATGTCCCTGCCTGCTCCCTAGCAAACTGTCTTTTGAAATACAAATCACATAGTCAAGTATTTTAAGGCAAAATCAAAAAACCTTTATTTAGGAACATAAGAAATTAAAGGGAAAGGCAGCACTGGAGAGCCTGCTTGCATTTGTGCATCCTTTTGACCCCACAACAACCATCCAAGATGTGAAAACCAAACTATAGATTAGATCAAAATCAAAAAGGAGCCCAATCTTGGCTTGAACTCCCAGAGGTCAGGAGCCACAGCAGATAAGTCATATATGTCCCCAGTCTGTGGTACTACAGCAGGCATTATTTTTTCCTCTTCCTTGTAGCCTTCTCTCCAGCCTTCTCTGCAGCCTTGGTTGGTTTCTTCCTCGGAGGCTGGGGATCAGGAGGAGAGGTTGTGGCAGGAGGAGTAGTAGGAGGAGGAGGAGGAGGTGGAGGAGTAGGGACAACCTCTTTGATGTCAGTGTACTTGGTGAGCTCCCCCAGCAATCCCTTGTTGATGACTTTTAAAAGAAGGCTCTCGCTGTAGAGCTTTTGCCGCAAGTCCATTTGGCCTAGCTTCTGCGCGAGGACTGCGGCAAAGCCCTCCTCAGAAGAGGGTGCCTCCCTGAGGGCCGCTGTTGCCTCTCTGATGAAGTCTCTTGTTTCCTCCTCCACCTGCCTACCTCTCCTTGGCCCTCGTGGTTTAACTATCAGGGGAGGCATCTGGGCTCTTGTGCTGGGCCCAGCCTCCTCCTGGGTGCCACTGGGCCCTGCCTCCTCCTGATCCCCAACATCACCCTCTTCCTGGCTCTGCTCTGGCTGTAAAAAAAGAAAGGCACAATATGTTTTTTTTCACACCATCAATCACACACATTGTTCACCTCTAGACATTGTTGAATTGAATGTGAAAATTTCTGTCATTTTCCTTGATTCCGCAACCTGATTTTGTTGCCTTGTCCACATTAAATTAGACCACTACTGTATCTTGCTCTTTAACTATTTATTTTGTAGTACATTAAATACCTAACAATACTAACATCAATTTTAATTCATCAATTTTGTAAGATATAAATGTAGATATCAATACTTTACCTGGCTCCATATATCCAAATATGCCTCCTCAAGGACCTCTTCTTGATCCTCAGAGGAACCCAGAGCAGGGTTGCCAGGAAGGCTGGAGGGCTGGCTGCAGGGAAGGCTGGAGGGTTGGCTACAAGGAAGGCTGGATTGACCTCTGGGGGGAAGGGTGGAGAGAGATTCCCGCACTTCCAGCTGGTCATCCAAAAAAGAAAGCTTGCTGTAGTACCACAGACTGGGTTTATAAACCTTATCTGCTGCAGCACCTGACCTCTGGGACCTCAGGACCATAGTTCTTTGGGTCCTGTATGTCCCTCTGATGGTCGCAATTTTGGTTTTCACATCTTGGAGAGTTGTTGTGGGTATCTTGGTTTGCACAAATGCAAGCAGGCTCTCCAGTGCTGCTGTCCTGGCCACTTTATTTTTATTTACGCCACTTTTTGTTTGCCATAGGATAGGTAGTTCTTTCCATTTATCAATGAACTCCCCCATGAACTCCGGGTTCTTAAATGAATTCATTCTCTCTGTAAAATCAAGAAACAACAAAATACATATGTTTCAGGCAACATTCATCAAATCTGCATTTTCGACATATTTAGAAGCCCCAAATCTCCTCTGATGAAACTCAAATCCTTAAATTGTTATGTACCTTCGTCAACACGTTCGTTGCTAACTCCCTCTCCCGCCAAATGAACGTTTTTGCGACACATGGTTCTTCACTTGATATACACTGCGCATGCGTGAAACTACGCACGCTTTGCCCGCCCCTGACGTTCAATATTGTACTTTCCCCGCCCCTTCTCACTCGTCGTAGTGCTTATCAACATGGCGGAGCCACAGGTGACAGAGATTACCTCGACAGAGGATGAAATTCCTGAGGAGCCCAAATCCCGACCCAGGAGATATAAGGCATCCAACATGTCATTCGAGGAAATGGTGGAGATGGTCGCCATTTTGAAGAGGGAGGATTATGATGCCAAGCATGGTCCTTATGAAAGGCCTAATCTTGTCAAGACAAAAATTATGGGCAAAGTGGTCCAAACTCTTCGCAAGAAATTCGGGGTGTGCAGAACGAAGGAACAGCTCAGAAAACGTTGGTCTGATCTGAAGTTGCGGGAGCCCGACCAATACAAAAGAATCAAGAAAGTTTTAGGAAAAAGTAAAGTATTTATTTTCTGTTTTCCCTGCTAAAGATTATTACTTGAATTATGTCGTGTATTTTTGTCTTTGATATAGTACAGTGAAAGATACCATCTTTCTGGTTCGTCCGCACAGTAAACGGACGTATTAAACCTTTTTCTCCGTGCAGTTCATAAAACAATGTTTTGGGTTCATCCAGTGTGAGCACACATGTATTTAATTTTATTTGGGGGAGCAAATTTGGTAACCTTTTTTTTTTTGGGATAAAATCCAAAGGACAATTTTTTTGAAAAAATAAGGATATGCATGGTAATGTTTAGGGGTGTGAATGCTCAGCAGCTGATTAAACAACAGAACGCAGTAGTACAAGTGTGGGCCAAAAGCCAAAAACCTTGAGGGTGTCACACACAGGTGATCGTGTGTATATACTTTGGGGTGTTACAATGTGTAAATTTTTTTTTTAAAAGGATATGCTATGTTTTTGGCTATGCATCCAATCATGTGTTCCAGTTGTCACTGGGGGTACATTTAAAAATGGAACACACTTCAAAATTATGTTTACCAATTATTTAATCATGCTTTAAATTTCACTCAAATATATTCACTACTAATGAAACTATACCTTTTCGTGCAATATCCATAGGGATTCAAAAAGCTACGTCAGATGTGTCCAAAATGCCAACACCTTCAACAATACCCCCAGAACCACATGATGGAGAGGAACGTGAGGTTGTGGAAGTGGAAAGTGGCACCACAACAGGTCAGTGTCAAACCAGACAGATGCAGGTTAATAGATGTAGGCCTACATATTCTATACTACGTGTTTTTTTTAAATTTTAGAAGCAGTTCTGGCCGAAGACCCCGATAAGTTGACACATCATAGTGCCCAGATCCTGATCCAATACCTCATGGTCTGCTGTCGTGACCTTCGAAAAAATAAAGGGAGACTTGACAGAGATCAGGCAAAATACAAAGCGGCTGGAGGAAAGGCTACAAAAGATCATGGCTGTGCTTGGACGTGTTTAATTTTTTTTAACAAAAGAAGGTTGAAGTTGCTGTGTTTTGGCAGGTTTGTTTTTGTTTTCACCTTTAAAGGACTAGTGTATGTTTATTTTTAACAAATATTTGTTAAGATATTTTGGTTATGCATGGCTGGTCATGCGTTTTAAAAACCCAAAAATTAAGGGGACATCTACATTTCAAAGGAAGTTTCCCCCAAAAATAAACAATAAAGGTATTTTGATCCTCAAAAAATGTGGCTTCATTATGTAAATGTTGTGCTAAGTGAACTACTCGATGTTTTGTGTTTACACTGACAATGAAGGCAAATTAAGAATGCTAAATACACATGGCAATACAAGTGCACTAGGTAAACCTACGAGAAACATAAAACATTAGTAAATTAAAACACCAAACCAATCTTTAATCCAAAAAAATATTTATTTTGCTAAATGATAAGGTTAAAATTGTTCAGGCATTTCAATGGCCCCCCTACCCACAAAATAATCGACATATTTGTCACGGACCTCACGTCCGGTTTGGGGGGCCAAGCCTGGCCGGCCAGGTTCCAGGGCCACTAAAGTTTCATTATTCAATAAAGAGGCCTCAGGCCCACTCAAAGCCAGATAACTGGTGGAATGCACCCGTAGGAAATTATGCAGCACACAGCAAGTCATTACCACATGGTTCCATTTGTATGGGGCAAGGTGGATGGAGGTCAGGAAGAGGCGGAATCGGCTGGCCATGATGCCAAAGGCATTTTCCACCACCCTTCTGGCTCTGGCCAGCCGATAGTTGAACACCCTCCTCTCAGGGTTGAGGGTGCGTTGCGGGAATGGCCTCATCAAATGGGGTCCCAGGCCAAACGCCTCATCCGCCACAAACACAAACGGAAGTCCCTCCACATTCTGCTCCGCTGGTGGCAAGGCCAGCAGATCCAAAAGGAGCCGTTCCCCAAACTCCGTCTGGGCAAATACTCCTCCATCAGACATCCTGCCATTCTTGCCAACGTCCACATAGAGGAACTCGTAGGTGGCCGACACCACTGCCATCATCACGATGCTGTGGAACCCCTTATAGTTGTAATAAAAGGATCCCAAATGGGGTGGTGGGACGACCCGAACATGTTTGCCGTCGATGGCTCCTCCACAGTTCGGAAAGTTCCATCGGTGGGCAAACTCGGAAGCCACATTCTGCCATTCATGTGGCGAAGAAGGGAACTGTGAAATAAAAGCAAAAATAAATTAATAATTTGAGAAAGAAACATTGAAAGCAGATTTCATTAAAACATTCAGGGCCAACATTGGTAGAAAAAGAAAAATATATATATTAGTAAGCAACAACAAACCAAGAACAAACCCTTAAAAAAAAGTTGGGGGGGGTTGAAGATGAGTTGGGGATATCACAAATGATGGCTGTAGCACTCTGTATGAAGTAAACCAAAAAAAAAACATTCCTAGCCCAAATTTTTTGTGCGTTTTGGGTAAAGCACTACGATGGAGCATAGAATAAAATACATGGAAATGACTAGGCAAGGTAGGTATGGCTCCGGGATAGCATGCTGGAGAGGTTAAGTAAGGCACATTTAAAAGGTAGGCCTCAAACCACACACTTTTACAATAAATACATGGGGAGAAAGGGGACATTCCCTGCAGCTAAGAATCATGTGAATTAGGGACTGATAATTTAGCCAAAGATAAAGTATACAACACCCAAAAAAAAAGTGAGCTTTTTAAGAAGAAAACTTACCTTAATATAGTCCTCCTGCAAAACTTGAAGGATGGCAGAACAAGTCTCTGGTATAATGATACCCAGAGCCTGGGGGGATATGCCTGTGGAGAACTTAAGGTCCTGCAGGCTTCTCCCAGTCGCCAGGTATCGCAACATGGCGATGAGCCTCTGCTCAGCACTGATGGCTTCACGCATAACGGTGTCCTGCCTGGTAATGTAGGGGGACACCAAAGCCAACAGATGCTGAAATACGGGGTCAGACATCCTGAGAAAATTCCTGAAATCATCAGGATTATTCTCCCTGATCTCCCGCAACAAAGGCATGTGACAGAATTGGTGCCGCTGGAGCAACCAATTCTTGGTCCATGAACTCCTCCTGACCCTGCTCATGGCATGGAGTCGGGATACAGCATGAACCCCTGCACCAACTACAGCACGAACTCTACGACGAGTACGTAGCCGCAACATGGCTAGATAACGGTCGGCTGAACAGAACAAACTAGAAGAACGCACGGAAGAACAGCAAGGCCAATGAAGAACAAGCTGAAAAACAGGAATGAGCAGAGCAGACCACACTGAATAAACAGATACGAACTGACTACATGCACTGCCAAACAGATACGAACCCACAGGCACAAACTGAACTCCACAAAACGATCTTCAAAGCACGAAGACTGAAAAGCGCGAATCGTCTCTCACCAAACTTTTACTAACACGCGGTAACACGGAATTAGCAAAAGCGTACCAAAGGGTGGCGTCATTAGAACGGAACTTCCCCTTTATAGTGCCGTCGTACGTGTTGTACGTCACTGTGCTTTGCTTCATCGTTTTTTTAAATGATGGTGTGTACGCAAGACAGGCTTGAGAGGAAACATGAAAAAAAACGACGTGAAAAACGGCAAGAAAAAAAATGGCAAGAAAATCGATCGTGTCTACGCGGCATAAGAGCCCATTCACACAGGGGCGACTTAGATCCGACTTGAAGTCACCCCAAGTCGCCCCAAGTCGCCTCAAGTCGACTCAAGTCACGCGGCATGAGAAAATCAATGTAAGTGAATGAGAGCCGTCTTAATGTACACTACTGAAGTCTCTCTGACTTCAAAAAAGGTTCCTGTACTACTTCTAGGTGACTTGTAGGCAACTTGTACCCATAGATTTCAATGGAAGTCGGATCCCCTGTCTTAACTGAAGCAACTTTCTAGGAAGTAAAAATTGTTTTCCAGGCAAACCCCTGCCTCCCCCCTCCCTCCCACAGAGCTGATTATGACTTGATTGGCCACTGGAAAGTAGCCTGTCCTGGAGGCAACTTGAAGTTGCCTTATAAGTTGCCTGGAGTCACGCTGTGATTCATGCTTAAGTCGTGTCCAAGTTGCCTCCCAAAGTCGCGCTGGAAGTCGTGTTGCCTCTGTGTGAATGGGCTCTTAGAGATAAGTGCCGGTTTACATAGACAGCCTTTGTCCCTGGGTATCGAGTCTACTGCAAAACTAGTTTTGTAAGTTGACCTCTTTGTTATATACTTACTCTTATTTTTATTTTTGGAGATGAATTCTGCCTTTTGAAATTAAAACGAAAGAAAGTATACTTCTTACTCTCCTTAGCTGGTCCTTGAATGCTCCCTCTGGTCACCTATAGCTCATGGTTTTTCTGATGCAGGCAGATACCCTGGTCTTTTATAGTGATTTGAACATAATTTATAGCACTTCAAGAAATTTGGGTAAGTAACTCATCGCCGGACTGACTGTGCACATGTATGTATGGAATTGTCATGTATAAATAAATTATTTATAGAATATATTAACCGCTTCAGCCCCGGAAGAATTTACCCCCTTCCTGACCAGAACACTTTTTGCGATTCAGCACTGCGTCGCTTTAACTAACAATTGCGCGGTCATGTGGCGTTGCACCCAAACAAAATTGATGTCCTTTTTTTCCGACAAATAGAGATTTATCTTGGTGGTATTTGATCACCTCTGTGGCTTTTATTTTTTGCGCTATAAACAAAAAAAGAGCGACAATTTTGAAAAAAAAGCAATATTTTTTTACTTTTTGCTATAATAAATATCCCCCAAAAATATATAAAAAAAACAAATTTCTTTCTCAGTTTAGGTTGATATGTATTCTTCTACATATTTTTGGTAAAAAAAAAAAAACACAATAAGCATATATTGATTGGTTTGCACAAAAGTTATAGCGTCTACAAAATAGGGCATAGTTTTATGGCATTTTAATTATTAATATTTTTTTATTAGTAATGGCGGCGATCTGCGATTTTTATCGTGACTGCAACATTATGGCGGACACATCGGACACTTTTGACACTATTTTGGGACCATTGTCACTTATAACGCGATCTGTGCTATAAAAATGCACTGATTACTGTGTAAATGACACTGGCAGGGAAGGGGTTAAACACTAGGGGGCGATCAAGAGGTTAAGTGTGTCCTAGGTAGTGATTCTAACTGTGGGGGGGATGGGCTCACTACAGCATGACAGAGATCACTACTCCCGATGACAGGAAGCAGTAGATCTCTGTCATGTTGCTAGGCAGAACAGGGAAATGCCTTGTTTACATAGGCATGTCCCCGTTCTGCCGCTCCATGACACGATCGCGGGCACCCAGCGGACATCGAGTCCCCGGGACCTGTGGGCGACTTGCCGTAATTTAAAGGCGACGTACAGGTACGTTGCTTTGCGCAGCCGTGCCATTCTGCCGACAACGTGCAACGGTCGGCAAGCGGTTAAAGAACTGTGTATATTTTACGTGATTCTAATTAACTTGTGATGCAATTATTACATGTATATATTTTTTCTCAATAGAAGGCATGTACCTTTAACTAGACCTGAAGAAGCCCACTATATGGGGGCGAAACATGTTGGGAACTCCATCTTACAGTGCTGTATCTATGAAATTGAATTGACATGTACTTGCCATTTGTGTGTTTTTTTTAACTATTTTTTATTCTGTCTTTAAAATAAAAAATGATTTTACCATATCTTGATACATTGTACCCTATTTTTGCACCTTATCTAATCTCCTTTCACTTATTCAATTAAGGGATGTGGTGCTACTGATAAGTTGGGTTGCCCGTGGTTATTAGTCCTTTCTACCTTGTATGCTACTTACATAGGTGTCTCCCCATTTTTACTTGTAATCATATGGGGGGTCATGCCTGCAACTGGCTCTGTTCCTTGCTCTTATGTGTTCCACACATTTTGCTTGTAAGTGTTTTAGGTTTATTCTTGAGTATATAGTATGTTAATATATGTGTTTTGAACTGTTTATGTTTTCAAAACATGTTGAGCACAGCACTCTCCGCCTAGTGTGAGGCGACGCACCCTTCCACAGAGATACCCCCCCGCTATATTATTTGTCCTTGGTGATTGTATTTGCTTCATTACGTATGTGCCAGTGTCAATACTTTGGAAGCTCCCGACCTGTATACAGGGGGTGTGTATACTCACACACTAAGTTGGGTTAATACTATCTAATGTTTTTAATTTGTTTTTAATCCATTTTCTAATAAAAGACAATATTTACATATACATATGATTTTGTGTGTTCGATCCCGCGGAGTAAAACTATGTCAGCTTAGAACAACTCATCGATTGTAATCTAGCCAATTGATCGGACGTGGGTGGGTAGGGGGAAAGCAGAGTACCAGAACAGGCAAGTAAGTTACTGCCAAGGCAAAACAGTAATTTAAAAACAGATGCATTACACAGCAGGATCAAATGAAAGGGGGACACTGGCAGCTGGGCACAGGGCACATGCATGTACTTCTGACCTGTGAAATCTCCTCATTCAGATGGGCACTGAATCCTGTATCCACCTCAGAGCTGAGGCAAGCAACCCATAAAAATGAACGGACATGCACCTGCATGGACACAATCACATGTCAAAATTTCACATGCAGGCACTTAGCAAGTGTATGGATCCGAAGGCAGAAACTGTGCGTTCGGATCTATGCACCCGCTCCTGCCTAAATGTCAAATTTTGACATGCAATTGTGTACAAATCTGTGCATGAATTTGGGTCTGGCTCTACTTCTAAAATGAACATTTGGGGAGAGAAAAAACATCAACCACATACAGATGAAGAGGGTCTAGTTGAGTATTTTCAGGATAAGGTTTTGTGTGTAAAAAATCATCAAGAAGATATTCAGGAAACCTAAAAAAAATTAAGTCTAGAAAAATACAGTTGTTCACACTACGTCACTAATGACTACTTAAAGGCAGGAATAATGGTTAACAAGACAATTCAACTTGTTAGATATGTTACTTTATATTCAATAGTGCTTTCTGGCATCGCACTGTAGTTTTCAATAACAAATTGAAAGGCAGACTAATTGAGCCTAAATTGTGGGGGCAAAAGATGTAATGCTGTGTACACACGAACGTTTTTAATGTCATTGAAAAAAACTGCATTTTTCTCGACGTGGTTTTTCGTGTTTCCTCTCAAGCCTGCCTTGCCTACACACTATTGTTGAAAAAAATGTTCGAGTAAAGTGCGGTGACGTCCAACACGTACGACGGCACTATAAAGGGGAAGTTCCATTCGGATGGCGCCACCCTTCATGTTAGTAAATTTTGTTGAGCGACGATTCGCGTTTTTCAGCCTCGTGCTTTTCAGTCCGTTACAGCATGATGAATGTGCTATCTCCATTACGAACGCTAGTTTTACCAGAACGAGCGCTCCCGTCTCATACTTGATTCTGAGCATGCACATTTTTTTTCACGTCGTTAAAGCCCACACACGGCCGTTTTTCATGATGAGAAATACGACGATGTAAAAAACGACGTGAAAAATTAGAGCATGTTCCAATTTTTTCATGCCCGTTTTTCACGTCGTGCAGAAGCAGTTGGCTGTGCTGCATGGCTACACAAACTACAAGCCCACACACGATCATTTTTAATGACCATTTTAACCACTTAAGTCCCAGACCATTTGGTAGCTAGAGGACCAGAGGTGATTTCAGAATTTTGCACTGCGCTGCTTTAACTGTAAATTGTGCGGACATGCAATGTTGTACCCAAACGAAATTTGCGTCCTTTTCTTCCCACAAATAGAGCTTTCTTTTAATGGTATTTGATTGCCTCTGCGATTTTTATTTTTTGCGATATAAACGGAAAAAGACGGAAAATTTTGAAAAAAAATGATATTTTCTACTTTTTGTTATAAGAAAAATCGAATAAACTAAATTTTAGTCATACATTTAGGCCAAAATGTATTCAGCCACATGTCTTTAGTAAGACTTTTTGGGAGCCTAGCCGCGTACGGAACCCCAAAAACCAAGCACCGCCTTCAAGGTTTCTAAGGGCATAAATTTTTGATTTCACTCCTCACTACCTATCACAGTTTTGAAGGCCATAAAATGCCAAGATGGCACAAAACTCCCCCAAATGACCCCATTTTGGAAAGTAGACACCCCAAGCTATTTGCTGAGAGGCATGTTGGGTTCATGGAATATTTTATATTTTGCCACAAGTTGCGGGAATATGACAATCTTTTTTTTTTTTTGCACAAAGTTGTCACTAAATGATATATTGCTCACACATTCCATGGGCTTATGTGAAATTACACCCCAAAATACATTCTGCTGCTTCTCCTGAGTATGGGGATACCACATGTGTGGGACTTTTTGGGAGCCTAGCCGCGTACGGGACCCCAAAAACCAAGCACCGCCTTCAAGGTTTCTAAGGGCATAAATTTTTGATTTCACTCCTCACTACCTATCACAGTTTTGAAGGCCATAAAATGCCAAGATAGCACCAAACCCCCCAAAATGACCCCATTTTGGAAAGTAGACACCCCAAGGAAATTTCTGAGAGGCATGTTGAGCCCATTGAATATTTTTTTTTGTCCCAAGTGATTGAATAATGACAAAAAGAAAAAAAAATGTACAAAAAGTTGTCACTAAATGATATATTGCTCAAACATGCCATGGTTATATGTGGAATTGCACCCCAAAATACATTTGGCTGCTTCTCCTGAGTACGGGGATACCACATGTGTGGGACTTTTTGAGAGCCTAGCCGCGTACGAGCCCCCGAAAACCAAGCACCACCTTCAGGATTTCTAAGGGCGTAAATTTTTGATTTCACTCCTCACTACCTATCACAGTTTTGAAGGCCATAAAATGCCATAATAGCACAAAACCCCCCAAAATGACCCCATTTTGGAAAGTAGACACCCCAAGGAAATTGCTGAGAGGCATGTTGAGCCCATTGAATATATTTTTTTTTGTCCCAAATGATTGAATAATGACAAAAAGAAAAAAAAAAGAAAAATGTACAAAAAGTTGTCACTAAATTATATATTGCTCACACATGCCATGGTTATATGTGGAATTGCACCCCAAAATACATTCTGCTGCTTCTCCTGAGTACGGGGATACCACATGTGTGGGACTTTTTGGGAGCCTAGCCGCGTACGGGGCCCCAAAAACCAAGCACCGCCTTTAGGATTTCTAAGGGCGTAAATTTTTGATTTCACTCCTCACTACCTATCACAGTTTTGAAGGCCATAAAATGCCAAAATAGCACAAAACCCCCCCAAATGACCACATTTTGGAAAGTAGACACCCCAAGCTATTTACTGAGAGGCATGTTGGGTTCATGGAATATTTTATATTTTGCCACAAGTTGTGGGAATATGACAAACTTTTTTTTTTTTTGCACAAAGTTGTCACTAAATGATATATTGCTCACACATGCCATGGGCATATGTGAAATTACACCCCAAAATACATTCTGCTGCTGCTCCTGAGTACGTGGATACCACATGTGTGGGACCTTTTGGGAGCCTAGCCGCGTACGGGACCCCAAAAACCAAGCACCGCCTTCAAGGTTTCTAAGGGCATACATTTTTGATTTCACTCATCACTACCTATCACAGTTTTGAAGGCCATAAAATGCCAAGATAGCACAAAACCCCCCAAAATGACCCCATTTTGGAAAGTAGACACCCCAAGGAAATGGCTGAGAGGCATGTTGAGCCCATTGAATATTTTTTTTTTGTCCCAAGTGATTGAATAATGACAAAAAGAAAAAAAAATGTACAAAAAGTTGTCACTAAATGATATATTGCTCAGACATGCCATGGTTATATGCGGAATTGCACCCCAAAATACATTTGGCTGCTTCTCCTGAGTACGGGGATACCACATGTGTGGGACTTTTTGAGAGCCTAGCCGCGTACGGGCCCCCAAAAACCAAGCACCAAGGACGAAAAGACCGCCGCGAGGAGAGATGACATCACTTCCTCTGCCTGTGTTTACATTACACAGGCAGAGGGAGCATTTTCATTCGCCGGGAGCGATCGCGAGGGGGTGGCCGGAATCGAATGGCCATCCCCTCATCTCCGATCGCTCCCCAACGATAAACGGCCGCTCACTGTATAGGAGGGGGGTCCGATCGGACCCCCCAACTGTACGTGATTGTGCCTGTCAGTGCCATTCTGCCGACGTACATATACAGTGAGCGGTCGTTAAGTGGTTAAAAAAATGCAATTTTTCTCGTCATTAAAAACGGTCGTGTGTATGCGGCATAAGATGCGAGAAACAATCAAAACTCAAAAATAAAAATAAGATATATGCAAGTTTGTGAAATATGAAATATTTGACATAGTTTTCAACTTTGGGGAGACATTTAATAGGCAAGCAATTTTATTAAAAAGGCAAACTTAAACACAATCCACAAATAGCTATTTGTATCTAATAAAATGCATACAACTCAAATGACTAAGTCTAAAGATAAGATAACTATATTCCAGATGCAAATAAACAGTACTTTAGAGCAGTAATACTCTAACGTTGAAGAATTGTGAACACATACCTGCAAATCAATCAGAGGGCAAACTGTCATGCCGTGTACACACGACCGTTTTTCATGACGACAAAAATGCAATTTTTTAATTTGGTCATTAAAAACTATCGCGTGTGGGCTCCAGAGCATTTTTCACGACGTGAAAAATGGGCATTAAAAATTTGGAACATGCTCTAATTTTTCTCGTTGTTTTTCACGTCGTTGTTTTTCTCTTCATGAAAAACAGCCATGTGTAGGCTTTAAAGACGTGAAAAAAATGTGCATGCTCAGAAGCAAGTGATGAGACGGGAGCTCTCGTTCTGGTAAAACTAGCGTTCGTAATGGAGGTAGCACATTCGTCACGCTGTAACGGACTGAAGAACACGAGGCTGAAAAGCGCGAATCGTCTCTCACCAAACTTTACTAAAACGAGGATCAGCAAAAACAGCCCAAAGGGTGGCGCCATCCGAATGGAACTTCCCCTTTATAGTGCCGTCGTACATTTCGTACTTCACCGCGCTTTGCTCAAGCATTTTATTTTCATGATAGTGTGTAGGCAAGGCAGGCTTGAGAAGAATCACGAAAAAAGGAAAAATGCGCTCAGGATTAAAGGGTGGCAGTTACTAGGTGACCCAGATTGCCTCAATTACAGTCACAAGCTGCCACTAACCTGATAAACATACTCAGTGAAACAAAGGAAGAAAAATATATATAGTGGCGCTAAACCTATTAAATTTAAAAATTAAACAATATATAGTGCATAAGACCCTTATTAGTAATATGTCAATTGGTGAAAAACAAACCTAAAAACATAATTAACATAACCAATAAATGGTGATAAATAAAAACGTGATAAATTTAAACATGCAAATATTATATTGTAAGATGATGCACAAGACGTCAATCTAAATGTGCACAAATGAATTAATCCAAAAAATGAATGCTGGAGTGAAAACACCCGTGTATAAACAAACCAAAGTTCCACCGTGCTTGTCTGAAGAGTGATATCCACCACCAAACAAAAGGGTAGCAGCTTACCAGATTATGTTGGTCCCCTGTTACGGAGGACCTCAAACTGCATGCATGTACTCCCAATTAGATGATATAGACTCCTATAACCAACTCTTCAAACGGACTTCCACAGCAAAAAGGCAGTATGACACCATGTAAAAAAGGAGAGGGATAGCTCGCTGGTGTAAAATCTTTGGGGTTTATTGTATAAAAGTAAAAAAACACACTTACAGCAATGTTGTAAGGAAAACAGCCTTGAACTCGCGGCACCGGCCGGACACCGACGAGTAAACCCGTCCTAGGAGATCGAGCAGTAAGGGGATGACGTCACCATGCCGCTCGGTCCACCCTACGCGTTTCGTGATAGGTCACTTCGTCTCGGGGCACGGGCGGCGTAATGCGTCATCCCCTCATATAGGAAAGCATAATAAAAAAACAAGCCTCGTTCCGAGGAGATGCGCACGCGCACATCGAAGTCGGATAACCAAGCCTCCACTCCGGTGGAGCATCAGAGAACAACCCACATAACTCCCTTGGGCCCGTGGGATAGTGCTCCGACCCTCCGCGCATGCGCAATTCCCTCAAGAACCAGAGGAAAAAAACCTGTTAGTGCTGTCTACTGCCGCAACATTCATCTACAGCGGGATGACCCCGCAAAGACGAAAAGAAGACAACCGGAAGCACAGCAGAAGTAAACAAACATAAAATTTAAAAAATAAGTAATTGTAAATGACAAAAACTGGCTAAAAGCCCGAAGGTTTGGTGTCATCCAAACCTACTCTTTATGGGTGAATAAAACCCAAAGTGTAAAACAAAGGAAAAAACTATCTAAACATAATTAAAAAAGGCAGGGTTAGAGCATTGTATAATGTATGTTATAAATACATGCACAACCAATTACCTGTCGTATACTTTGTTAGTTGGTATAATACCAACATAAAGATATTTTATGTACCCCCACAATCAATCAAGATTGCTGCCACATATCCCTCCACACATACCAATTGGCCATGCGTGGAAAGAAATTGGACAGTCAGGGACGACATCTTTGGGTAAGCATGAGGCAATCTTATAAATTTGTCACATGTGAACCCCCAAGAGGTCCCCCTGAAAATCTGCCAATGTGTATCTTGGAGGGTTACTATACTCTATATAAACATGTTAAAAACATACAATAAAATCAACACATATGGTTAATAGCATATTAGTAAGGAACTAACCAACTAGATACAACATACACCCTAAAAAATACATAAATTCCCATCAGACTCCCAAATCCAAGTCGTGCCTCAGATGAAAGATCAGATTATATAATGGTACTATAAACCTCAACGCATGCATCAACTATGAGTTGTTGATGAATGCGTTGATATCAGTATCAACGTTCAGGCCAAAAGGCACATATGTTCTCAACCGATAGACCCAAGCCATCTCCTGTTTGGATATCTCCCTCACTAGCGAGCTGCCCCTCCAGTGGGGTCTATATTTGTCTATGGCCACAAATAGGGTCTTAGCAGGGTCTCTCTTATGCACAAGGTAATAATGTCTCGATACCGAATGTTTATCGAAGCCCTTTCTAATATTGGCTATATGCTCGTTTAATCTCACCTTCAGTGCCCTCTTGGTCCTCCCCACATACTGGAGGCCGCAAGGGCACTGAATAAGGTAGACCACCCCCTCAGAGGAACAGGTTATAAATGGTTCCACCTCATAGGTTCGGCCTGTACTGGTTGATGTAAACTGACAAATTTTCCTGTCTTGACAGATGTTCAAGGAACAGACCTGGCACTTTTTACATCTGTGATAGCCAGTCAGATGTTGCAAAAAAGTCCTGCTTTCCTTGGGGGGATCTTGTACACTCGGCGCAACCCGACTCGACAGTGAAGATGCTCCTCTAAAGACAACTAACGGTCTGTCAGGTAGGATGGGTGCTAGTAATTGATCACTCGCCAACACATGCCAGTGCTTGTAAATCAACCGTTTGATGCTCTGATGTTGTGCAGAGAAGGTGGTGATGAATGGAAGAGAGTAACCTCCTCCATTCTCATCCCTTACCCGTTCCTTCAAAAGTAAGGCTCTATCTGTCTCTCTGGTTGATTGCACCAAATTAGACATAGCAATTGGGTCATACCCCTTTTCCAGGAATCTTTTAGAAAGAATGGCAGCTTGACTATCAAAAGCTTCCACCTCCGTACAGTTTCGTCGCAGTCTTGTAAACTGTCCCTGAGGGACTGCCCTAAGCCAAGGAGCATAGTGGCAACTATCCAGAGGGATATAAGAGTTTCTATCTGTCTGTTTGAAGAATGTGGTAGTGATGAACCTACTCCCTGAATCAGAAATACTCAGATCCAAAAAATTAACTGTCTCCTGACTGGCCTCAAAGGAGAAAACAATGCCTCTGTCATTGGCATTAAGGGATTGCATGAACTCGTACAATTCTGATTCGCCTCCATCCCATAGGAGGAGGACGTCGTCGATATACCTTGCCCAGAGAACCACCTCCGGTCTCCGGCAAGCATCCACGACGTCCTCCTCCCACTTGGCCATAAAGAGGTTAGCAAGGCTAGGGGCATACTTAGCCCCCATTGCCACACCTCTATCCTGGCAATAAAATTGATTGTCGAACCAGAAGTAGTTATGGCTAGCTGCATACTTCAGCAAAGCCATAACGAATTCAATCTGGCGAGGGTCTAAACCAGAACCTCTATCCAGATAGAATCTGACTGCCTCAAAACCCAAATCATGAGGGATGATGGTATAAAGGGAGGTCACGTCTGCCGTGACCAACCAGAGTCCATTTGTGGGTACCAAACTAGCCATCATATTGATGACCTGTCTGGTATCCTTAATGTAGGAAGGTATCGTCCGGACCAAGGGTTGCAAGAAGAAGTCAATATACTTGCCCACCCGGGACGTAACAGAGTCTATACCACTGACTATGGGCCGTCCCGGGGGGCAAGTTTGGTCCTTATGAATCTTCGGGAGATAATAAATCACTGGGGTGCGTGGAGCACACGGCACCAAAAACAATCTCTCCTTCTCATTCAAGATTCCAGTCTGAAGACCCTGATCCACAATAACCTCCAACTCCTTCTTATACTTAAACACTGGGTCCCTGCTCAGGGGAGTATAGGTGTCTGAATCGTCAACAATTCGGTGCATCTCCTTTAGGTAATCGCACCTATCGAGGACCACAATTCCCCCCCCCCCCTTGTCCGCTGGCCTAATTACTAGTGCTTTATTGGAGCAAAGCGACTCCAAACCACTTTCAAGCTCCTTTTGCATTCTAACTTTTTTGATTTTTATCCCATCCAGGTCCCTCAGAACTACGTCACGGAACACTCTAATACTGGGTACAAGAGACCCAGGTGGATTGAACAGTGAAGCGTTCGCCAGGTTGGTATGGTGAAACTCTGGTAAGGGACCCATCTTATCCTTAATTGGATTGGACAAAAAATGTCTCTTAATGTTCAATTTTCTTGCGAATTTGTGAACATCCATAAACGTCTGAAACTTGCTCAAGTTTCTAGGAGGAGCATACTTCAGACCTTTATCTAAAAGTCTTTGTTCTGGGTCTGTCAAAATTTGTTGACTAAGATTGAAGATGCCCAACCCTACACCCTCTTTCTTTTTGGCCGACTGGGCCCGCCTCCCCCCTCTTGTTCCCCTCCTTGTCCTAAAGGACCCCATCGGCCTGGATGGCTTCTGGGAAAACCCAAACTGGGGTTGGACCGATGGTCTGATGGGCCATAGGGGGGGTAGGGCCCAGATTGGCTATAGGGCCCAGATTGGTCATAAGGACCATCATATTGGTTGGGGTAATACATCTGAGTATTCCTCTCTGTATTAGATTGACCATATCCCCTATCATTAGATCCAATCCCTCCGGGCCCCAATGATTCCGACAAGGGAAAGAATTGATTCTGGGTTGGAATATTATATTCCTGGTTATTATTAAACCCATAACCAGGATTTGAGTTCCCCCGACCAAATACTCCACTTTGAGGCGGAATTCTAGCTGGGGGTGGGTCCCAGAAACGTGGAGATTCCCCCTGATACTGTTGATAATGAATATCTGGCCTAGTATTTGGGTTTTTTTTTTTAAATTTTGGGGGGACCCAATCTTTGACCCTGATTAGTTTTATTGGGCTTGGGTTTGTTATTAGGTGGTTTAACGACCAATCTAGGAGATTGTGAGTACCCTCCTCTGTTGGTAGAAGGGGGGGGATTCATGGCATCCAGTGTGCCAGATCCCTGAGGCAAGGTGTCCATACCATTCTCCTCAGTATTGTCATTCGCCATCTTTATCTGCCACTTAAATACCAATCCAGACTCATAATCTTCGGTATCCCTTAAATATTTCTTTTTCTTCTTGACTTTTTGGTCCCTTTCCTCTTTTTCCAAATGTTTAAGTAAGGTGTTGGAGCACTCCCTATACTCCACACCACTCTTATGTTGGACCAAAAGTTCCTTAACTGTTTTGATCTCAGTGTCCAGTCTAACTAGTTTCTCACTTTTACTTTGTGTAAGGAACCATAGAAACATAATACCGGAATCATTGAAATATTTTGCCCAACCTTCCAGGTCGGCATCTCCTGTCTGGGGGCTGACCTCCCATCGGAGGCTTCTTGGGACCATGGCAGTCTTTATATAGGTCTCGAAAAACGCTATATCCCATTGTGTATGGATCTCTGATGTCAGGAGATTTCTCAGTCTCAAAAAGAGACCACTGACATCAGACCCAATAGGTACAGGGGTAGAGTCAAATACACCCACTGTGTCTACTACCCGTTTTGCACGGAAGTCAAAAATGTCCATTTAGTGGTACAAATGGACTTGTATCCAAGCTGCAATTAATGAATGTTTAATTTAAGAAATAAGAAAAAAGGAAAAATGCGCTCAGGATTAAAGGGTGGCAGTTACTAGGTGACCCAGATTGCCTCAATTACAGTCACAAGCTGCCACTAACCTGATAAACATACTCAGTGAAACAAAGGAAGAATAATATATATAGTGGCGCTAAACCTATTAAATTTAAAAATTAAACAATATATAGTGCATAAGACCCTTATTAGTAATATGTCAATTGGTGAAAAACAAACCTAAAAACATAATTAACATAACCAATAAATGGTGATAAATAAAAATGTGATAAATTTAAACATGCAAATAATATATTGTAAGATGATGCACAAGACGTCAATCTAAATGTGCACAAATGAATTAATCCAAAAAATGAATGCTGGAGTGAAAACACCCGTGTATAAACAAAGTCCAAAGTTCCACCGTGCTTGTCTGAAGAGTGATATCCACCACCAAACAAAAGGGTAGCAGCTTACCAGATTATGTTGGTCCCCTGTTACGGAGGACCTCAAACTGCATGCATGTACTCCCAATTAGATGATATAGACTCCTATAACCAACTCTTTAAACGGACTTCCACAGCAAAAAGGCAGTATGACACCATGTAAAAAAGGAGAGGGATAGCTCGCTGGTGTAAAATCTTTGGGGTTTATTGTATAAAAGTAAAAAAACACACTTACAGCAATGTTGTAAGGAAAACAGCCTTGAACTCGCGGCACCGGCCGGACACCGACGAGTAAACCCGTCCTAGGAGATCGAGCAGTAAGGGGATGACGTCACCATGCCGCTCGGTCCGCCCTACGCGTTTTGTGATAGGTCACTTCGTCTCGGGGCACGGGCGGCGTAATGCGTCATCCCCTCATATAGGAAAGCATAATAAAAAACCAAGCCTCGTTCCGAGGAGATGCGCACGCGCACATCGAAGTCGGATAACCAAGCCTCCACTCCGGTGGAGCATCAGAGAACAACCCACATAACTCCCTTGGGCCCGTGGGATAGTGCTCCGACCCTCCGCGCATGCGCAATTCCCTCAAGAACCAGAGGAAAAAAAACTGTTAGTGCTGTCTACTGCCGCAACATTCATCTACAGCGGGATGACCCCGCAAAGACGAAAAGAAGACAACCGGAAGCACAGCAGAAGTAAACAAACATAACATTTAAAAAAGAAGTAATTGTAAATGACAAAAACTGGCTAAAAGCCCGAAGGTTTGGTGTCATCCAAACCTACTCTTTATGGGTGAATAAAACCCAAAGTGTAAAACAAAGGAAAAAACAATCTAAACATAATTAAAAAAGGCAGGGTTAGAGCATTGTATAATGTATGTTATAAATACATGCACAACCAATTACCTGTCGTATACTTTGTTAGTTGGTATAATACCAACATAAAGATATTTTATGTACCCCCACAATCAATCAAGATTGCTGCCACATATCCCTCCACACATACCAATTGGCCATGCGTGGAAAGAAATTGGACAGTCAGGGACGACATCTTTGGGTAAGCATGAGGCAATCTTCTAATATCTTATAATAACCAGGAATATAATATTCCAACCCAGAATCGATTCTTTCCCTTGTCGGACTCATTGGGGCCCGGAGGGATTGGATCTAATGATAGGGGATATGGTCAATCTAATACAGAGAGGAATACTCAGATGTATTACCCCAGCCAATATGATGGTCCTTATGACCAATCTGGGCCCTATAGCCAATCTGGGCCCTACCCCCCCTATGGCCCATCAGACCATCGGTCCAACCCCAGTTGGGGTTTTCCCAGAAGCCATCCAGGCCGATGGGGTCCTTTAGGACAAGGAGGGGAACAAGAGGGGGGAGGCGGGCCCAGTCGGCCAAAAAGAAAGAGGGTGTAGGGTTGGGCATCTTCAATCTTAGTCAACAAATTTTGACAGACCCAGAACAAAGACTTTTAGATAAAGGTCTGAAGTATGCTCCTCCTAGAAACTTGAACAAGTTTCAGACGTTTATGGATGTTCACAAATTCGCAAGAAAATTGAACATTAAGAGACATTTTTTGTCCAATCCAATTAAGGATAAGATGGGTCCCTTACCAGAGTTTCACCATACCAACCTGGTGAACGCTTCACTGTTCAATCCACCTGGGTCTCTTGTACCCAGTATTAGAGTGTTCCGTGACGTAGTTCTGAGGGACCTGGAAGGGATAAAAATCAAAAAGTTAGAATGCAAAAGGAGCTTGAAAGTGGTTTGGAGTCACTTTGCTCCAATAAAGCACTAGTAATTAGGACAGCGGACAAGGGGGGGGGATTGTGGTCCTTTTAGGTGCGATTACCTAAAGGAGATGCACCGAATTGTTGACGATTCAGACACCTATACTCCCCTGAGCAGGGACCCAGTGTTTAAGTATAAGAAGGAGTTGGAGGTTATTGTGGATCAGGGTCTTCAGACTGGAATCTTGAATGAGAAGGAGAGATTTTTTTTGGTGCCGTGTGCTCCACGCACCCCAGTGATTTATTATCTCCCGAAGATTCATAAGGACCAAACTTGCCCCCCGGGACAGCCCATAGTCAGTGGTATAGACTCTGTTACGTCCCGGGTGGGCAAGTATATTGACTTCTTCTTGCAACCCTTGGTCCGGACGATACCTTCCTACATTAAGGATACCAGACAGGTCATCAATATGCTGGCTAGTTTGGTACCCACAAATGGACTCTGGTTGGTCACGGCAGACGTGACCTCCCTTTATACCATCATCCCTCATTATTTGGGTTTTGAGGCAGTCAGATTCTATCTGGATAGAGGTTCTGGTTTAGACCCTCGCCAGATTGAATTCGTTATGGCTTTGCTGAAGTATGCAGCTAGCCATAACTACTTCTGGTTCGACAATCAATTTTATTGCCAGGATAGAGGTGTGGCAATGGGGGCTAAGTATGCCCCTAGCCTTGCTAACCTCTTTATGGCCAAGTGGGAGGAGGACATTGTGGATGCTTGCCGGAGACCGGAGGTGGTTCTCTGGGCGAGGTATATCGACGACGTCCTCCTCCTATGGGATGGAGGCGAATCAGAATTGTACGAGTTCATGCAATCCCTTAATGCCAATGACAGAGGCATTGTTTTCTCCTTTGAGGCCAGTCAGGAGACAGTTAATTTTTTGGATCTGAGTATTTCTGTTTCAGGGAGTAGGTTCATCACTACCACATTCTTCAAACAGACAGATAGAAACTCTTATATCCCTCTGGATAGTTGCCACTATGCTCCTTGGCTTAGGGCAGTCCCTCAGGGACAGTTTACAAGACTGCGACAAAACTGTACGGAGGTGGAAGCTTTTGATAGTCAAGCTGCCATTCTTTCTAAAAGATTCCTGGAAAAGGGGTATGACCCAATTTCTATGTCTAATTTGCTGCAATCAACCAGAGAGACAGATAGAGCCTTACTTTTGAAGGAACGGGTAAGGGATGAGAATGGAGGAGGTTACTCTCTTCCATTCATCACCACCTTCTCTGCACAACATCAGAGCATCAAACGGTTTATTTACAAGCACTGGCATGTGTTGGCGAGTGATCAATTACTAGCACCCATCCTACCTGACAGACCGTTAGTTGTCTTTAGAGGAGCATCTTCACTGTCGAGTCAGGTTGCGCCGAGTGTACAAGATCCCCCCAAGCAAAACAGGACTTTTTTGCAACATCTGACTGGCTATCACAGATGTAAAAAGTGCCAGGTCTGTTCCTTGAACATCTGTCAAGACAGGAAAATTTGTCAGTTTACATCAACCAGTACAGGCCGAACCTATGAGGTGGAACCATTTATAACCTGTTCCTCTGAGGGGGTGGTCTACCTTATTCAGTGCCCTTGCGGCCTCCAGTATGTGGGGAGGACCAAGAGGGCACTGAAGGTGAGATTAAACGAGCATATAGCCAATATTAGAAAGGGCTTCGATAAACATTCGGTATCGAGACATTATGACCTTGTGCATAAGAGAGACCCTGCTAAGACCCTATTTGTGGCCATAGACAAATATAGACCCCACTGGAGGGGCAGCTCGCTAGTGAGGGAGATATCCAAACAGGAGATGGCTTGGGTCTATCGGTTGAGAACATATGTGCCTTTTGGCCTGAACGTTGATACTGATATCAACGCATTCATCAACAACTCATAGTTGATGCATGCGTTGAGGTTTATAGTACCATTATATAATCTGATCTTTCATCTGAGGCACGACTTGGATTTGGGAGTCTGATGGGAATTTATGTATTTTTTAGGGTGTATGTTGTATCTAGTTGGTTAGTTCCTTACTAATATGCTATTAACCATATGTGTTGATTTTATTGTATGTTTTTAACATGTTTATATAGAGTATAGTAACCCTCCAAGATACACATTGACGGATTTTCAAGGGGGACCTCTTGGGGGTTCACATGTGACGAATTTATAAGATTGCCTCATGCTTACCCAAAGATGTCGTCCCTGACTGTCCAATTTCTTTCCACGCATGGCCAATTGGTATGTGTGGAGGGATATGTGGCAGCAATCTTGATTGATTGTGGGGGTACATAAAATATCTTTATGTTGGTATTATACCAACTAACAAAGTATACGACAGGTAATTGGTTGTGCATGTATTTATAACATACATTATACAATGCTCTAACCCTGCCTTTTTTAATTATGTTTAGATTGTTTTTTACTTTGTTTTACACTTTGGGTTTTATTCACCCATAAAGAGTAGGTTTGGATGACACCAAACCTTCGGGCTTTTAGACAGTTTTTGTCATTTACAATTACTTCTTTTTTAAATTTTATGTTTGTTTACTTCTGCTGTGCTTCCGGTTGTCTTCTTTTCGTCTTTGCGGGGTCATCCCGCTGTAGATGAATGTTGCGGCAGTAGACAGCACTAACAGGTTTTTTTCCTCTGGTTCTTGAGGGAATTGCGCATGCGCAGAGGGTCGGAGCACTATCCCACGGGCCCAAGGGAGTTATGTGGGTTGTTCTCTGATGCTCCACCGGAGTGGAGGCTTGGTTATCCGACTTCGATGTGCGCGTGCGCATCTCCTCGGAACGAGGCTTGTTTTTTTATTATGCTTTCCTATATGAGGGGATGACGCATTACGCCGCCCGTGCCCCGAGACGAAGTGACCTATCACGAAATGCGTAGGGCGGACCGAGCGGCGTGGTGACGTCATCCCCTTACTGCTCGATCTCCTAGGACGGGTTTACTCGTCGGTGTCCGGCCGGTGCCGCGAGTTCAAGGCTGTTTTCCTTACAACATTGCTGTAAGTGTGTTTTTTTACTTTTATACAATAAACCCCAAAGATTTTACACCAGCGAGCTATCCCTCTCCTTTTTTACATGGTGTCATACTGCCTTTTTGCTGTGGAAGTCCGTTTGAAGAGTTGGTTATAGGAGTCTATATCATCTAATTGGGAGTACATGCATGCAGTTTGAGGTCCTCCGTAACAGGGGACCAACATAATCTGGTAAGCTGCTACCCTTTTGTTTGGTGGTGGATATCACTCTTCAGACAAGCACGGTGGAACTTTGGACTTTGTTTATACATGGGTGTTCTCACTCCAGCATTCATTTTTTGGATTAATTCATTCGTGCACATTTAGATTGACGTCTTGTGCATCATCTTACAATATATTATTTGCATGTTTAAATTTATCACGTTTTTATTTATCACCATTTATTGGTTATGTTAATTATGTTTTTAGGTTTGTTTTTCACCAATTGACATATTACTAATAAGGGTCTTATGCACTATATATTGTTTAATTTTTAAATTTAATAGGTTTAGCGCCACTATATATATTTTTCTTCCTTTGAGAAGAATCACGCTGAGAAAAACGTCGTTTTTTTCAATGACATTAAAAACGGTCGTGTGTACGCGGCATCATAGTTTGTTCCAAGGAAACATAAACTAGTGCAGTCCCTTATATTCCATAACTGTTGGAGTACTGTTTGGTGTCTAGCACAATATTACCTGATGATAGCCAGAGTGCTCTCTCCATGCATATTTCTGAAATAAACTTTTCTTTGTTCAATTTGATTTAATTTAATAAAATGTGAGCTATAGACCACTGTGTAAGAGGAATGAAACGCTCATTTTCCTAACAAATTTTTGTTTAAATAGTCCCAAAAGAAAATGAGGTTGGGGTGGCTATTTAGTGCCGGTTCACAAAGGGGCAACACTACTTGCAGCGCGACTTTGCAAGGCGACTTGGAGGCGACTTCAGCACGACTTTGAGCGACTTACGATGCGACTTCAAGTCGCCTCCAGGACAGGCGACTTTGCCTGTGGCCAATCAGAGCTAATCAGCTCTTGTGACATCATTGTTGTTCCTGTTATCTTCCTGGTTCCCTGTTCCCTGTCTGTGTCCTATGACCACAATGTTCTCTTTGCGTTATTTAATGACAGCTGCTGGATCCATCCAATCATTGTTAATAGAGTAAACAGAGGCCAGTTCTGGGCCATGTATGAGAATTTGCGTGTTTTTGAGGACAAGTTTTTCAACTATACCCGAATGTCGATCGCAAGGCAATTACATATGCTATATGTGGATTTACACATATGAACTAGCCAATTTTTCATATATTTGTTTTTTTGCTCTGTACCTTTTGCTAGATTAAGTCTTTATGAGCCCCAAAGACTAGATTATTTTGTAGCATTGACCCTAGAGAATAAAATGGCAAAAGTTGCTATTTAGCTGAATTGGTTGTTATCCACCTAATGCCAACCATCCACTCTAATCAATGTTGCTGGGGTGATGGGTGAACTTGCACGCATCACCCCGGCAGAACTCCTTCAATCAGAGGCCGCATATTTGCATATGGTAGGCTTAAAGCGGTAATGTGTGCGTGTAGCTACCATTGGCTGATATTTCTTATTTTCAATATAGTAAATTACCTTCTTTATTCGTTTTTTATTAACAATTTTGATGAATTGCTTGGTCTGGTTTACATACATCTGGAGCGACAGAATACATCATATAGGAGGAGTATCTCACCTACTGAAAGACTGATTATTAAACTAAGGTACACTATCTATTTTTTGATGCACATTAGTAGCATATTTTCATTATAGTAAAGTCCAGCCTGAGCTCATTTGTCTGGGCTTCTCCAACGGGTCACATGAGTGCAATTCTTTTGGACTCCTGTTACCCCTTTTCAGTGGAGAGTGATCAGAAGTCCGCTTTGTGCAGATGTTACCAAGATCAGTTGAGGCAGCGCATCATCCTGACTTCCGAAGTTCTTTATCCACCAGCTGCCTGGACTGATGGCAGTCCCAGCCTCTCAGCAAGCCGCTCTCCGCCCCTCCACAGCTCAGCTCTCCAATGAGCGTGGAGGAGCAGAGCAGGAGAGCTGCTAACTGTCAGTCAGCAGCTCTCAGCTCGGGGAGGGGAGAGAACCGAGCCATTGACGATGTTTGTTGACTCAGTTCTGTGTGAAGAAGCGGCAGTGGACATATGTAGCATCGGTACAATGCTGCATCCACCTAGGTAAATATGATTATTCCTAAAAAAAACATACCGTGGAATATATATTGCAAAATTTACCACACAAATTTTGAAAAGCCTAACATTTTTATGTTATAGAACATTTTCAAAAAATATCAAAAATAGCAACTTTATTTTATTTGTTAATTTACAATTGATTGTAAATTAGTTGGTATTCAGAATGGGAGGTTGCAGAGCTGGTGGAAGGCCTTGGGGATGGTGTTGGTGGGAAATTGTTACATTCATGAAAGAATCGTTGGTTACCTGGTGCGCCAATTGTGGATGGAATTGGGGACGGAGACTGATTGGGGATCGGTCGATGGGCAGGATTCATCACATTGCCATACTCATCGGAGTATGGACGGAAGCAAGGGGGATAGTAGAGGTGGGTTCTGGGTGGTGGAGGGTTTGGGTATGTATAGTAGGGACCAGATGGTGGTGGTGGTCCAAACATAGGTGAGGAGGCAATTGCTGGCTCATCGCGCAGACTAGCATCAAGGAGGTCCATCAAAGCCTTCTTGACATTATTCTTCCACTCCTGGGGATTTTTTTTTAGGATGCCTGCGACCATTAGACCAAATCCATGATCTTCGGACTGTAGATCATCTAATTTTTGGTTCAGGAATTCAACAAGGTTTGCAAATCAGTCGATGTTCTGACCATGTCTTCCCCGTGGTGGTCTGCTCCTACACTGGCCTCGTAGCCGGATAGGCCCAGCTGGCTGCTATATGTATGATGAAGCCTCTCCTTGGTTGCTCTCCTGTGGTGCTTCAGATTATTCCACTAAAGAATGTTCCAGCGACTGCGACCCTCCTGCTTCTTCAGATGCTGCTTCTTGAGATGCTGCTTCTTGAGATGCCTCCTGCCCTTCTTCTCTCACTTCCCAACTGGATTGTGTTCTGCATTAAACATATAATACAGTTAAGGCACACCCTTCTTTATAGAACTGTATAGTATCACTTTACAAATATGAAAGATGTTATCTCACTCTCTCAGATCCATAAAAGGCCTCAGAAACTCCAGTTCATCTGTGTGGACATAGGGTACCACCCCTTTTGTTCCCAATCCACTCCTGGCCTCTTTGATTTTTCTGAGGTATCGCTTGAAACAGTCTCGCAAGCCCTTCCATCGATTTTGTAAAATAGCCACTGCAAAACATAAATTGGAACATAATCAATTATGTATTTTGTCTTTCAGATACCTGGCAGCCGGTCATTCCCTAGTTGGCCTACATTATAAATTCATGGTGGGTAGGTCGACAATCAGCTACATCATCTGAGAAACCTGAAAAATCTTATGGGATGCGCTTAACACCATAGTTATGAAGAGGCCTACACAAGAGAATTGGCGGGATATTGCAAAACTATTTTGGAGGCGGTACAATTTCCCCAATTGCATTGGAGCTATAGATGGGAAGCATGTGTGTGTCATTAAGCCTGATGGTAGCGGAAGTATGTTCTTCAATTACAAAAAATATTGCTCCTTTGTACTGCTTTCTGTGGCCGATGCAAACTACTGCTCCACCTATATAGATATAGGATCCTATGGAAGTAGCTGCGATTCACATATTTTTTCTAATTCCTCCTTTGGTGAAAGACTACGAGATAATCGGCTACATATTTCTCAGAACTGTAATCTTCCTGGAACAACTGAACCCCCGTTACCCTATGTGTTCATCGCAGATGAGGCATTTGCCTTGGGGGAACACCTAATGAGGCCTTACTCCAACAGGAACCTGACTCCTAAGAAAATCTTTAACTATCGTTTAAGAAGGGCAAGAAGGGTGGTTGAGTGCAGTTTTGGAATTCTTGTCAATAAATGGAGTTTGTTACATACGCCTATTGCATTAAGCATTAAAAATGCAATTACTGCTGTCAAAGCAGCATGCGTGCTTCACAATTATGTCCAGATATATGATGTTTCGAGGATTCCCTTATGCATGACATGGAAAGTGCAAACCTCAGTGCTACGAGGGGATCCTGCGATGGTGCCACTGTTCGTAAGCAATTTGCTTCGTACTTCCTTTCACCGGCTGGTGAACTAGAATGGCAAATGGACGCCATTTCCTAACTGCATTGCCAACTTCTTTAAATATATATTTTGCTGCTGTTGCTTTTTCTGTAAAATTTCCTAAAGCCTGCAGTTATTGAGTTTCTAATTTTTCAATGTTATGCTATACTGTCGTTAATGTTTTAAATACTATTTTTTGGTAACATTTACTTAAAATGTGATAATAAACCATTCATTCTTTGGGCTGTGGTTATATTGATCATTCATTATCTACATATATTAACAATAGAAGTAGACATCAGTGATAGACTGCTCTGGCCCTCCAGTTGTTCAGGAACTACAATTCCCATCATGCCTAGTCAAGTATGTCAGTGCCTGTGATGTTTATTTGCACAACACATGGATAACAGACATAAATAAAATAAAGGTTAAACTTACATTTATCACTACGTTCGTTCGCCGACAATATTTCCCAATTCTCAATACTCAGTCGACAGATCTCCAGCCAGGCATTGTCCCTCTTCAATTGATCCTTGTAGTTCTGATCAGTCTTGTCATAAAGACATGGATGCTGCCTCACGAGCCTTATTAGAGACTCATTGTCAATTGGCTCTCTGTGATGGACTTTCCTGTGGGCTCTGGTAGACATTGTGCATACAGGTCAGTCACAAGCATACAGAGACAACGGCATACAAGAAGTACTCTGTGGGAGGGAGGGGGCTGCCTGTTTAGTGGGGAATACCTAGGTAAATTATTTTCTTCTTCCTGGTAAATCGCTTCACAATAGACGGGGATCCGACTTGGAGGCGACTTTCATTGAAATCTATGGGTACAAGTCGCCTAGAAGTCGCCTTAAAGTAGTACAGGAACCTTTTCTGAAGTCGGAGTGACTTCAGTAGTGTACATTAAGACGGCTCTCATTAACTATTAATGGAATTTCTTATGTCAAGCGACTTGGGGTGACTTGAGGTCTGACAAGTCGGATCCCAGGTCCCTGTAGTGTGAACCGGCACTAACTGTATGTCTCTGTTAGGGAGATTCATAATATTCATCACCAAATATTAGATTCTGTGACAATGGCACTGGCTTTAAATATTTATGAGATATTACCTATAAAATGACAATTTGGTTTATTTAAAAAAAACAAAATACATAATAAATAAAATGTGGTTGTAGAAAGTGCTGCCATTGCTTGTCTCCATATATTGTACATATCTATAATTCTATAGCATTGGCGGCAATACCAATGAAAGCTAAAACAATTTGTACCTATTGAAGCAACAGAAACATCTGCTAATGATCAAAGGGTCCCTACAACACCAGCCACAGGCAAAATTCCATGTGCCAAGATGTCGATCCAGCACGCATATTTACCAAGCAAAGGTTGTTAGCCTATGGCTACACATGTGCGTAGCCAACAGCTGTTCTTCCTTTCCACGAATGCTGTTTTAAATATTTGTTTGCTATTCGTGTTTCTTTATGATTATGATCTGATTTTATTAAGATTTGATTAATAGACATGTGCATTCGTTTTCGTCCGAATGCATTTTCGTCCTAATTTCAGGTATTTTCGTTATCGTTTTAACAAATGAAAACGAAAGCACAGAATCCGAAAACCGAAAGATCCGACATAAACAAATGCTTTATTTTCGTTTTCGTTGCGACAGCAGTTCGATATAGATAGGAGATTCGATGTGACGCTGACAATAACAATCTGTGTCTATCGAACCTGTGGTCGAATGTGCCTAACCTTAACTCTATTAGTCCAAGATTATTCTACATAGAGAGAAAAGATTCGACATAGAGAGAAAAGATTCGACATTATAGAGAGAAAAGATTTGACATTATAGAGAGAAAAGATTCGACATAGAGAGAAAAGATCGCTGCTGGAATTGGGTGGGGGAAGTAAAATAAAAATAATGATGATGATGAATGTTATTGGCTGATTGTAACCAAAGAGGAGGAGCAGTAAAATAGCTAGAACTAACTTGGCAATTCAACATGAACGACGAAGATTCGACAAAGCATCGAAAAACATACAAACGTCGAATCTGTCATTGAAGGCTTATGGTGTCTGTCGAAAGTTAGAAGATTCGACGGTGCAGCTAAACTGTACGACGCTGCAATCGTACATTTCCGGTCAAATGCATCCGCCCATAGGCTATAGAAGAATTCTAATGTTGATTGACTAGTAATAGTAATTAATAAATATAATTATTACTAGTCATACAACATTAGAATTCTACTATAGCTTGTAGGCGAAACATTCAACCGGAAATGTATGATTGCAGCGTCGTACAGTTTCGCTGCTCTGTCAAATCTTCTTTGAACATTCGACAGACACTATAAGCCTTCAATGACAGATTTGACCTTAATTAATTCAGATTTTTGGACGAATGCAATTTCTAACGAAAAACTAAATAAATAAAAACGAATTTCGGGAGTACCGTATTTATCGGCGTATAACACGCACCCCAAGTTTAGGAGGGAATTTTAAAGAAGAAAACTTTTAGGAGGGAAATTCAAGGAAAAAAAACTTACATTTAAATGCAGCATGCAGCCTTGCCCAGTGTCCATCTGCAGCCTTGCCCAGTGTCCATCTGTCCATCTGCAGCCGTGTCCAGTGTCCATCTGTCCATCTGCAGCCTTGCCCAGTGTCCATCTGTCCATCTGTCCATCTGCAGCCGTGCTCAGTATCCATCTGTAGCCTTGCCCAGTGTCCTTCTGTCCATCTGCAGCCGTGCCCAGTGTCCATCTGTCCATCTGCAGCCGTGCCCAGTGTCCATCTGTCCATCTGCAGCCTTGCCCAGTGCCTTTGCGATCGTGTCAGTCCCGGCGGTTTTTAAAATTTGGCGCCGATTTCTGTGGAGAGGAGCGAGCGGGGCCGAGTGTACTTCGGCTAGACTCGGCTCCTCTCGCAGTTCCGCCCATCTCCACTGACTGCGCCGCTGACGGAGAAAGCCGAGTGTACTTCGGCTAGACTCGGCTCTGCTCACAGTCACAGGCAGGACTGCGAGAGGAGCCGAGACTAGCCGAAGTACACTCGGCTTTCTCTATGTCAGCGGCGCAGTCAGTGGAGATGGGCGGAACTGCGAGAGGAGCCGAGTAAAGCCGATTGTACTTCGGCTTCGGCTCCGCTCGCTCCTCTCGCTCGTTTTCAGCAGGGGAATTCGACGGAGTATCGGCGTATAACGCGCACCCACGATTTTCCCCTGATTTTAAGGGGAAAAAAGTGCGTGTTATACGCCGATAAATACGGTAACTAAATAAATGTATTTTTCGGACGAAAATTTAATTCCGAAACAAAATATTTCAGTGTGCACATGTCTATTGATTAATTCTTTTCCACATTTAGCAGACTTTCATTGTATACATATGTCAGACGTGTGCTTAGAAATTCATATATCTGCATGCTATATTGATTTTAAATCATTGTGCGCCTCTTTATCTGGCGTGTTTTACCTTGCCTCATGCACACTCCTAACTAACTTCTTAAATCTGACATAACTGCACTAGGGATGAGCTTCGTGTTCGAGTCAAACCCGTGTTCGACTCGAACATTGAACATTGTGGGCTGTTCGTGCCAAATTCGAGTGGCGCGTCACGGCCCATAATTCACTGCGGCATCGCAGTGTATTGCTGGCTGATGATTGGCCAAGCATGCACTATTACCCACATGCTTAGCCAATCACAGCGCCATCTGTACAGAGAGCCGTAATTGGCCAATCATGGCTCAGGGGATTAGGTACAAGCCCCACACTATATAAAGCCGCCTGGAAGTCGGCCTTGTGTAGTGTGTTGGCGTTTGTGAAAGAGAGAGTTACAGAAAGAGAGACAGTGTCATTTATATTGAGTTAGATAGAGCAGGCAGGCGAGTCAATTAGCTGCTGTTACAGTGTGTAGAGGATATATATGCATCCTAGGTGTTGTATATATATTTATGCACTGTATTGAGTTTAGCTAGATCCGTTCCTGTTAGTCTCTATACTGTGACAGGCAGGCAGGTGATTGTGCTAGCTGCAGACAGTCAGTGTTTTACTTAGTGTACTACTGTGTGCTTTGCATAGTGTTCACCTAAAGCTCACCTGAATACAGTTATTCGCTATACTGTGACAGGCAGGCCGGTGATTGTGCTAGCTGCAGACAGTCAGTGTTTCACTTAGTGTACTACTGTGTGCTTTGCATATCGTTCACCTAAAGCTCACCTGAATACAGTTAGTGACTATTATAGTGGTGTTCTCATAATAAAACCACAAGCAGAGAGCTGCAAGTATTTTCAGTGTACTGTGTCCTCTGCACAGTTTTCACCTAAAACTAACTGAAAACAATTGCTGCTTTTCCCATACTAACACCACAGCAGGCCATTAGTATGTCTGGAAGGCAAACAATGAGAGGCAGATAGTCACAAGGCAATAAAAGACGGCAAGCAGGCTCTGTGTCTAGAGGCAACAGTGCTGCTGGTTGTGGACACGGTGCATCCTCATCAGCACGTGGCCGTGGGACACACTTGTCCTTCTTTTCGGCAGCTGGCCATGTTGAGCCGCAACATGCCCAAGACTTGGTAGAGTGGATGACCAAGCCGTCCTCCTCTTCCTCCTCATCCTCTCTCACCCAGGCTCAGGGTACTTTGTCTGGCAAAGCAGCTGGCAAAGCAGCTGCCAAAGCGGCCTCTTCCCTTGGCTCAATGGCATCAGTCACTCCATCCCTAGCCCCACCATGTTCTCCTGAGGAGTCCTCCGAACTGTTTGAGCATAGCGTTGGGTACATGCTCCAAGAGGATGCCCAGCGTTTTGAAGGCTCCGATGATGGAACCCAGCTGGAGGAAGGCAGTAACGTGAGCTCAGAGAGAGGGGGTAGTAACGTTAGCCCAGAGAGAGGGGGTGCCCAACAACGTCAGCTATTTGGCAGTCATGTTCCCCAGCTGCAGCATACAGCCCACATTGGCTCCAGTGATGAGGAGGGAGGGGATGATGAGGTCACTGACTCCACGTGGGTGCCTGATAGGAGAGAGGAGGAGGAGGAGGAGGCACATCTCCAACAAGGCAGGAAGCCCTCCAGGGGCCAGCTTAAGGGCAGCACACTGACTACATCACACCGCAGAGCTCCGCATGTGCATGGCGCTGCTGCCTCTGTGCGTTACTCAAAAAGTTCTTTGGTGTGGGACTTTTTTCAGACGTGTGCAGCAGATCGCACCATTGCCATTTGCAACATATGTCTTAAGCGTATCTCGTGTGGCCAAAACATCAACCGCTTGGACACCACGTGCTTGACCAGATATATGTCAACCTGCCATGCAGTCCGTTGGCAAGCACACCTAAAAGACCCACACCAAAGAACAAGTCGGACCTCTCCTTGCTCCTCATCAGCTGAGATCTCCAACCCCACTATACCTTCAGTCTGCTCTAAAACCTGCACTGAGAGGAATGAAGGTGTAGAATTAGGTGTGTCACAGCCAAGTACTTGCAGGCAATCTGCCATTGGTACACCGACGTCCGATTGTACCAGGCAAATTTCCCTGCCCCAGCTGCTACACCGCCAAAAGAAGTTCGCTCCCAGCCATCCACATGCCCAGCGGTTGAATGCTAGCTTGGCTAAATTGCTAGCACTTCAACTACTGCCTTTTCAGTTGGTAGACTCTGCCCCCTTCCGTGAGTTTGTGGAATGTGCGGTTCCTCAGTGGCAGGTTCCCAAATGCCACTTTTTCTCACGGAAGGCAATTCCGGCTCTCTACCGGCATGTGGAAGGCAATGTCTTGGCCTCGCTGGACAGAGCGGTCAGCAGTAAGGTGCATATTACCGCTGACTCATGGTCCAGCAGGCATGGACAGGGACGTTACCTATCTTTCACAGCGTATTGGGTGACTCTGCTGGCAGCTGGGAAGGATGCAGGACAAGGTGCAGTAGTGTTGGAGATTGTTCCGCCACCACACCTCCAAAATGTTACTACTGGTGATTCTGATACACCTCTCTCCACCACCCCCTCTTTTCTTCTTCCTCCATGGCCTCTTCCTGTGCTGATTTGTCCTCGGAACCAGCGGTGCTCGGTAGGCGTTCAAGGGGCCACGCCAGTAGGCAGGCAAAAATATGCCATGCAGTGCTTAAGCTGGTATGCTTGGGGGAAAGGAGCCACAATGGGGCAGAGATTCTGTCAGCTCTGCAGGGGCAGACTCAGAGGTGGTTGACGCCACGCCAGCTTAAGCCAGGAAAGGTGGTTTCCGACAATGGCACAAACCTCCTCTCCGCCCTCCTTCAGGGACAACTGACCCATGTGCCCTGTTTGGCTCACGTCCTTAACTTGGTGGTGCAGCAGTTCATGGGCAGGTACCCGGGCTTACAGGAGGTCCTAAAGCAGGCCAGGAAACTGTGGGCATTTCCACCGGTCATATAATGCCAGTGCTCGGCTGGCTGAGCTGCAAAAGGGTTGCAACCTGCCCAAGAACCGCCTAATCTGTGACATGCCCACCAGGTGGAACTCTACGTTGGCCATGCTGCAGCGGCTGCACACGCAGCAGAGGGCCATCAATGAGTATCTGTTGCAATTTGGCACCAGGACAGGGTCAGTGGAGGTTGGATTTTTTCCCCACGCCAGTGGGCCATGATCAGGGATGCATGCACTGTCCTGGCACCATTTGAGGAGGCCACAAGGATGGTGAGCATTGACAGTGCATGCATCAGTGACACTGTCCCTGTTGTCAACCTGTTGAAGCACACGCTGCGTGGAGTAATGGACAGAGCACTTGAGACAGAACAGAGGCAGGAAGTGGAGGACTTCCTTACCTCTCAAGGCCCCCTTTTTCCAGACAGTGTTCCTGCTGGCCTGGCTATCACACAGGAAGAGGATGAGGAGGAGGAGGAGGAGGATTGTGTCAGCATGGAGGTGGAGACTAGCACTCAGCATCAGCAGCAAACTTCAAGGGATCAATTACAGTCCCAAGACACTCATGGGCTTGTACGTGGCTGGGAGGTGGCTGCGGATCATGTCGTCCTCAGTGACCCAGAGGACTCGGCACTGAGTGCCTCAGCAAACCTACGCTGAATGGCCTCCCTGATCCTGCAAAGCCTGCGTAAGGATCCTCGTATTCGTGCGATCAAGGAGAGGGATCATTACTGGCTGGCAACCCTCCTTGATCCACGTTACAAGGGTAAGGTTGCGGACCTTATCTTTCCGTCGCAGAGGGAGCAGAGGATGAGGCATCTTCAGGAAGCCTTGCAGAAAGGTCTGTGCACTGCGTTCCCAGAGACTGGGAGGTTACAAATTCCTGGTCCAGGACAATGTGTTGCCGAGGCTTTGGTCAGTCAAAAAAGGGGCGGTGGAGAAGGTGGCCGTCTGACCGATGCATTCAGACAATTTTTTAGTCCGCAGCCCCAAGGTATGATCGGTTCCAGCAACCATCGCCAGCGTCTGGTTTACATGGTGCAGGATTACCTAGGGGCAAGATCAGACCTGGACACCTTTCCCACCGAAAATCCTCTGGGTAACTGGGTCTTGAGGATAGATCACTGGCCAGAGCTTGCACAGTATGCAATTGAGATACTGGCCTGTCCTGCATCAAGCGTTCTTTCGGAACACACATTCAGTGCTGCTGGAGGCTTTGTAACCGATCACAGGGTGCGCCTGTCAACCAACTCGGTCGATCGACTGACCTTCATTAAATGAATCAGTCTTGGATCACCACCAGCTACCAAGCACCTGATGCTGATGTAACAGAATAATTTTCTTTGAAATGTCAGATCCCTTCAAGACTGCCTATGCTGATGCAGAGTGACTATCCTGTTATGCTGAGTGACTATCCTCTTCCTCCTCAATAATCATGCTGATAGCTTAAAAGAACATATTTGGTTCTGGGCACTGCCACCAGTGACTAAGGCCCAATTTTTCAGCCCCTGTTTAACAGGGGCGTGTATTTACAATTTTTGATGCAATGCTTTGCAGCAGGGCTCATTGCTGTGCTCCAACTACAGTATCTGTGAGGGGTTGCAGTGTTGTGGCACCAGCACCAGTGCCTAAGGCCCAATTTTTCAGCCCCTGTTTAACAGGGGCGTGTACTTACAATTTTTTATGCAATGCTTTGCAGCAGGGCTCATTGCTGCACTCCAAGTACAGTATCTGTGAGGGGTTGCAGTGTTGTGGCACCAGTGCCTAAGGCCCAATTTTTCTGTCCCTGTTTAACAGGGGCATGTAATTACAATTCTTGATCTAATATTTCACAGCTGGGCCCATTCCTGCGCCCCCCAAGAGTAACTGTAAGGACTTACAATCTTGTGGCACCAGCACCACCGCCACCACCAAAGGCCCAATTTTTCAGCCCCTGTTCAACAGGGGCATGCAATTACAATTCTTGATCTAATAATTCACAGCAGGGCCCATTCCTGCGCCCACCAAGTGTAACTGTGAGGGCTTACAGTGTTGTGGCAACACCACCACCACCAAGGGCCCAATTTGTATGCCCCTGTTCAACAGGGGCATGTAATTACAATTCTTGATCTCATAATTCAGAGCAGGGCCCATTCCTGCGCCAACCAAGAGTAACTGTGAGGGCTTACAGTGTTGTGGCAACACCACCACCACCAAAAGCCCAATTTTTCTGCCTCTGTTCAACAGGGGCATGTAATTACAATTCTTGATCTAATATTTCACAGCTGGGCCCATTCCTGCGCCCACCAAGAGTAACTGTGAGGACTTACAGTCTTGTGGCACCTGCACCACCGCCACCACCAAAGCCCCAATTTTTCAGCCCCTGTTCAACAGGGGCATGCAATTACAATTCTTTATCTAATAATTCACAGCAGGGCCCATTCATGCGCCCACCAAGAGTAACTGCGAGGGCTTACAGTGTTGTGGCACCAGCACCACCACCAAAGGCCCAATTTTTCCCACCATTGTTCAACAATGGCATGTAATTACAATTCCTGATATAATAGTTCACAGCAGGGCGTTCCAGCGCCCACCAAGAGTAACTGTGAGGGACTACAGTGTTGTGGCAACACCTAAGGGGCAAATTTCTGCAGAGTATATACGGCAGGCCCCTACTTTCAAACATCCAACTTACAAATGACTCCTACTTGCAAATGGAAGGAGACAACAGGAAGTGTGAGGAAATCTACCCCTAGGATGGGAAATTCTCTCCTGTAAGAGTTAATATGGGAAAAAGGTGTTTCCTCTCTACTGATGCTTTATCACCAATCCTTGTTTCAATAAAAACCCAAAATTTTCCAAAAACATTTGTCATTGGGATGGAAAGTGAGGTGAAATGTTCTGAACAGGTGCACAGACAGCAAAGAAACAGGGGTGATAACTAGGGTTGAGCAAACCCGAACTGTAAAGTTTGGGTTCGTAACGGACTTTTAGATTTTTGGTACCCGGACCCGAACCCGAAAAATGTACTGTATGTTTGGGTTCAAGTTCGGTGTTCGGCAATGTAATGGCAAATTTTAAAAAGCTGCAGGGCAGCCAATCAACATTCATTTAACTTGTGTGCCCTTAGAAGCCATCACAGCCATGCCTACTAATGGCATGGCTTTGATTGGCCAGTGCAGCATGTGACCCAGCCTCTATAAAAGCTAGAGGCACATAGCACAGCACGTCACTCTGCTTTAGATAGTGTAGAGAAAGGTTGTTGCTGCTGCTGCTTTGAGGGAGAGAATTAGATAGGAGTCCTGATTCAGAAATCAAATTACTCAGCGATCTACCTTGCTTTTGTTGTGTGGGTGCAGTGCACAATCTTTTTATCCTGCCTTGAGCCCAGTGCCAGAGAAAAGATAACTTTTATCCGTCTGTTAGTTATGCTGGCGTCGGCGGGCATTTTATTCAAGCTCAGTGCACCAGCACTGCATATGTTACTGTGAGATACACACTTTAGATACTGTTCTCCTATTCTGCTATTCAAAAAAACAATAATTGAGGGCAAAAAAAAAAATTTTGGTGCATTTTCTGCATATCTGTACGTGTGAGATACACACTTTAGATATTGTTCTCCTATTCTGCTATTCAAAAAAATAATACTTTAGGGCAAAAAACTTTTTTTTGGTGCGTTTTCTGAATATCTGTGCTTGTGAGATACACACTTTAGATACTGTTCTCCTATTCTGCTATTCCAAAAAAAAAATTTAGGGCAAAAAAAACATTTTGCTGCATTTTCTGCATATCTGTACGTGTGAGATACACACTTTAGATACTGTTCTCCTATTCTGCTATTCCAAAAAATAATAATTTGGGGCAAAAAAAATAAAATTTGGTGCGTTTTCTGGCAAAAAAAAATTTTTGGGTGCATTTTCTGCATATCTGTACGTGTGAGATACACACTTTTTTTTTTTTGTAAAATCATTTTTATTTAGTTTTTAAACATACAAAAATAGCCCGCATATGGGCCGAACAGTTGCCCACGCAGGGGCTATAGTCCCGCTACAGGCACAGATCGTAGCAGGGGACAACAGTAAACACAAATAACCTACTAAACCTACAACCCCAATATGGGGAGGGGGATCAGTTCAGGGTGAACATTGCTCAAAATGATATCAGGAGGAAATAGCATCCTGGGAAGAAAAAAAAAAGGGGAAAATTGATCAATACCTTAACAGCCTAGCTTGCGACCGTTAGCCTAGTCACTCATCACTGCAGCATTTGCCATGGTAGCATCGTCCAACCAACATGTCCATATCTTCTCGAACTTTTGTGGGCAGCCCCTACCGGAGTAGGTGTCCTTATAGAGGGGTAAACTAGCATTACCTAGGTTTTTCCACAACCTGACAGAGGGGGAGATGACTTCTTCTAATGCATCGTGATAGCTTTACGAGCATTGTACAGTAGCAGGGAGATGAGTATCTTTTTGGGTCGGAGCACCGGCAGTTGTTCCACCAGTCCCAGCAGACAGTATCTAGGGTCATAAGAGACATGAGTTTTTGAGACCTTAGCAATTACCCGGAGTACTTCCGCCCAATAGTGGGCTACCGCCGGGCAATCCCAGAAGATGTGGAAAAAATTCCCCACCTGACGTGAGCAGCACTCCGAGGAATGTGATGGTGACATCTGATGCAGTCTATGAGGCATATAATGAGCTCTATGTACAATTTTATATTGTACTAGTTTGTCCCGTGCTGAGACTAGATGGGAGAAGGGAAAGTCCCAAATCTCCCTCCAGTCGTCCTCGTCCAGCCCGGGTATGTCCTCCACCCATTTCCTGTGGAGGGAGGACAACTCGGGGGCGGCAGCAACCAACAGGGACCCATAGAGTTGGGACGTGGGTTTTTCCAGGTCCTTCACTCGAAGGGTGGATTTGAGCTCAGAATATTCCAAGACAACCGGTTGGCCCAAGAACTGACATCTGAAGGCATGGGCTATTTGAAGGTACCTGAAATGGAGCTGTGGAGGAACCTGAAACTTGGCACGTAAAACATGGAAGGGGGAAAGCTCCCCGTTAGTGATCACATGCTTAAGAGTAAGAACTTTGTATTTGGCCCAGGCCTGCGGATCGGGGATGGTGTTGAACTGCGAGAGGTTGGGATTCAGCCACAGGGGGGTGTGGGGATACCAGGAGTTAGGCTGGGGTGTCCTCAGCTCCTCTCCCCCCCTCTATGCCCGTAAGGTGGTTCGCATAGAAGGTGTGAGATGGTGGGGGGTCCTAGGACCCCTAAAAAGCAGCCCCTGCAGGGCCTCCAGGGACCCCACTATAGCCGCCTCCAGCACCACCGCAGAATTGGTCAAGTCCGGCTGCAGCCACCAATGGGCAGTCACGAGCTGGGTGGCCAAGAAGTACTTGTGGCAGTCAGGGAGAGCCAAGCCTCCACTGTCCACAGGCCTGGTCAAAGTATAGTATTTAAATCTAGGTGGCCTGGGCCTCCAAATAAAGGTGAGGAAGAGCTGCCTAAGAGAATTAAAGAAAGCTTTGGTCAACCATTGCGGGGAATTTTGAAAAATATAGGTATATTTAGGGAGGACTTTCAATTTAAGAAGGTTAATACGGCCAATGAGGGAAAGGGGAAGATTGCTCCATGCCTTCAGTTTGGCCCTGACTACCACCAGGACAGGGTCAAGATTGAGCCGCACAAAGTCCGTACTTGAGATAACAATGCCTAGGTAGGTAAACTGATCGACCCACTGAAGCGGAAGGGAGGGGGGTGCGGAGGACCTGGCCCCCTCATCCACCGGGAACAGCTGAGACTTGTGCCAGTTCACTCTCAACCCAGTGAAGGCGGAAAAGGCCTCCATGATCCCAAGAGTGCCACGCAGAGAATCACCAGCATCGTTCAAAAAAAGCAGGAGGTCATCTGCGTAGAGAGCCATTCTCTCCCCCAACCAGCCCACCCTAAGACCACGGACCTCAGCCGAGCTCCTAAGGGCTTCTGCAATAGGCTCCATGGCCAGGGCGAAGAGGGCCGAGGAGAGAGGGCATCCCTGTCTGGTGCCCCTCTGGAGGGAGAACGGAGGAAACAAGGTGCCATTCAGTTTGATACGTGCCAAAGGATCAGTATAGAGCATATGTATCCAATCAATGAACTTAAGAGGGAATCCCATTCTCCTAAGCACCTCCCACAGATAAACCCACTCCACAGTATTGAACGCTTTCTCCATATCAAGTGTGGCAATCGTCCTAGTACCTTGTTTGTCATGTGGAGCATGAATGTTAGAAAACAGCCTACGAATGTTTACATCTGTGGATCTACCGGGCATGAAGCCAGTTTGGTCAGAGTCAATCAGGGATTTGATAACCTTGCTAAGTCTAGTGGCCAGTAGTTTGGTGAGAATTTTTAAATCACAGTTAAGGAGGGCGATCGGGCTGTAGGAGGCACACAAAGGGTCTTTATTAGGCTTTGGGATGAGAACAACATGCGCTTCTCTCATGGAGGGCGGCAGGGAGCCCTGTTGTAAGCAGGCTTGAAACAACTGTGCCAGCTTAGGGGCAATAAGTTTGGCATGGGTGCTATAATAGTCTATGGGAAGTCCATCGGGGCCCGGGGGTTTGCCTGTCGGGAATGATTTAATGGTCCGTGCGACTTCCTCTGGAGTGAGACGAGGAGTTGCCTTTCCGCGTCAGAGAGCCACCCCAGAACCAACGTATCCAGCACAGACATCATGGGTGCAGGGTCAAAGTCTGCGGAGAGCGAAGAGACATACAGGGAAGTGTAGAAGGCAGTAAATGCAGAGAGAATATCCTCCTGAGAATGGACCAAAATGCCATCATTCGTGAGGATCTCTGGTATGACTGTCGAGGGCCTATCCTGCTGTGCTAGTAATGCCAGTAGTTTGCTATTCTTGTCCCCAAACTCAAAATATTCCTGTCTACTACGTTGTATACCCAACCTGGTAATTTCGGACACCTGGAGATGAAGTTCTCGCCGAAGCGAGGACAAGTGATCAAAATTAGGGGCCGTAGCCGAGTCAGTGTATTTAGTAATGGCCTCCTCAACCCTGTGCTGCAGGTTAGAGACAGCGTCTCCAAGCTCCGCCTTCACCGCAGCCACAGCAGAGATATACTGTCCCCTGCCATGAGCCTTGGAGGCATCCCACGTCACCTCCAGGGAAGCCGACCCCAGATTGCGTGCCCAAAATTCCTGCAGGAGAGGAGAGACTATCATGGACCGCCTCATTGTTAATCCAATGGGGTTGCCACCGCCACATAGCTTTGTCCCGGGACCTGTCGATCCTAATGGTCAATTTAAGTGGATGGTGATCGGAGAGGCCAGAGGGGAGGTAGCTCGCCTCACAGACACGAGCCAATAGGGGAGAGTTGGCAAAAGCCAAATCAATTCGAGATGAGGTTTTAAACGTGGCTGAGAAGCAAGAATACATTCTGTCATGAGGGTGAAGCCACCTCCAAACCTCCTGAAACTCCGTCGCCTGGGCCCATGTACCAAGATCAGAATTAAAGGTCAGTTGGGGAGTAGGTCTATCCAGGTCTCGGGACAGGGTGGCATTGAAGTCTTCCATGAACAGGACATGTGCAGGGCAATGCGGGGCAAGCCTCTCGTATAACGTGTAAAGAATCTGTATCTGGCTCGGCGGAGGCAGATAGACATTCACAATGACATATTTCTGTGCATACAAACTCAATACAACCATAACAAATTTACCCTGGGGATCTAAATGGACATCATGAATTACACACAGAATTTGTTTGCTAATCAGAATAGAGACCCCACGGGAGTATGAAGAATAAGTTGCATGAATAGCCCTCTGCACCCAGGGTTTTTCAAAGCTAGGACCTTACTGCCAGTCAAGTGGGTCTCCTGCAGCAGCACTGTGTGGATTGTGCATTTTCAAATATTGGAATAAGATCGATCTTTTATACTTGGAATTGAGCCCCCTGACGTTCTATGATAGAATGGTCAGCAGCTCAGTATCTGGGGGAGCCATCATGAAACACCAGGGGGAAATAGGCACAGGATGGACCCAGGAGGCCCAGATCCATTGAAGGAACAAAAAATAGCAAACAAAGTCATTGGGATCTGAGTCCAGTAAATCATTTGAGCAGCATAGTGTACATTGAGACCAGCAAAATATAGGAATCCCTCACCCCAGAACAAATAACTCCCTACCCAGACATCATACAAACCTGGTTCAAGGGCCAAAACAAAAAAGTGCCAGAGAACCGGAAAAACTGATGCAGGGTTTAGCCCCAAAACAAAAACAAACATAGAATCTTCAGGCCACAAGGGCCCCTAGAAGTCGGCCCACTGGGCCTAGGGGGGATGTATAAGCACTTCCCGGGGTATCCGTCTCGGGACAGTGGGAGCAGTCCAAAGTGTGGGAAAGTGAGGGATATCAGGGGTCACTTGTATACCGTGGTGCGGCCAAGCTGCACCGCTTCTGATGCAAAAGAGGGTGAAGAACAGGATACCATCAAGAAGAGGACAAGGTGGAACAGTGGGACAGCATGAAGAACTCTCTTGGATCAACGGGAGTCCAGCCAGGCAGCAGCTGCAGCAGAGGTCTCGAAGAAACGGGTAGAGTTGCCATCAATCACCTGGAGCTTGCTGGGGTACAGGAGACTGTACTTTAGGCCATTCTCCCTGAGGCGCTTACGTACTTCAGTGAAGGTGCGGCGTCTTTGCTGTATTTCAGGAGAGTAGTCAGGATACAAGGAGATTCTGGAGTTTTCATATTTAAGCTCCCCAGCATTTCTGGCAGCAGCAAGCAGTCTATCTCTGTCTCGATAGTTCAAAAGCCTGAGCAGGAAGGGTCTAGGTGGCGCCCCCTGGATAGGTGGGGTAGTGGGTCCGCTCCACTACAAATGTGGGGGGGAGATCTTTGAGGCCTAGCAGGGTGGTAAGAAACTTCTCAGCGAACTCAGCAGGATTGGCACCCTCGGCCCTCTCAGGAAGACCCACCACCCGCAGATTATTTCTCTTGAGTCTGTTCTCTATGTCAATTGATTTCTCCTGCAGAGCCTGTACCTGTTTCTGGAGGATCCTGAGGTCTCTCGAGTCCTCCCTCACTGTGTCCTCCACCTGGGAGATGCGGGACTCTGCCTCCGACATCCGGGTCCGGAACCGGTCCATATCCTGGCGCAGGAGGCCTACCTCCATGGACACCGCGTCTATCTTTGTGGTTAGCGTGTCTTTGAGCGAAGTAATCGCCGCCATCAGATCCGAATTGGATGGCGCCGCGTCTCCCATGCCCGCAGCCGCTGTCTGTGTACTCGCCGCGGCAGAGGATGGAGAGGGAGGGGGAGAGCGCGTGGGCAAGATGGCCGCCGACGGGGGAGAGCGGGCTGAAGGCGGCTGACGTTTGCTGTATTTGCGGCGTCCAGGAGCCATTCAGGACCAGGGTGGGAGCGGAGAAGTGTGGGATCCCCCAGATGTCCTTCGGGCTGAAAATAGGGAAGAATCCCGGCGTAAGGATGAAGGTAAGGATTAATCAGAAGCGGAGCTGAGCTACCACACGTCCACTCGGCTTCACATCCGGACACGCCCCCTGAGATACTGTACACACTTTAGATACTGTTCTCCTATTCTGCTATTCAAAAAAATAATAATTTAGGGCAAAAAACATTTTTTGGGTGAGTTTTCTGAATATCTGTACTTGTGAGATACACACTTTAGATAATGTTCTCCTATTCTGCTATTCAAAAAAAAAAAAATTAGGCCAAAAAAATTTTTTTTTGCCCGTTTTCTGCCCAAAAAATATGTTTTGGTGCATTTTCTGCATATCTGTTCGTGTGAGATACACACTTTAGATACTGTTCTCCTATTCTGCTATTCCCCAAAACTATAATTTAGGGCAAAAAAATATTTTTGGGTGCGTTTTCTGCCCCAAAAATTTTTTTTGCTGCATTTTCTGCATATCTGTACGTGTGAGATACACACTTTAGATACTGTTGCTCTATTCTGCTATTCAAAAAACACCCATTTAGGGCAAGATCCTAAATTTGAGAAATACAGGTCCTTCTCAAAAAATTAGCATATTGTGATAAAGTTCATTATTTTCTGTAATGTACTGATAAACATTAGACTTTCATATATTTTAGATTCATTACACACAACTGAAGTAGTTCAAGCCTTTTCTTGTTTTAATATTGATGATTTTGGCATACAGCTCATGAAAACCCAAAAATCCTATCTCAAAAAATTAGCATATCATGAAAAGGTTCTCTAAACGAGCTATTAACCTAATCATCTGAATCAACTAATTAACTCTAAACACCTGCAAAAGATTCCTGAGGCTTTTAAAAACTCCCAGCCTGGTTCATTACTCAAAACCGCAATCATGGGTAAGACTGCCGACCTGACTGCTGTCTAGAAGGCCATCATTAACACCCTCAAGCAAGAGGGTAAGACACAGAAAGAAATTTCTGAACGAATAGGCTGTTCCCAGAGTGCTGTATCAAGGCACCTCAGTGGGAAGTCTGTGGGAAGGAAAAAGTGTGGCAGAAAACGCTGCACAACGAGAAGAGGTGACCGGACCCTGAAGAAGATTGTGGAGAAGGACCGATTCCAGACCTTGGAGGACCTGCGGAAGCAGTGGACTGAGTCTGGAGTAGAAACATCCAGAGCCACCGTGAACAGGCGTGTGCAGGAAATGGGCTACAGGTGCCGCATTCCCCAGGTCAAGCCACTTTTGAACCAGAAACAGCGGCAGAAGCGCCTGACCTGGGCTACAGAGAAGCAGCACTGGACTGTTGCTCAGTGGTCCAAAGTACATTCGGAAATCAAGGTGCCAGAGTCTGGAGGAAGACTGGGGAGAGGGAAATGCCAAAATGCCTGAAGTCCAGTGTCAAGTACCCACAGTCAGTGATGGTCTGGGGTGCCATGTCAGCTGCTGGTGTTGGTCCACTGTGTTTTATCAAGGGCAGGGTCAATGCAGCTAGCTATCAGGGGATTTTGGAGCACTTCATGCTTCCATCTGCTGAAAAGCTTTATGGAGATGAAGATTTCATTTTTCAGCACGACCTGGCACCTGCTCACAGTGCCAAAACCACTGGTAAATGGTTTACTGACCATGGTATTACTGTGCTCAATTGGCCTGCCAACTCTCCTGACCTGAACCCCATAGAGAATCTGTGGGATATTGGGAAGAGAAAGTTGAGAGACGCAAGACCCAACACTCTGGATGAGCTTAAGGCCGCTATCGAAGCATCCTGGGCCTCCATAACACCTCAGCAGTGCCACAGGCTGGTTGCCTCCATGCCACGCCGCATTGAAGCAGTCATTTCTGCAAAAGGATTCCCGACCAAGTATTGAGTGCATAACTGAACATAATTATTTGAAGGTTGACTTTTTTTGTATTAAAAACACTTTTCTTTTATTGGTCGGATGAAATATGCTAATTTTTTGAGATAGGATTTTGGGGTTTTCATGAGCTGTATGCCAAAATCATCAATATTAAAACAAGAAAAGGCTTGAACTACTTCAGTTGTGTGTAATGAATCTAAAATATATGAAAGTCTAATGTTTATCAGTACATTACAGAAAATAATGAACTTTATCACAATATGCTAATTTTTTGAGAAGGACCTGTATGAGGAGAACGTCAAATAAGGGACGTGGCTCCGGTCGTGGTGCTGCTGGTGGAGCTCCTTTTGCAGGGAGAGGACGTGGTTAATCTGTGCCAGCTACACGCACAAGTGAAACACCTTCCTCAGGTGCGAGTAGGCGACAGAGCCTGCAGCGGTATTTAGTTGGGCCTAATGCGGCTCTACAAATGTTGAGGCCAGGACAAGTACAGGCGATAGTAGATTGGGTTGCTGACAGTGCCTCCAGTTCCTTCACATTGTCTTCCACCCAGTCTACTGCTGAAAGATCAGAATTGGCACCTGCAGCCGATGTCATCAGTCTTTCACCTCATCCCCTTGCAAATCAGCCAAGCAGTCTGAGCCTCAAGTCATGCAGCAGTCTTTTCTGCTTTTTGATGACTCTGTTAGCAGGGTTTCCCAGTGCCATCCACCTAGCCCTGCCCCAGAAGTGGAAGAGATTGAGTGCACCGATGCCCAACCACTTATGTTTCAAGATGAGTACATGGGAGGACCATCGCAGCACGTCTCGGATGATGAAGAAACACAGGTGCCAACTGCTGCTGCTTTCGCAATTGTGCAGACTGACAAGGAGGGCAGGGGTGAAGACTGGGTGGAAGATGATGTGGAGGACGATGAGGTCCTCGACCCCACATGGAATCAACGTGATGCAGGTGACCTGTGTAGTTCGGAGGAGGAGGCAGTGGTCGCACAGAGCCACCAGCACAGCAGAAGAGGGAGCAGGGTGCAAAAGCAGAGCGTCCATCCCCTAGACAATACGCCTGCTACTGCCCAACGCAGGGACCGAGCACACCAAAGCCAGGTCCAAGGAGTTCCCTAGCGTGGCAGGTTTTCACACAATGTGCTGATGACAAGACACGAGTGGTTTGCACGCTGTGCAATCAGAGCCTGAAGTGAGGCATAAACGTTCTCAACCTGAGCACAACCTGCATGACCAGGCATCTAAGTGCAAATCACGAGCTGCAGTGGAGTAGACACCTCAAAAACCAAGAAAGGTCTCTAGCTCCTCCTGCTTCCTCTTCTGCTGCAGTTTTGGCCTCTTCATCCACCTCTGTAGTGACAGTGGCACCTGCCACCCCGCAAACAGAGGATCTGCCAGCAACACTACCACCTGGGTCACCAACCATCTCCACAATGTCCCATGGAAGCGTTCAGCTCTTTATCTCCCAAACACTGGAGCGGAAGAGGAAGTACCCCCCTACCCACCCGCGATCCCTGGCCCTGAATGCCAGCATTTCAAAATTCCTGGCCTTTGAAATGCTGTCATTCCATCTGGTGGAGATGCAGAGTTTTAAAAGCCTGATGGCATTGGCTGTCCCACAGTACGTCGTGCCCAGCCGCCACTACTTTTCCAGGAAAGCCATCCCTTCCCTGCACAACCAAGTGGGGGACAAAATCAGGTGTGCACTGCGCAACGCCATCTGTGGCAAGGTCCACCTAACTACAGATACGTGGACCAGTAAGCATGGTCAGGGACGTTATATCTCCCTAACAGCACACTGGGTAAATGCAGTGGTGGCTGGGCCTGAGTTAGCAGTTTGGCGCATGTCCTTCCACCACCGAGGATTGCAGGGCGCTTCAGTTTGCCTCCTGTTGCTAACTCCTCCTACTCCGCTTCCTTATCCTCTACAGCAGGGGTCTCAAAGTACCGGCCCGCGGGCCATTTGCGGCCCGCGGACTGGTTAAAAATGGCCCGCAGGCCCGATCCAGGACGTCTTTATTCACAGGCACCGCAGAGGGGGAGGCGCCGAAGAGCTTTACCTCTCCATCAGCTCTGTCCTCTCCGCTGCACACTGCCGCAGCCCAGAGAGAGAACAGAGCGGAGGAAGGATCCGCCCATCGCCCCGCCTACCTAGGCACTGACGATCAGAGCCCCGATCCAGGGTCCTGCTGCTCAGAGCGGGAGATTTTGTTCTCTGGGTGCCCTGTCACTAGGCCTCTGTGGAAGCCAGGAGGAGAGGACTCGGAAGCCAGACGATCCTGACTGCCAGGAGAGGTGAGTAAGGCAAAGTCCTTAGTGGGGTGAATGGAGTATTTTATGGAGTGTGGGGGGGGTGTAATTGTGTAGTGTGGGGGGTATTTTATGGAGTGTGGGGGGATTTGTGCAGTGTGAGGGTACTTGTGTAGTGTGGGGGTTAATTGTGTAGTCTGGGGGTTAATTGTGCAGTGTGGGGGCTATCTTATGGAGTGTGGGGGCTATATTATGGAGTGTGGGGGCTATCTTATGGAGTGTGGGAGTTATCTTATGGAGTGTGGGGGGTATCTTATGGAGTGTATCTTATGGAGTGTGGGGGCTATCTTATGGAGTGTATCTTATGGAGTGTGGGGGCTATCTTATGGAGTGTGGGAGGTATCTTATGGAGTGTGGGGGCTATCTTATGGAGTGTGGGGGGTATCTTATGGAGTGTATCTTATGGAGTGTGGGGGCTATCTTATGGAGTGTATCTTATGGAGTGTGGGGGCTATCTTATGGAGTGTGGGAGGTATCTTATGGAGTGTGGGGGCTATCTTATGGAGTGTGGGGGCTATCTTATGGAGTGTGGGAGGTATCTTATGGAGTGTGGGGGCTATCTTATGGAGTGTGGGGGCTATCTTATGGAGTGTGGGAGGTATCTTATGGAGTGTGGGAGGTATCTTATGGAGTGTGGGAGGTATCTTATGGAGTGTATCTTATGGAGTGTGGAGGCTATCTTATGGAGTGTGGAAGGTATCTTATGGAGTGTGGGGGGGCTATCTTATGGAGTGTGGGGGCTATCTTATGGAGTGTGGGAGGTATCTTATGGAGTGTATCTTATGGAGTGTGGGGGCTATCTTATGGAGTGTGGGAGGTATCTTATGGAGTGTGGGGGGGCTATCTTATGGAGTGTGGGGGCTATCTTATGGAGTGTGGGAGGTATCTTATGGAGTGTGGGAGGTATCTTATGGAGTGTGGGAGGTATCTTATGGAGTGTATCTTATGGAGTGTGGGGGCTATCTTATGGAGTGTGGGAGGTATCTTATGGAGTGTGGGGGCTATCTTATGGAGTGTGGGGGGTATCTTATGGAGTGTATCTTATGGAGTGTGGGGGCTATCTTATGGAGTGTATCTTATGGAGTGTGGGGGCTATCTTATGGAGTGTGGGAGGTATCTTATGGAGTGTGGGAGGTATCTTATGGAGTGTGGGGGCTATCTTATGGAGTGTGGGGGCTATCTTATGGAGTGTGGGAGGTATCTTATGGAGTGTGGGGGCTATCTTATGGAGTGTGGGAGGTATCTTATGGAGTGTGGGAGGTATCTTATGGAGTGTGGGAGGTATCTTATGGAGTGTATCTTATGGAGTGTGGAGGCTATCTTATGGAGTGTGGGAGGTATCTTATGGAGTGTGGGGGGGCTATCTTATGGAGTGTGGGGGCTATCTTATGGAGTGTGGGAGGTATCTTATGGAGTGTATCTTATGGAGTGTGGGGGCTATCTTATGGAGTGTGGGAGGTATCTTATGGAGTGTGGGGGGGCTATCTTATGGAGTGTGGGGGCTATCTTATGGAGTGTGGGAGGTATCTTATGGAGTGTGGGAGGTATCTTATGGAGTGTGGGAGGTATCTTATGGAGTGTATCTTATGGAGTGTGGGGGCTATCTTATGGAGTGTGGGAGGTATCTTATGGAGTGTGGGGGGGCTATCTTATGGAGTGTGGGAGGTATCTTATGGAGTGTATCTTATGGAGTGTGGGGGCTATCTTATGGAGTGTGGGAGGTATCTTATGGAGTGTGGGGGGCTATCTTATGGAGTGTGGGGGCTATCTTATGGAATGTGGGGGCTATCTTATGGAGTGTGGGGGGTATCTTATGGAGTGTGGGGGGTATCTTATGGAGTGTATCTTATGGAGTGTGGGGGCTATCTTATGGAGTGTGGGAGGTATCTTATGGAGTGTGGGGGCTATCTTATGGAGTGTGGGAGGTATCTTATGGAGTGTGGGAGGTATCTTATGGAGTGTGGGAGGTATCTTATGGAGTGTGGGGGGGTATCTTATGGAGTGTGGGAGGTATCTTATGGAGTGTGGGGGGGTATCTTATGGAGTGTGGGGGGGTATCTTATGGAGTGTGGGGGCTATCTTATGGAGTGTGGGGGGTATCTTATGGAGTGTGGGAGGATTTGTGCAGTGTGGGGGTACTTGTGCAGTGTGGGGGTTAATTGTGTAGTGTGGGGCTATCTTATGGAGTGTGGGGGGCTATCTTATGGAGTGTGGGGGGGTATCTTATGGAGTGTGGGGGGGTATCTTATGGAGTGTGGGAGGATTTGTGCAGTGTGGGGGTACTTGTGCAGTGTGGGGGTTAATTGTGTAGTGTGGGGCTATTTGTGCAGTGTGGGGCTATTTGTGCAGTGTGGGGGTATTTATGGAGTGTGGGGGGATTTGTGCAGTGTGGGGGGTATTTTATCGAGTTTGGGGGGGTATTTGTGTAGTGTGGGGGGTAATTGTGTAGTGTGGGGGGTATCTTATGGAGTGTGGGGGCTATCTTATGGAGTGTGGGGGGTATCTTATGGAGTGTGGAAGGATTTGTGCAGTGTGGGGGTACTTGTGCAGTGTGGGGGTTAATTGTGTAGTGTGGGGCTATCTTATGGAGTGTGGGGGGCTATCTTATGGAGTGTGGGGGGCTATCTTATGGAGTTTGGGGGGGTATCTTATGGAGTGTGGGGGGGTATCTTATGGAGTGTGGGAGGATTTGTGCAGTGTGGGGGTACTTGTGCAGTGTGGGGGTTAATTGTGTAGTGTGGGGCTATTTGTGCAGTGTGGGGCTATTTGTGCAGTGTGGGGGGTATTTATGGAGTGTGGGGGGATTTGTGCAGTGTGGGGGGTATTTTATCGAGTTTGGGGGGGGTATTTGTGTAGTGTGGGGGGTAATTGTGTAGTGTGGGGGTATTTTATGGAGTGTGGGGGGATTTGTGCAATGTTGGGGGTAATTATGGAGTGTGGAGGGTATTTGTGCAGTGTGGGGGGGGTAATGCTGGGGGTTAATAATGCGTTTGCTGACACCAGTGATGGGGGTTAATAATGTGTTTGCTGACACCAGTGCTGGGGGTTAATATTGTGTTTGCTGACACCAGTGCTGGGGGTTAATAATGTGTTTGCTGACACCAGTGCTGGGGGTTAATAATCAATTTGCTGACACCAGTGCTGGGGGTTAATAATGTGTTTGCTGACACCAGTGCTGGGGGTTAATAATGTGTTTGCTGACACCAGTGATGGGGGTTAATAATGCATTTGCTGACATCAGTGCTGGGTATAGTATATTATTGCTGGTATAGTTTATTGTTTTTGAAGTTTTAAAAGTTTGCATGCGGCCCCCATGGGATATGAAAACTTGTCATGTGGCCCTCAGGCAATTTGAGTTTGAGACCCCTGCTCTACAGCCTTCTCATCCGGTCAGCGTAACACCTTCACCACCAACTTCAGCACAGCCAGGGGTAAAAGACAGCAGGCAGTTTTAAAACTTTCCTGTTTGGGGGAAAAACCCCACAACCCGTGGAGGGACATGGAAAAACAGACCGATGAGTGGTTGGTGACAGTGAGCCTCAAGCCCGGCCTGATGGTGTGCGATAATGGGCAAAATCTCGTAGCAGCTCTGGACCTAGCCGGTTTGACGCACATCCCTTGCCTGGCGCATGTGCTGAACTTGGTGGTGCAGAGTTTCCTTAAAAATTAACCCGATATGCCAGAGCTGCTGCATAAAGTGCGGGCCGTCTGTGCGCACTTTCAGCGTTCTCACCCTGCTGCTGCTCGCCTGTCAGCGCTGCAGCATAACTTCGGCCTTCCTGCTCACCGCCTCATATGTGACGTGCCCACAAGGTGGAACTCCACCTTGCACATGCTGGCCAGACTGTGCGAGCAGCAGCAGGCGGAAGTGGGGTTTCAGCTGCAGCACGCACGCGTGAGTCGCTCTGCGGAACAGCACCACTTCACCACCAATAACTGGGACTCCATGCAAGACCTGTGTGCCTTGTTGTGCTGTTTCGAGTACTCCACCAACATGGCCAGTGCCGATGACACTGTTCTCAGCGTTACTATTCCAGTTCTATGCCTCCTTGAAAAAACGCTTTGAGCGATGATGGAAGAGGATGTGGCACAGGAGGAGGAGGAAGAGGGATCATTTCCAAGGCTTTCAGGTCAGTCATTCACAAGTGGCTCCGAGGGTGGGTTCCTGCACCAACAAACGGCAGGTACACAATTGTCCAGCAAGGGCACAGTTCTGGAGGATGATGAGGTGGAGGATGAGGAGGAAGAGATGGAGGAGGAGGAACCATGTTCACAGCAGGGTGGCACCCAGACCAGCTCATGGCCATCAGTGGTGCGTGGCTGGGGGGATACAGAGGACACAGACGATACACCTCCCACAGAGGACAGCTTTTCGTTGCCTCTGGGCAGCCAGGTACACATGAGCGATTACATGCTGCAGTGTCTCCGCAACGACCGCCGAGTTGCCCACATTCTAACTTGTGCTGATTACTGGGTGGCCACGCTGCTGGATCCCCGTTACAAGGACAACGTACCATCCTTAATTCCCTCACTGGAGCGTGATCATAAGATGCACGAGTACAAGCGCACGCTGGTAGACGCGCATGGCCGAAATGTGGAAAAGCTTTGTCAGCACGCCACAACAACCAGCACCACCAGCTGATATGGAACGTCTTAGCAGGAGGCAGCATTTCATCAACATGGTGGAGCAGTATGTGTGCACACGCCTACACGTACTGAATGACGGGTCTGCCACCTTCAACTTCTGGGTCTCCAAATTGGGCACATGGCCTGAGCTTGCCCTTTACGCCTTGGAGGTGCTGGCCTGCTCTGCAGCCAGTGTATTATCTGAATGTGTATTTAGCACGGCAGGGGGGCGTTATCACAGACAAGCGCAACCGCCTGTCCAGAGCCAATGTGGACAAGCTCACGTTCATTAAAATGAACAAGGCATGGATCCCACAGGACTTGTCCTTACCTTGTGCAGAATAGACATGTATACCAGCCTTACAAAGCCATTGTTGTATTTTTGATCTTTCTCACTCTTTTGGGGTGTACCCTGATTAAAAAATAAATACAATTAAAAACAAAAACCAGTGTTGACTACCTCATCCTCCTCCACCGCAGCTTCCACCTACACCGCCACATCCACCGCCACCTCAACCTCCTACTCCATATGGACCTCGTCCTCCTAGGTCAAGATTATTATTTTTTAATTTTATGTATTTTATGTTATTGTAAGTTATTTCCCTATCCACATTTGTTTGCAGATCACTTGCCATGCTCTTAACAATATTTTGCTGCCATTTGCAGCCCTCTAGCACTTTTTTAGAGCCATATTAGTCCTCAAAAGTTCGGGTCCCCATTGACTTCAATGGGGTTTGGGTTCGGGGTCAAGTTCGGGTCAAGTTTGGGTCCCGAACTCGAACTTTTTTGCAAAGTTCGGCCGAACCCGTCGAACCCGAACATCCAGGTGTCCACTCAACTCTAGTGATAACCCTTCCCTATGTTCTCCAAAAAGCTTAAAAATAGATTTTTTGTCTAGAGCTACACTTAAAAAAATTACCTGTTCCAAATTACAAACAGATTCTACTTAAGAACAAACCTACAGTCCCTGTCTTGTTTGCCTATATACTGCTGTTCAGAGTATATAGGGCCTTTTTTTATTTTGGGTGCGGGGTTCCCCTTAATATCCATACAAGACCCAAAGGGGCTGGGAAGGGGGGGTGATGGGGTAGCCATGCCATTTTTCTCAATGATTTTCATCCATATTGCCGGGACCAGACATTACATTAAAGCCGCAAGCAGTTTTAAATGGCTTTTTTTCCTTTAGAAATGTCATTTTGTGCAGGGACGGTTCTAAACACGGGAAACGTGCCACTTCACAGGCATACTTTAGACACCCCCCAGGTACGATATTTAAAGGAATATTTCACTTTTTTTTCACTTTATGCATCATTAAAATTACTGCTCCCGAAAAAACGTTAGTTTTTTTAAATTCTTTTTGCATTGATACATGTCCCCTGGGGCAGGACCCGGTCCCCAAACCTTCTTTAGGACAAAAACATGCATATTAGCCGTTATAATTAGCACTTTAGATTTTGAACGTTCGCGTCCATTGTATTTAATAGGGTTCTAAAGTTCGCAGGTTCTGGTGCGAACCGAATCGGGGGGTGTTCGGCTCATCCCTAAACTGCGCTGAACAGCGCTGTCAAACTAGCACCAGATATATAAAGTTTTATAAATGCCAGAAAGTGCTGATTTGTGCATTATTAGTGTAGCGGATCCCCCAAATTTGGGGGTCGCTATGCCTTAAATTTAGGGGCAGCCTGAGCAATAGTATGGCTCAGGTTCTCTAATTCTGTTAGTTTTGACTCTGCTCTGCTGTGGTCTTGCCAGGAGTATGGTTCCCCTTGACCTGTAGGTAGCGCTGTCACTCAGGTCTTCGGGTTGAACCACAGGTGGCATTGTGGTGTGATTGGGTGTCCTCTCTCGGCTACCGTGCGGTGGGAGGATTTTGCCTGCTGTGCATGCCGGGAGAGGGTATATAAAGGACAGACGCCATGATCTGGTGTGGTGTGCCGGGGGGATTCCATGGAGGACCCCTGGCGGCGAAGTCGCGCCCTTTGGCCCTGCTGGCCGGGGGGTGCGTGAACTGGTCGAGGAGTCTCGGTCTCGGGCACCTTTAGCCCGAGGCTACAGAGTTCCAGGTAGGCCTAGTACCTTCAACTACAACCAACCACTGGAGTTCCAGGGAACCCAGGTGAGGGTGGTCCGCTCTGAAAAATAGGAAACCGGGGAGGACCTGTCCGATGGATCGGTGAAGGAAGTCACGGTTTCGGTAAGATCTGGTTGCCTATCAGAGGGAAGGATTCGTGAGTTGCAAGATAGCTCATGTAGTGTGCCCCATTGGCACCTATGGTCTCTAATAATCTAAAGGGGTTTCAAAGTTCTAATTTGAGAATTAAAGGATTCTGTGGCAGAGGATCTCTTAAACTTGTCCGTGAAGGGGACTAAATCTAAAGTAAGTGTTTGTGCTTCATTCCGGCTGCTAGAACCGTGAGAGGGGACTATCCGGGTGAGCAAAGCCCACTCAGACTTGAGTGGCAAAGTGTAACGATAGGTGTTGTGTGCCTGAATCTACCTCCCTATCCAACATCTTTATCTCTTCAACTTTCCCAATCTGTTTCAAGCAAGAAAAATAAACTCATCTGTTGGAGTTTAAATACTGTCTGGACATTGGCCTTCTTTCGGGGGAAAGAATAGACTTTTCCCTACATTCTAGGGACGAGAACCAGTGGAAGGAGGTAACTCACTGCAGGACCCAAAAATTACAAGAACACCGCTCAACCTCTTATACCAGGAGGAAACGGGCATGTGGCATGGTGTGCCTTTACCCCTGCAAGTGAAGGTAGGCAGGAAAAAAAGGGTCTGTGTGCTACACGTGGGGGCTCGAGTCCGGGATGTTTGCAGCTACCCCCTGGAAGTTGGACTATTTTTTTTTCCCGTGTATGATGTGGTTCTGTGAAAGTCGGCCATTTGGGGAAACTGAACTGCGTCATTAGAGCTTTATGGGACTTTTCTAACTGCGTCGTTCGTGGGCGTGCGTCAAACATAGAAAAAGCCGCGAGCTACGTGCAGCAAAAGAAAAGGGGGAGGAACCCCGCCAACTTGTGTGTTGCACGTGGCACATTGGCGCCAAAGGGACAGTACGAGCTGGATCATTGGAGGAGAAGCAATATGGCTGCTGCCCCATGGACTTCTGTTACATCGGGACCTCGGATGTTCCAAACCACCTCAACCATGGACATTTCTCCCCTCACTGCCCCCCTGATGGATACAGGGATCCGGCTGAAGCCTAGGGGCCGCTTCGCTCTCTATGTCTGCCGAGATGCGGAGGCCCTGGGCATGCGCTGCCACAGATGCCGGGGACTAGCGGTGCAGTTAAGGCCTTTTGGAAGGTGTACAACCTGTGGAGAGTTTCTCTTCGAAGTAGATCAACCCACCGAGAAACCCTGGGTCTACCAGATCAACTACCTTACGGGTGCCATCACTTCCGAGGAGGAAACCTGTACTCCCACAGTTGAGCCTACACACACTGCGTTGGTTGCCATGGATGTGGCCAATGGAGACGACTCAGCTGCTGCAGAGCCATCGGCGGATATTGGAGCAGATGCTGCCTCCGCTACAACCGAGACCTCCATCCCGCCCGCCAAGCAAAAGGTGGGCTATGTTAAGGCCTCCCGCGGCCACGGTCGAAGCCTGCCCCAGCGCTTGCCTGAACCGGAACTCCATGCCAGAATGACCTCCAGGAGATCCACGTCAGGGGACGGTAAGGAGGCTGGGGGAACATTGAGTTTGCCGGAGAAGGAAGCCCATACCCCACACTACTGGGGATGCGTGGACTGTCAGCCCGCGGAAGCTCTCTATTTTTGGGGACAATGTGTCTGTGTCCACCACAAATTACCTGCCGGCAGAGGAGTGTGACACCTCCGATCTGGAGTCTTCGTCCGATATGGGGGATGACTACGAGATTGATGATGTTTATACTAAAAAGGGATGGGACAAAGTTCCAGTGACTTCACCCCGAAGCCTTGGGGGGTATCGCTAATGGACTAATGGGGAAACTACGCCTAGAGTGGAAGCCCCTGCTTTAAAGGAAGAAGTCATACCCACACCCGCTCTGCCTGCACCTGCATTGCCCGTGCCTACTGCTACGGAGGGACGTCCGCTGTTGCGGCCACCTCTGCCACAGTTGAAGCTTGCTCAAATAACAAGGTCCCCGGATGCTATCGTTCTTCCTGGAGCGGGAGATCGTGCAGCCATGCCACCCTTAGCCCGGTTGCAGTGGCTCATCAATTAAAAAAATTGCCATGGAGTACAGGTGGGAATACCCCTACATTCCCAAAGAGTAACTCTTTGAAATCAAGGCCTACAGAGAACGGTGGTACGCGGACTTTATTTGGGACCATTTGGGAGTGCACAGAGGCCGCAGGTATCTAAAATGTTCTGATACCATGGCAAATCGTTACAAGGGCTGCCGTAAAGAATGGACTTATGGTGGGCATATCCATGCGGATTGTGTGGTAATTTGCAGCAAGGAGAAAGAGGATACTGTGTACTCTATAGAGACCCTAGATAAACAATGGAAGACTCTTGTTCTCCCGGATCCTCAGTAATATCTGTGAGATGGAACTTGTGTGTTTTTTTTGTTGTTCCGTTTCACAGGAATAGCCTGCCCTGAACTCACTCATGACTTTACCCTCTGCTGCAGGAGAATCTACTCAACTGAGGAATTGGAGAGTTGTTGTTTTTTTTCTCTCTCTCCTCAGCTCCGCAAAGGAAAGATTTTTTTTTTCTTTTTCCACTGAACTGTGTGGTAGGTTAGTCAGGGCCAAAGTGAAAAACCGTTGTGGTCAAGATGAAGAGTTCATGTGAAATACATGAATGCCTACGTGCAGCATTGAAGTGTATTGACTTAAGTTGCCAGTAGGTGGTGGTGTTTTGCAGAAACATTTAGTGAGGCTAGGCTTAGCCACGCAATCTTCAGAGGATAATCATCTCTCTTCGGGGAGATGGTTTTCTCTCTGTATATCTTAGGTGTAGAATTGTATATTGTGTTTTCCTTTTCTCTCCCTCTGCAGGTGACCTGCAATCAACTCTGCCGGAGAATTGGTAGGGTAGATATGTTAGGAGGGGTGGGATTGTAATTTGTAATACTGTGTGTTTATACAAATTGTGATGTATATTTTACATGCTCTCCTTCTTTTCTCTTCCTATGCTATTCCCAAATTGTTGGGTCAGCCACCATTCTAAAAGAAAATATTTTGCTGTACATAGTTGGAAAAGACCGGAACCCACTCAGGATTGAGGGGTCTTTCTGATTTCTTCCAGCCACTGGGGACAGTGGCTTTTCAAGGGGGGTATGTGTAGCGGACCCCCCAAATTTTGGGGCAGCCTGAGCTATGGTATGGCTCAGGTTCTCTAATTCTGTTAGTTTGGACTCTGCTCTGCTGTGGTGTTGCCTGGAGTATGGTTACCCTTGACCTGTGGGTGGTGCTGTCGCTCAGGTCTCGGGTTGAACCACAGGTGCCATTGTGGTGTGATTGGGTGTCCTCTCTCAGCTACTGTGTGGTGGGTGGGTTTTGCCTGCTGTGCATGCCAGGAGAGGTTACATAAAGGGCAAATGCCATGATCTGGTGTGGTGTGCCAGGGGGATTCCAAGGAGGACCCCTGGTGGCGAAGTCGCACCCTTTGGCCCTGCTGGCCGGGGGGTGCGTGAACTGGTCGAGGAGTCTCGGTCTCGGGCACCTTTAGCCCGAGACTACAGAGTTCCAGGTAGGCCTAGTACCTTCAACTACAACCAACCACTGGAGTTCCAGGGAACCCAGGTGAGGGTGGCCCGCTCTGAAAAATAGGAAACCGGGGAGGACCTGTCCGATGGATCGGTGAAGGAAGTCACGGTCTCGGTAAGGTCTGGTTGCCTATCAGAGGGAAGGATTCGTGAGTTGCAAGATAGCTCATGTAGTGTGCCCCATTGGCACCTATGGTCTCTAATAATCTACAGGGGTTTCAAAGTTCTAATTTGAGAATTAAAGGATTCTGTGGCAGAGGATCTCTTAAACTTGTCCGTGAAGGGGACTAAATCTAAAGTAAGTGTTTGTGCTTCATTCCGGCTGCTAGAACCGTGAGAGGGGACTATCCGGGTGAGCAAAGCCCACTCAGACTTGAGTGGCAAAGTGTAACGATAGGTGTTGTGTGCCTGAATCTACCTCCCTATCCAACATCTTTATCTCTTCAACTTTCCCAATCTGTTTCAAGCAAGAAAAATAAACTCATCTGTTGGAGTTTAAATACTGTCTGGACATTGGCCTTCTTTCGGGGGAAAGAATAGACTTTTCCCTACATTCTAGGGATGAGAACCAGTGGAAGGAGGTAACTCGCTGCATGACCCAAAAATTACAAGAACACCGCTCAACCTCTTATACCAGGAGGAAACGGGCATGTGGCATGGTGTGCCTTTACCCCTGCAAGTGAAGGTAGGCAGGAAAAAAAGGGTCTGTGTGCTACATTAGTAAAACAGGTTCACTGTGTAAAGGATACAAAGGAACATCATGTCAGCCATAAGAGAGATTGTTCAAGCCGGCTGTGCATGCACATAACTGTGTAACAAAGGAAGCAACAATATGCATTAGAAAAGTGCTCACAACAGCGCGCACATAGATGCACAGGCATGTCCACCACAAATAGTGACGGAAGTTTAAAGCAGGGCCCTGCATGAGATCATTGCTGAATAGTCTTTCAGCTTGAGTTTCTGTTATCCTTGATCTTAATCTGCTTGACAATGTTTTTTACCTTGCTTTAGTCTGACCTGCTTTTTTTTTACCCTTGCTTGTGAATGTTTGCTTTGCTTCCGACCTAAGCCTGGACTCTTGATCAAGATTTTGTCTAAAAATTCTGTACCTTGCTGCCTACATGTTGCCAACATCTGCTCGTCCCTGACCTAAAGCAATATTTTTTTACTTTTTGCTATAATAAATATCCCCCAAAAATAAAAATAAACAAATTTCTTTCTCAGTTTAGGCCGATATGTATTCTTCTACATATTTTTGGTAAAAAAAAAAACACAATAAGCATATATTGATTGGTTTGCACAAAAGTTATAGCGTCTACAAAATAGGGAATAGTTTTATGTCATTTTTATTATTATTATTTTTTTATTAGTAAAGGTATCGATCAGCGATTTTTATTGTGACTGCGACATTATGGCGGACACATCAGACACTTTTGACACTATTTTGGGACCATTGTCATGTATACAGCGATCAGTGCCATAAAAATGCACTGATTACTGTGTAAATGACACTGGCAGGGAAGGGGTTAAACACTAGGAGGCGATGAAGGGGTTAAGTGTGTCCTAGGGAGTCATTATTACTGTGTGGGGGCTGGGCTACAAGTGTCACGACAGTGATCACTGCTCCCGATAACAGGGAGCAGTAGATCACTGTCCTGTCACTAGGCAGAATAGGGAAATGCCTTGTTTACATAGGCATCTCCCAGTTCTGCAGCTCCACGATACGATCGCGGGACACCGGCAGACATTGAGTCCCACGGGCACGGTCACGGAGCTCGCGGCAGGTGCGCGTGCCCGCACGGCGGCAATTTCAAAGCAATGTACAGGTACGTTGCTTTGCACAGTCGTGCCATTCTGCCGACGTATATCGTCGTTAGACGGTCGGCAAGTGGTTAATAATAAACTCTCTATAAATACTCCAGAATCTACTACCTGTTCCTTTCCCAGACGGATCTCCCCTTCCTTTCCCATGCGACTATCAAACCGATGCTCCTATCTGACCATCACCCAATCACTATGACATTGACCTTGCCAGACAAAAATCTCTTTTCAAAGATTTCGCTCTTAGAGTAAGCTCTATTGACATCGAAAACTGATATCAAAGGCATTAGGAAAGGGGGCGTGGCTTGATGGTGGAGCAAGCAGACGTGTAGAGACACAGCTCCGGCTCACGAACGGCATCTTGAAGCTATCCTGGGTCCATTTTCCTCCGGATCGGCACCAAACTACTCCCTACAGCTGTGGGAACACTTCAGGCTGGGTCCATGGTAAAATACGGGCCACCCGCGCCGACATCTGCGGCGGGACAGCTAGCCCATTTCAGATGGCAAGATGGAGCCAAGACACGGGCAGCACAGCATGGAATTATGCAGCCGTACACCTCAGCTCCTCACAGACAGCCTGCAGCCCTGGTGAGTGACTCTGCCCCTGCCCTATTTGATACACAGCCTGACCCCCTGCAACTCCAGGACTCCCCCTGGATAATGAGGACAGCCAGGTCCCAGGTTGCCCTTCTGCTAAGCCAAATCTATACACCATAATGCTAGCTATACAGGATTGCAAGGTCTCCCTTACTACACAGATTACATCCATTTGCATGGACTTTTCCCTTGTGAAACAAGATGTGCAAAACCTGAGAGATAGAACAGGGGCCAATGAAGAACGTATCAGCTCCTTAGAGGATTTTGTACACCCCTTATCTGCCACAGTGCGGGACCACACAGGTGAAGTGGCGGCCCTCCGCACAAAAATTGACGAGTTGGAAAATCGTTCGCGCAGGTACAATCTCCGCTTTGTGGGGTTCCCAGAGCGCGAAGAGGGCTCCCACCCAGAAAAATTCCTGTATAACTGACTCAGGGACATTTTTGGGACAGATGCACCCTCATTTTCTTATGTTATTGAACGTGCACACCGCACCCTGCCGCGTCCCCCCCTTCAGGAGCTCCCCCACGTTCCATAATTGCATGAATCCTAGCTTCCAAGATAAAGTTGCCATTTCATGTCTTGCCAGAGAGAAAGGCCTTCTAAAATACAATGGCAATACCATTTCTGTATATTCTGACTTTTCAGCAGACGTCCAACGACAACGCATCTACTTTGCGATGGTAAAGGCCCACCTGCGTGCTGAGGGTCTCTCCTACACCATGCTTTTCCCTGCTAAGCTGCGTGTTATCCATGATGGCAAAGCTCACTTCTACACCATCCCTAAGGAAGCCATGGCGTGGCTAAACGACCGTTATGGAGCTCTACTAAGGCGCAGGGCTGTTTGATACAGGTGACCAAGTTCCCTGCACATACCTCTATGTTACCACATGGCAGTTTCTTTACCCCTTGCCTCCATGGGCAGATGGAGGGCTTGCATAATTTACCACTAAATGTTGTCTGTGATCCTCAGGATACATGTTGCTCCTCCACTGGAGGTTTCCAGAACTGATATCCTAATGGTTCCAGCCTGTCCAGATTGGACCTCTTTACACTCCTCGTGGTCAAGCTCCCTATGCTGCAGATGGTATACCGTCACTCATATAACCTGCCACTTACAAATACCAACTATCCTGAAACCGGACTACTTTAATGCTGAAGCACTTTTCTTCTCCCTCCTGCTGTGTTGTTCGGGAGCCAAGCTAGACACCATAACACCCCGTACACGTTGGTGGCGTGGCCAAGGGACAGTTCTCACTTTGTTTGAGTGAAGGTTTTTCTCAGTTCAGGGATCCAAGGCTTGCTATGTTTGGGATGGCCAAGCGGGGAGGGTGGTATGGGTTTTTTTATGGACTTCCTATTTTTTTTTCTCTTTTTGGTTGTTCTTATTTTTGGTTTTGTTTTTGAATCTTTTTTTTCTTGTACTTTGGTTTTTCATGTGTATTTGTGCTTCCTTTAACCTGAATGGTGCCTTACACTTGTTATTATATGTTTCTGCTCGTGTATATCCTGGGTGGCATGGCATGTAATGTTATGTCTCCGCCACCAGCCCCCTGCATATATACTATGTACTGTTTGATGTGCCATGGCCAGCCCACTAAAGGTAATTTCCTGGAATAATGGAGGGTTGAACTCACCTCAGAAGCGATACCTAGTATTTTTGATTCTGAAAAAACAACGCCCCCACATTATCTGTCTCTAGGAGACCCACCTGGTTGACACTAAAACAAGGACCCTCAAACGGCCATGGTTAGCTAAATCCTATCATGCTACTCATACAGTGTAGTCTAGAGTGGTCTCTGTTTTGTTGGCCAAATCTCTCCATGCACAGGTTTTGCAGGTTAGAATGGACCCAGAGGACAGGTATGTCTTACTTATAATACAAATTGTCTCAGTGACACTCACCTTGGTGACTATCTATGTACCCCCCCCCCCCATTTTCCCCAGATGTGCTATTAAAACTGTCACTTATGCTACTGTCTAGGCCCCCGGGCCCAATGCTGTATGTGGGTGGCTTTAATGCTGTAATGAGCCCAGCCATGGACCACCTGGGGGGAGGGGGCAGATCCTTCAATTCCTTTACCGACTGGGCTCAGGTTCATGGACTCACCGAGATATGGAGATGGAAACATCCGGATATGTGTCAATATTCTTGCCATTCGGATTTTTTACACACCATGTCTCGCATTGACCTGGCATTTGGTACACAAGATATTCTCCCAGTGGTCTCTGTCATATCCTACCTACCTAGGGATGTATCGGATCATGCACCCCTGATGGTGGATCTCCTTCTTCTTCCAGGCTCAGGCCCAAGTGTGTGGCGCCTGAACTCCAACTGGTTGGAGGATGAGTTAGTACAGGAAGAATGCACAAAAGGTATAGTGAACTTCTGGAAAGACCCGCTTACGGAATGGGAGGCTTTTAAGACTACGTTGCGGGGTACTTTTACAGTGGGGCAAAAAAGTATTTAGTCAGCCACCAATTGTGCAAGTTCTCCCACTTAAAAAGATGAGAGAGGCCTGTAATTGTCATCATAGGTATACCTCAACTATGAGAGACAAAATATGGAAACAAATCCAGACAATCACATTGTCTGATTTGGAAAGATTTTTTTTTTTTGCAAATTATGGTGGAAAATAAGTATTTGGTCACCTACAAACAAGCAAGATTTCTGTCTCTCACAGACCTGTATCTTCTTCTTTAAGAGGCTCCTCTGTCCTCCACTCATTACCTGTATTGATGGCACCTGTTTAAACTTGTTATCAGTATAAAAGACACCTGCCCGGAACCTCAAACAGTCACACTCCAAACTCCACTATGGTGAAGACCAAAGAGCTGTCGAAGGACACCAGAAACAAAATTGTAGACCTGCACCAGGCTGGGAAGACTGAATCTGCAATAGGCAAGCAGCTTGGTGTGAAAAAATCAACTGCGGGAGCAATAATTAGAAAATGGAAGACATACAAGACCACTGATAATCTCCCTCGATCTGGGGCTCCACGCAAGATATCACCCCGTGAGGGTCAAAATGATCACAAGAACGGTGAGCAAAAATCCCAGAACCACACAGGGGGACCTAGTGAATGACCTGCAGAGAGCTGGGACCAACGTAACAAAGGCTACCATCAGTAACACACTACGCCGCCAGGGACTCAGATCCTGCAGTGCCAGACGTGTCCCCCTGCTTAAGCCAGTACATGTCCGGGCCCGTCTGAGGTTTGCTAGAGAGCATTTGGATGATCCAGAAGAGGATTGGGAGAATGTCATATGGTCAGATGAAACCAAAGTAGAACTGTTTGGTAGAAACACAACTCGTCGTGTTTGGAGGAGAGAGAATGCTGAGTTGCAACCAAAGAACACCATACCTACTGTGAAGCATGGAGATGGCAACATCATGCTTTGGGGCTGTTTCTCTGCAAAGGGAACAGGACGACTGATCCGTGTACATGAAAGAATGAATGGGGCCATGTATCGTGAGATTTTGAGTGCAAACCTCCTCCCATCAGCAAGGGCATTGAAGATGAAACGTGTCTGGGTCTTTCAGCATGACAATGATCCTAAACACACCGCCCGGGCAACGAAGGAGTGGCTTTGTAAGAAGCATTTCAAGGTCCTGGAGTGGCCTAGCCAGTCTCCAGATCTCAACCCCATAGAAAACCTTTGGAGGGAGTTGAAAGTCCGTGTTGCCCATTGACAGCCCCAAAACATCACTGCTCTAGAGGAGATCTGCATGGAGGAATGGGCCAACATACCAGCAACAGTGTGTGACAACCTTGTGAAGACTTACAGAAAACATTTGACGTCTGTCATTGCCAACAAAGGATATATAACAAAGTATTGAGATGAACTTTTGATATTGACCAAATACTTATTTTCCACCATAATTTGCAAAAAATTTTTTTTCCAAATCAGACAATGTGATTGTCTGGATTTGTTTCCACATTTTGTCTCTCATAGTTGAGGTATACCTATGATGACAATTACAGGCCTCTCTCATCTTTTTAAGTGGGAGAACTTGCACAATTGGTGGCTGACTAAATACTTTTTTGCCCCACTGTATGTCCATTACTGGCATTCTTCGTAAAAATACCCAACAACATACCGTGGAATTAGAAACAGCTATGACATCTGCAGAAACTACCTATGCCTCTGACCCTAGTCCAGCTAATAGAGAAACTTGGCTGCAATGTCGTAGGGAATATGAGCTCCGCTTACTGGACCTCACACAAAAACGCATGCTGCATGCCACACAAAAATATTTCGAGCATGGTAACAAGGCTGGATGCCTCCTAGCTTATTTGACTAGACCTGAACACTCTCCCATTTCTATCCCACAAATTATGACTGCTAAGGGACAGATTAGTAACGTTCTAAGGGACATTATGATGACATTTCTGGACTTCTACAAAGACCTGTACTCGTCCAGAGCAGAATACACAGACTCCCAACTAAATAACTACTTGGCCCAGATATCTCTCCCCTCCCTCTCGGCTGAGAGCAGTGGAGATTTAGAGGCGCCTCTCTCTCTGTTGTGGAAATCGCGGTGGCCATCTCACAACTACCGGCACATAAGACACCAGGCCTACACGGCTTCCCTGCTGAGTGGTATTCCCAGTTTCAACACTTACTATGCCCATCTCTTCTGCAAACTTATAGTAAAGCCCTGACTGCTGGGATTCTCCCCCCCCCCCACTATGAGGGAGTCCTTGATTATTCTATTACTGAAACTATGCAAGGACCCTCTTAAATGTGACTCATACCATCCGATTTCTCTTATTAATGTGGATGTTAAAATCCTTGCCAAAGTATTGGCCAATAGGTATGAGCTTCGAGTTCGAGTCGAACTCATAATCGACTAAAACATCGGCTGTTCGACTGTTCGTCGAATTTCGAACATTATGGGCCGTTCGCGACAATTTTGAGTGGCGTGTCATGGCCCATAATTCACTGCGGCATCGCAGTGCATTGCTGGCTGATGATTGGCCAAGCATGCACTATGACCTGCATGCTTTGGCCAATCACAGCATGGCAAGAACGGAGAGCCATAATTGGCCAAAGCCAGTGTGGCTTTTTTCCAATTATGTCTCAGGGGGTTTAGTACATGCCCCACACTATATAAGACGGCCTGTGTGGCGGCCTTGTGTAATGTGTTGCGGCGGCAGTGAAAGAAAGACAGAGAGAGAGAGAGATAGTGTCATCTCATTTGAGTTAGATAGAGCAGGCAGGCGAGTCAGTTAGCTGCAGTTACAGTGTGTAGAGTATATATATGCATCCTAGGTGTTGTATATATATATATATATATATATATATATATATAAACACTTTATTCAGTTTAGCTAGATCTGTTCCTGTTATTCTCTTCATAATATACTGACAGGCAGGCAGGTGATTGTGCTAGCTGCAGTATTTTCATTTAGTGTACTGTGTCCTTTGCACAGTGTGCACCTAAAGCTACCTGAATACAATTGCTGGGGTTCTCATACTAATACAGGCAGGGAGCTGCAGTATTTTCATTTAGTGTACTGTGTCCTTTTCACAGTGTGCACCTAAAGCTACCTGAATACAATTGGTGGTGTTCTCATACTAATACAGGCAGGGAGCTGCAGTATTTTCATTTAGTGTACTGTGTCCTTTGCACAGTGTGCACCTAAAGCTACCTGAATACAATTGCTGGTGTTCTCATACTAATACAGGGAGGGAGCTGCAGTATTTTCATTTAGTGTACTGTGTCCTTTGCACAGTGTGCACCTAAAGCTACCTGGTTACAATTGCTGGTGTTCTCATACTAATACAGGCAGGGAGCTGCAGTATTTTCATTTCGTGTACTGTGTCCTTTGCACAGTGTGCACCTAAAGCAGGGATATGCAAATAGCGGACCTCCAGCTGTTGCAAAACTACAAGTCCCATCATGCCTCTGCCCCTGGGTGTCATGCTTGTGGTTGTCAGAGTCTTGCTATGCCTGATGTGACTTGTAGTTCTGCAACAGCTGGAGGTCTGCTAATTGCATATCCCTGACCTAAAGCTACCTAAATACAATTGCTGGTGTTCTCATACTAATACAGGCAGGGAGCTGCAGTATTTTCATTTAGTGTACTGTGTCCTTTGCACAGTGTGCACCTAAAACTACCTGAATACAGTTGCTGGTGTTCTCATACAAATACAGGCAGGGAGCTGCAGTATTTTTATTTAGTGTACTGTGTCCTTTGCACAGTGTGCACCTAAAGCTACCTGAATACAATTGCTGGTGTTCTCATACTAATACAGGCAGGGAGCTGCAGTATTTTCATTTAGTGTACTGTGTCCTTTGCACAGTGTGCACCTAAAGCTACCTGAATACAATTGCTGGTGTTCTCTTACTAATAATACTACAGGCAGGCAGTTAATTCTGCTAGCTGGAGTGTAATAAGTATATATATATACATCCCAGCTTTGTGCAGCTACCTCTCCCTGCAGGCCATTAGTATGTCTGGAAGGACAACAAGGAGAGGCAGACAGTCACGAGCCAATAAAAGAGGGCAGGTAGGCTCTGTGTCTAGAGGCAACAGTGCTGGTCAGGGACACGGTGCATCCTCATCAGCACTTGGCCGTGGGACACACTTGTCCTTATTTTTGGCAGCTGGCCGCGTTGAGCCGCAACATGCCGTAGACTTGGTAGAGTGGATGACCAAGCCGTCCTCATCCTCCTCATCCTCTCTCACCCAGGCTCCAGGGTACTTTGTCTGGCAAAGCAGCTGCCAAAGCGGCCTCTTCTCTCGGCTCAATGGCATCAGTCACTCCTTCCCTAGCCCCACCATGTCCTCCTGAGGAGTCCCCCGAACTGTGTGATCACAGTGTTGGGCACATGCTGCACGAGGATGTGCAGCGTTTTGAAGGCTCTGATGATGGTACCCAGCTAGAGGAAGGCAGTAACGTGAGCCCAGAGAGAGGGGGTGCCCAAGAATGACAGCAATCTGGCAGTCATGTTCCCCCAGCTGCAGCATACTGCCAGGTTTGCTACAGTGATGAGGAGGGAGAGGATGATGAAGTCACGGACTCTACATAGGTGCCTGATAGGAGAGAGGAGGCACATCTCCAATGAGGCAGGATGCCCTCCAGAGGCCAGCTTAAGGGCAGCACACCGACAGCATCACACCGCAGAGCTCCGCATGTGCAGGGCGCTGCCATCTCTGTGCGTTATTCCAAAAGTTCTTTGGTGTGGGTCTTTTTTGAGACGAGTGCATCAGATCGCAGCCCTGCTATTTGCAACAAATGTCTCAGGCATATCTCGCGTGGCCAAAACATCACCCGCTTGGGCACCACATGCTTGATCAGACATATGTCGACCTGCCATGCAGTTCGTTTGCAAGCCTACCTAAAAGACCCACACCAAAGAACAAAGCGGACCTCTCCTTGCTCCTCATCAGCTGGGATCTCCAACCCCACTATACCTTCAGTCCTCTCTGAAACCCGCACTGAGAGGAATGAAGGTGTAGAATTAGGTGTGTCACAGCCAAGTACTTGCAGGCAATTTGCTATCGGTACACCGACGTCAGATTGTACCAGGCAAATTTCCCTGCCCCAGCTGCTGCACCGCCGAAAGAAGTTCGCTCCCAGCCATCCACATGCCCAGCGGTTGAATGCTAGCTTGGCTAAATTGCTAGCACTTCATCTGCTGCCTTTTCAGTTGGTAGACTCTGCCCCCTTCCGTAAGTTTGTGGAATGTGTGGTTCCTCAGTGGCAGTTTCCCAAACGCCACTTTTTCTCATGGAAGGCAATTCCATCACTCTACCGGCATGTGGAAGGCAATGTCTTGGCCTCGCTGGACAGGGCGGTCAGCAGTAAGGTGCATATTACCGCTGACTCATGGTCCAGCAGGCATGGACAGGGAAGATACCTATCTTTCACGGCACATTGGGTGACTCTGCTGGCAGCTGGGAAGGATGTGGGGCAAGGTGCAGTAGTGTTCCGCCACCACGCCTCCAAAATGCTACTACTGGTGATTCTGTGCTTTGTCCTCAGAACCAGCGGTGCTCTGTAGGCGTTCAAGGGGCTACGCAAGTACGCATGCAAAAAGATGCCATGCGGTGCTTGAGCTGGGACAGGGACAACTGACCCATGTGCCCTGTTTGGCTCACATCCTTAACTTGGTGGTGCAGCGGTACTTGGGCAGGTACCCGGGCTTACAGGATGTCCTGAGGCAGGCCAGGAAACTCTGTGTGCATTTCCGATGGTCATATAATGCCAGTGCTCGGCTGGCTGACCTCCAAAAGGAATACAACCTGCCCAAGAACCGCCTAATCTGTGACATGCCCACCAGGTGGAACTCAACGTTGGCCATGCTGCAGCGGCTGCACAAGCAACAGAGGGCCATCAATGAGTATCTGTGCCAATATGGCAGAAGGACAGGGTCAGGGGAGCTTTTTTTTTTTGCCACGCCAGTGGGTCATGATCAGGGATGCATGCACTGTCCTGGCACCATTTGAGGAGGCCACGAGGATGGTGAGCAGTGACAGTGCATGCATCAGTGACACTGTTCCTCTTGTCCACCTGTTGGAGCACACGCTGTGTGTAATAATGGACAGGGCACTTGAGGCAGAACAGAGGGAGGAAGAGGAGGACTTCCTTACCTCTTAAGGCCCCCTTTATCCAGACAGTGTTCCTGCTGGCCCGCCTATCACACAGGAAGAGGACGAGGAGGAGGAGGATTGTGTCAGCATGGAGGTGGAGCCAAGCACTCAGCATCAGCAGCAGTCTTCAAGGGATCAATTACAGTCCCAAGAAACCCATGGATTTGTACGTGGCTGGGAGGAGGTGGCTGCGGATCATGTCATCCTGAGTGACCCAGAGGACACCGGACCGAATGCCTCAGCAAACCTACACTGCATGGCCTCCCTGATCCTGCAAAGCCTGCGGAAAGATCCTTGTATTTGTGTGATCAATGAGAGGGATCATTACTGGCTGGCAACCCTCCTTGATCCACATTACAAGGGTAAGGTTGCGGACCTTATCTTGCCGTCGCAGAGGGAGCAGAGGATGAAACATCTTCGGGAACCTTGCAGAAAGGTCTGTGCAATGCGTTCCTAGAGACTGGGAGGTTACAAAATCCTGGTCCTGGACAACGTGTTGCTGAGGTTTCGGTCAGTCAAAGAAGGAGTGGTGGAGAAGGTGGCCGTCTGACTGATGCATTCAGACAATTTTTTAAGGTATGATCGGTTCCAGCAACCATCTCCAGCGTCTGGTTTACATGGTGCAGGAATACCTAGGGGCAAGATCAGACTTGGACACCTTTCCCCCCGAAAATCCTCTGGGTTACTGGGTCTTGAGGATGGATCACTGGCCAGAGCTTGTACAGTATGCAATTGAGCTACTGGCCTGTCCTGCATCCAGCGTTCTTTCGGAACACATATTCAGTGCTGCTGGAGTCTTTGTAACCGATCACAAGGTACCCAGGCTTACAGGAGGTCCTGAAGCAGGCCAGGAAACTCTGTGGGCATTTCCGCTGGTCATATAATGCCAGTGCTCGGCTGGCTGACCCGCAAAATGAATACAACCTGCCCAAGAACCGCCTAATCTGTGACATGCCCACCAGGTGGAACTCTACGTTGGCCATGCTGAAGCAGCTGCACACACAGCAGAGGGCCATCAATGAGTATCTGTTGCAATATGGCACCAGGACAGGGTCAGGGGAGCTTGGATCTTTTTCCCACGCCAGTGGGCCATGATCAGGGATGCATGCACTGTCCTGGCACCATTTGAGGAGGCCACGAGGATGGTGAGCAGTGACAGTGCATACATCAGTGACACTGTCCCTCTTGTCCACCTGTTGGAGCACACGCTGCATGGAATAATGGACAGGGCACTTGAGGCAGAACAGAGGGAGGAAGAGGAGGACTTCCTTACCTCTCAAGGCCCCCTTTATCCAGACAGTGTTCCTGCTGGCCCGACTATCACACAGGAAGAGGACGAGGAGGAGGAGGAGGATTATTGTGTCAGCATGGAGGTGGAGCCTAGCACTCAGCATCAGCAGCAAACTTCAAGGGATCAATTACAGTCCCAAGACACCCATGGACTTGTACGTGGCTGGAAAGAGGTGGCTGCAGATCATGTCGTCCTGAGTGACCCAGAGGACTCCGGACCAAATGCCTCAGCAAACCTACGCTGCATGGCCTCCCTGATCCTGCAAAGCCTGCGGAAGGATCCTCATATTCGTGCGATCAAGGAGAGGGATCATTACTGGCTGGCAACCCTCCTTGATCCACGTTACAAGGGTAAGGTTGCGGACCTTATCATGGCGTTGCAGAGGGAGCAGAGGATGAAACATCTTCCGGAGGCCTTGCAGAAAGGTCTGTGCAAAGCGCTCCCAGAGACTGGGAGGTTACAAATTCCTGGTCCTGGACAACATGTTGCTGAGGCTTCAGTCAGTCAAAGAAGGTAAGATCAGACTTGGACACCTTTCCCACCAAAAAATCCTCTGGGTTACTGGGTCTTGAGGATCACTGGCCAGAGCTTGCACAGTGTGCAATTGAGCTACTGGCCTGTCCTGCATCCAGCGTTCTTTTGGATTGCAAAATCAGTGCTGCTGGAGGCTTTGTAACTGATCACAGGGTGTGCCTGTCCACTAACTCAGTCAATCGACTGACCTTCATAAAAATGAATCAGTCTTGGATCACCACCAGCTACCAAGCACCTGATGCTGATGTAACCGAATATTTTTTTTTTAAATGTCAGATCTCTTCAAGACTGCCTATGCTGATGCTGAGTGACTATCCTGTTATACTGAGTGACTATCCTCTTCCTCCTCAATGATCATGCTGATAGCTTGTAAGAACATTTTTGGTTCTGGGCACTGCCACCAGTGCCTAAGGCCCAATTTTTCAGCCCCTGTTTAACAGGGGCATGCATTTACAATTTTTGATGCAATACTTTGCAGCAGGGCTAATTGCTGCACTCCAACTACAGTATCTGTGAGGGGTTGCAGTGTTGTGGCACCAGCACCAGTGCCTAAGGCCCAATTTTTCTGCCCCTGTTTAACAGGGGCGTGTAAATACAATTTTTGATGCAATACTTTGCAGCAGGGCTCATTCCTGCACTCCTAATAGAGTATCTGTGAGGGGTTGCAGTGTTGTGGCACCAGAACCAGTGCCTAAGGCCCAATTATTATGCCCCTGTTTAACAGGGGCGTGTAATTACAATTTTTGATGCAATACTTTGCAGCAGGGCTCATTGCTGCGCTCCAAGTACAGTATCTGTGAGGGGTTGCAGTGTTGTGGCACCAGTGCCTAAGGCCCAATTTTTATGCCCCTGGGGCATGTAATTACAATTCTTGATCTAATAATTCACAGCAGGACCCATTCCTGTGCCCACCAAGAGTAACTGTGAGGACTTACAGTGTTGTGGCACCAGCACCACCACCAAAGGTCCAATTTTTCCTACCACTGTTCAACAATGGCATGCAATTACAAATCTTGATATAATAGTTCACAGCAGGGCGTTCCAGCGCCCACCAAGAATAACTGTGAGGGCTTACAGTGTTGTGGCAACACCAAAACCTAAGGGGCACATTTCTGCAGAGTATATACGGCAGGCCCCTACTTTCAAACATCCAACTTACAAACGAGTCCTACTTGCAAACGGAAGGAGACAACAGGAAGTAAGAGGAAATCTACCCCTAGGAAGGGAAATTCTCTCCTGTAAGAGTTAATATGGGAAAAGGGTGTCTCCTCTCCACTGATGCTTTATCACCAATCCTTGTTTCAATAAAAAAAACAAATTTTTAAAAAACATTTGTCATTGGGACGGAAAGTGAGGTGAAATGTTCTGAACAGGTGCACACTGCACAGACAGCAAAACAAATGTTACAGGGGTGATAACCCTTCCCTATGTTTTCCAAAAAGCTTAAAAATAGATTTTTGCTCATCCCTAACCTTCATCTTTCCTACACTGGCTTTTCAAAAGATGCAGCCATCACCAACAACTGGAAGAGGCATACTTCCTTATTAGGTAGATACCTGGTAAGGAAGTATAATGTTACTTTTTATGTAGGGACCATAAAAACCTAAAGTGCCAAAGTTAGACCCCATTTTGACCAAGCTGGGTGACATTGGAGTGTAAGCTACTTGTTTAAGGGCTCGGATGTAAGGGCTCAAATTGCCATGGCCTTTTTAGGTCAACTTTAGCAGTTTATTGAGGTTGCATGAAAAAACTTTCTCTACTTTGTTGTGAACCTTAAATTAAAGTGAATCTACCAGGTTTGTTGAAAATGGTTGGATAAATTCTAGAGGTTAAGGCTCTGAACAGCACTAACACACTGGGATGTGAGCAAGTCTAACTATTCTATGAAAATGGCATGTATTTAGGCAACTGTTTTAAATGAGGGCTTTGTCTGATAAAACAGTCCTTGCTCTTTGGTTGTGGAAATTTATAAGAGGGTAAGTGTAGATGGAGTGACATACAGTGCCTTGAAAAAATATTTATACCCCTTGAAATTTTCCACATTTTGTCACGCTGCAACCAAAAACTTAAATGTATTTTATTGGGGTTTTTTTTGTGATAGACCAACACAAAGTGGAACATTATTGTGAAGTGGAAAGCCTCATACACACGGCCAAGAATCTCGTCAGGAAAAAACACGTCGTTTTTCCTGACGAGATTCTTGAACAAGAATCTTGTCCCGGCTGAGTGTACACATGTACGATTCAAAAGAACCGCCGTTCTTTTGAATGGCACAAACGCGGTGACGTCATCGACTACGACGAGCGTGCGCTCGTCACATTCTATGCCGTCGCCGCCATCTTGCAACAACCTACCTATGCCTCGGAAGCTACCGCGCATGCGTCAAAGTCATTTCGAGCATGCGTGGGTTTCCACGGCGACATGTAAGTGTACACACTCTCGGGTTTCTCATCGGGAAACAGGCCGACGAGAATCCCGGCGAGAAAATAGAGAGCAGGTTCTCTATTTTTCTCGTCGAGATTCTGGCCAGTTTTCCTGATGAGAAACCTGAAAGCCTCGTACACACGGCCGGTTTTCTTGGCAAGAAAGCTCTCCCAGGAGTTTTCTTGTCGTTTCTTGATGAGAAAACCAGCTGTGTACGAGGCTTAAGGGAAATGATAAATGGTTTTCAAATTTTTTTACAAATAAATGTCTGAAAAGTGTGGTGTGCATTTGTATTCAGCCCCCTTTACTCTGATACCCCTAACGAAAATCTAGTGGAACCAATTGCCTTTATAAGTCACCTAATAAGTAAATAGAGTCCACCTGTGTGTAATTTAATCTCAGTATAAATACAGCTGTTTTGTGAAGCCCTTGGAGGTTTGTTAGAGAACCTTAGTGAACAAGCATCACAAAGGCCAAGAAACACGCCAGACAGGTGAGGGATAAAGTTGTGGACAATTTTAACCTCCCTGGCGGTATGATTATGTCTGGAATTTTTTACCAAAAGCGTTACAATTTTTTGCATGGAAATTTGGTGATATGTATTGTAGGCCTTCAATTCTTAGTAATTACTTACTTAAACCTGACCAAACAAGACTCTAGTAAACATCCCAGATGTGATAAATTTGAAACACAAAATCATGAATTATAATCTAATAAATAATATAATTGTATTCAATAATGTAATAAAAAATAATGAAATTTGTCAAACAAAGAAAATTCAATAAACATCCTGAGTGTGATAAATTTTGAAGCATGGAACTGGACAAAGTCCGACGTCACAATCAGGACAATGGAACCTTGTTTCTTTTTGGACTTTCTTTCCATTGCCATCTCTCTTTGAACAGCAAACCACGCGCATCCTGGTAGGTGCTGCCTTTTTTGCGGTTGGCGATATGTAGTCCATAAAGTGACGACCAGTCAGGCGTTCTGGGTTGACAACGTCAACAGCACGTCGTCCGAGTCTGTTCACAGCTACTGATGGCGTCTGGTGGTTGACAAAAATCTGCTCAGCCACCTTCCAGATAAAGTCAGAATGAACAAGAGGCATGTCACTCTTTGCTCTGTACAGGATATATGCATTCCAAAGGCATTGTTCCAGAAGATGCCTGAAAATCTTCTTATAATAATTTTTTTTGCTGTTTGCGCATAGCCAGGTAAAATGTCATTGCCTGATCGGCTCTGTCGATACCTCCCATTGTGTTATTATAGTCTATCACGACTTGCGGCTTCAGCACATCTTTCTAACCTTTTGTGTGGACCATGGCAGTGGAGGTATTGTGCACAGTACTCATGAGACACACGTCCTTCTTGTCTCGCCATTGCATTGCCATCATCTTACCCTTCTGAAAGGCAACCATTTCTCTGATCTTGAGTTTTTTCTTGGCAAACATAGATGGCATGTCACGTCAGTTAGGCCTAACGGTACCATACGCATCAGTCTTGTTTTGTAGCAAAACCTCATACAGTTCCGGAGACGTGTGGAAATTGTCCGTGGCACACAATATCCTTGGTTCAGCAATGGCTCCAACAGTGTAAGGACAGATGATGTGGCCATCTCATAGCCGCTGTACCTGGGGTTGAACTTTGTGCCTTTACCGGTGTAAATTACCGAATTCCAGATGTACCCAGTGAATGACTCACAGAGCATGTAGAATTTGATGCCAAACCGCGCTCTCTTGGATGCAATAAACTGTATCCAGCTTAGGCGTCCCCTGTAGGCCATCAAACTTTCATCCACGCTGACGTCCCTTTCTGGCACGTAGGTCCGCTGGAAATTTGTCACAATCATTTGGCATACCTCCCAGATTTTTTTTAGTTTGGGCGCAGGATGTGTGGCCTCATCAAATTCTTCATTGTTCGTGAAGTGGAAATACTTAATGATGAGGGAAAACCGGTATTCTGACATCACAGTGCCAAAAAACGGAGTGGCCAGTAACTTATTGGTGGTCCAGTAACATTTCTGGAGCGGTTTCCCCACCACTCCCTGAAGAATTATGAGTCCCAGAAACTGCCAGATGTCCTCTTTGGTCACCGGTTCCCACTTTCTGCTTCTGGAAAACCTGGTATGCAGCGTAGCGGATTGCTGATCTTGGTAGCGATTTTTGTCTGTGACAATTTTTTCAATTACCTCCTCAGTGAGGAATAATTGCAGGTATTCCAGAGGGTTGTCACGCTCAACATCTACCTTCATCCCAGGTGTTCCAGTGAACGGGAATCTTGGGGGCGCTACCTGGTCCGTATCGCAGTCTATAGGGCACCAAGTGCGCACATTGCTGAGATCAGGTGCAGGATCATCGCCGTTGTCACTTGCCAGATCAGTGTCAGTGTCAGACGACAAATCTCCCCACAACTCACTATCGCTTAGTTCTGCGAGCAACTCTGTGTCGCTGTCACTCAACTGGTCCAAAAGCGCCTTTGTAGTAAAGTGGCGCTTTTTTGATGCCATGTTATAATGATTTTATAGGCACAAATGACAGTAAAATGGCAGGCAAGGGGCACTGTATAGTGATCAAGTGTCAGATCTGAGATGATACAGTGCAATCCTCTCAGATTACAATGTATCACCTCTTTTATGTGTTTGTCACTTTTTGAATTTTGAATTACCCGCCCAGTTCTGCTCCCATGCACCGCTGCTGCTTGCAGGGAACGGAACCAGGAAGTCAGATGACGGTCGGCGCTCTCGCCGGTGATCTCACCGGTGATCACAGCGGAGGACATCATCGCTGGGTCGCCAGGAGAAGGTAAGAGGACTCCGCTGACTGCTCTGCAATGTTATCCCAAGCCAACGCTGTATCTTGGCCTAGGCCAACAAGCCCCAGGCCTAGGGCAGCACTTTGCAGGGGGGCAGCATGAAATGAGTCCCCGCTGGTTTGCGCTACACTTTAATGCCTTGTACACACGAGCGGAATTTCCGACGGAAAAAGTCAGACGGAAGCTTTTCAACGGATATTCCGTCCATGTGTATGCCCCATCTGACTTTTTCCGTCGGAAATTCCGACGGAATTAGATAGAGAACATGTTCTCAATTTTTCCGATGAAAAAATTGGAATTTCAGTTCGTCTGGATGCAATTCCAGCGGACTAAAAACCATGCATGCTCGGAAACAATTCAACGCATGCTCGGAAGCATAGAACTTAATTTTCTCGGCTTGTAGTAGTGTTTTATGTCACCGCATTCTTCACGGTCGGATTTTAGTGTGACCGTGTGTATGCAAGACAGCTTGAGTGGAATTCCGTTGGAACTCCGTCTGAAAAACCATTGGCGTTTATTCCGATGGGAAAACCGGTTGTGTGTACAGGGCATTAGTGTTCCTCCAGTCTTATGAGGTGGACTGGGCCACGAGACAAATCGGTCTAGTGCCCCCATAAATCGGCCGCACTTCTGCCGGTATGATATGGATGGCGCAGACACAAGGGACACTGACATGGTCACCTATGCCTGGCAGGTAGGTAGTAGGACTCTCCTGCAATCCTTTGCTTGTATCAGTTGTACATATTAGGGAATGTTAATTTTATTTTTGTTGATTGCCAATGAGAAAAATGAACAGATGGATTTATTTGTTCCTGCCCCCAATCCTTCCTTTGCTCACTGCCTGGACCACATACCTTCATCACTGTGCTACATGTTTTCTGCTGCACCACTGGCATGGTTATATTCTCTTAGTCGTCCATAAATTTAGCAGAAATTTGTGCTTAAAGTAGAACTATAGGCAACACTTTGTTTTTCCATTTTGGATAGAGTAAGGGATGGTTATAGCCCCTGTTAATTTTGTTTTGCCATCCGTTCATTTCCCTTAATTTCCTGCCCCATAGCCAAACAGGAAGGGAGAGTAAGTCTCTGCAGATTAAGAGAATCCTTCCCCCTCCCAAGGCCCTCAGAACTAGTGTCCCCACTAGAAAATTTCAGGGCAGGTCTTAAACAGGAAGGGGTGTGACCTTGACAGGAAGGGGTGGATCATATTTAAATTAGGGGAGTTTAGTCAGGCCTAGGGCAGCACAAAACCTAAATACACCACTGCCCCGAGCGTGACTCGGGGTTACCGCTCCTAGCAGAAAAAATCAACCCCCGAGTCACGCTCGGGAATATCGCCAGGGAGGTTAAAGCAGGGTTAGGTTATAAAAAAAATATCCCAAGAATTGAACATATCACGGAGCACTGTTCAATCCATCATCCAAAAATGAAGAGTATGGCACAACCGCAAACCTAAAAAGAGGCCCATGATAACTCTGGGGGAGCTGCAGAGATCCACAGCTCAGGTGGGAGAATCTGTCCACAGAACATCTACTAGTCATGCACTCCACAAATCTGGCCTTTATGGAAGAGTGGCAAGAAGAAAGCCATTGTTGAAAGAAAGCCATAAGAAGTCCTATTTGCAGTTTGCAAGAAGCCATGTGGGGGACACAACAAACATGTGGAAGAAGGTGCTCTGGTCAGATGAGACCAAAATTTTAGCCTAAATGCAAAACACTATGTGTGGTGGAAAACTAATGCCGCATACACACGACCGTTTTTCATGACGAGAAAAATGCCATTTTTTAAATTGGTCATTAAAAAAATATCGTGTGTAGGCTCCAGAGCATTTTTCTCGACGAGAAAAATGGGCATTAAAAATTTAGAACATGCTCTATTTTTTCTCGTTGTTTTTCACGTCGTCGTTTTTCTCGTCGTGAAAAAAAGGCCATGTGTACGCTTTAATGACGGGAAAAAAAACGCGCATTCTCAGAAGCAAGTTATGAGATGGGAGTGCTCGTTCTGGTAAAACTAGCGTTCGTAATGGAGATAGCACATTCCTCACGCTGTAATGGACTGAAAAGCAGGAGGCAGAAAAGCGCGAATCGTCTCTCACCAAACTTTACTAACACGAGATCAGCAAAAGCAGCCCAAAGGGTGGCGCCATCCAAATGGAACTTCCCCTTTATAGTGCCGTCGTACGTGTTGTACTTCACCGCGCTTTGTTCGAGCATTTTTTTTTCACGATAGTGTGTAGGCAAGGCAGGCTTGAGAAGAATCACGTCGTTTTTTTCAATGACATTAAAAACGTCCGTGTGTACGCGGCATTACACTGCACATCACCCTAAACACACCATCCCCACCGTAAAAAACATGGTAGTGGCAGCATCATGTTGTGGGGATGCTTTTCTTCAGCAGGGACAGGAAAGCTGGTCAGAGTTGATGGGAAGATGGATGGAGCCACATACAAGAAAATCTTAGAAGAAAACCTATTAGAGTCTGCAAAAGACTTGAGACTGGGCCGGAGGTTCATATTCCAGCAGGGCAACAACCCTAAACATACAGCCAGAGCTACAATGGAATGGTTTAGATCAGGCATGTCCAAAGTCCGGCCCGCAGGGCAATCGCAGCACGGTTTTGAACAGCCCGCCTGGTTATCCACACATATACAGTGGGGCAAAAAAGTATTTAGTCAGCCACCAATTGTGCAAGTTCTCCCACTTAAAAAGATGAGAGAGGCCTGTAATTGTCATCATAGGTATACCTCAACTATGAGAGACAAAATGTGGAAACAAATCCAGACAATCACATTGTCTGATTTGTAAAAAAAAAAATTTGCAAATTATGGTGGAAAATAAGTATTTGGTCAATATCAAAAGTTCATCTCAATACTTTGTTATATATCCTTTGTTGGCAATGACAGAGGTCAAACGTTTTCTGTAAGTCTTCACAAGGTTGTCACACACTGTTGCTGGTATGTTGGCCCATTCCTCCATGCAGATCTCCTCTAGAGCAGTGATGTTTTGGGGCTGTCAATGGGCAACACGGACTTTCAACTCCCTCCAAAGGTTTTCTATGGGGTTGAGATCTGGAGACTGGCTAGGCCACTCCAGGACCTTGAAATGCTTCTTACAAAGCCACTCCTTCGTTGCCCGGGCGGTGTGTTTAGGATCATTGTCATGCTGAAAGACCCAGACACGTTTCATCTTCAATGCCCTTGTTGATGGGAGGAGGTTTGCACTCAAAATCTCACGATACATGGCCCCATTCATTCTTTCATGTACACGGATCAGTCGTCCTGTTCCCTTTGCAGAGAAACAGCCCCAAAGCATGATGTTGCCATCTACATGCTTCACAGTAGGTATGGTGTTCTTTGGTTGCAACTCAGCATTCTCTCTCCTCCAAACACGATGAGTTGTGTTTCTACCAAACAGTTCTACTTTGGTTTCATCTGACCATATGACATTCTCCCAATCCTCTTCTGGATCATCCAAATGCTCTCTAGCAAACCTCAGACGGGCCCGGACATGTACTGGCTTAAGCAGGGGGACACGTCTGGCACTGCAGGATCTGAGTCCCTGGCGGCGTAGTGTGTTACTGATGGTAGCCTTTGTTACGTTGGTCCCAGCTCTCTGCAGGTCATTCACTAGGTCCCCCTGTGTGGTTCTGGGATTTTTGCTCACCGTTCTTGTGATCATTTTGACCCCACGGGGTGATATCTTGCGTGGAGCCCCAGATCGAGGGAGATTATCAGTGGTCTTGTATGTCTTCCATTTTCTAATTATTGCTCCCACAGTTGATTTTTTCACACCAAGCTGCTTGCCTATTGCAGATTCAGTCTTCCCAGCCTGGTGCAGGTCTACAATTTTGTTTCTGGTGTCCTTCGACAGCTCTTTGGTCTTCACCATAGTGGAGTTTGGAGTGTGACTGTTTGAGGTTCCGGGCAGGTGTCTTTTATACTGATAACAAGTTTAAACAGGTGCCATCAATACAGGTAATGAGTGGAGGACAGAGGAGCCTCTTAAAGAAGAAGATACAGGTCTGTGAGAGACAGAAATCTTGCTTGTTTGTAGGTGACCAAATACTTATTTTCCAACATAATTTGCAAAAAAAAAAATCTTTCCAAATCAGACAATGTGATTGTCTGGATTTGTTTCCATATTTTGTCTCTCATAGTTGAGGTATATCTATGATGACAATTACAGGCCTCTCTCATCTTTTTAAGTGGGAGAACTTGCACAATTGGTGGCTGACTAAATACTTTTTTGCCCCACTGTATATCTTTTGTGGCCCCGACGATCTCCCAGCGCCGGGGCCACAAAAGATATACTGTATTTATCGTCATATAACACGCACTTTTGTGCGTGTTATACACCGATCCCTGCTGCCTGTGAGGTGAAGAGGAGCGAGCGCCGCCATAATAGCCCGAGCCGAGTGTACTGTGTACTCTTCTAGGCTCGGCTCCGCTCGCAGTCACGCCCAGTCCCGCCATTGGACATGTGTTATGTCCATCATAGAAGCCGGGCCAAGGGGCGGGACTGTGAGAGGAGCCAAGTACAGCCGAATACACAGGACATCCGGCTCTATCTCAGAGGCAAAATTTTAAACGAATAAAGTTTAATTTTTGGACACGGCTGGCTGCAGATAGACACTTGGGCATGGCTGGCTGCAGATGGACACTTGGGCACAGCTGGCTGCAGATTGACCCTTGGGCACGGCTTTGCTGCAGATGGACACTGATCATTCCTGGCAATGGTGAGTGCATTCCTGGCAGTGATAGGTGCTGCATTCCTGGCAATGATAGGTGCTGCATTCCTGGCAATGATAGGTGTTGCATTCCTGGCAATGATAGGTGCTGCATTCCTGGCAATGGTGAGTGCATTCCCGGCAATGATAGGTGCTGCATTCCTGGCAATGGTGAGTGCATTCCCGGCAACGATAGGTGCTGCATTCCTGGCAATGGTGAGTGCATTCCTGGCAATGGTGAGTGCATTCCTGGCAATGATGGGTGCTGCATTCCTGGCAATGGTGGTGCTGCATTCCTGGCAATGGTGGTGCTGCATTCCTGGCAATGATGGGTGTTGCATTCCTGGCAATGATGGTTGCTGCATTCCTGGCAATGGTGAGTGCTGCATTCCTGGAAATGGTGAGTGCTGCATTCCTGGCAATGTTAAGTGCTGCATTCCTGGCAATGTTGAGTGCTGCATTCCTGTCAATGGTGGGTGCTGCATTCTTGGCAATCGTGGATGCTTCATTCCTGGCAATTGGGGGACTGCAGATAGGCACTGACCCTTACTTTGCTTCACAGTTCCTTATTTAAAATGTTATGTTTTTTTCCTGAAACTTCCCTCTTAAAGTAAAGGTGCATGTTATACGCCAATAAATACGGTATATCCAAATAATACGCCTAAACTCATCTCTTCACCACACACAGCCATGAAGGCAAGAGAATTCTTGTTGGGCAGTGAATTAGTGCTCAAACGAACACACTTAGACTGAATTTTAATGATTCAAAGAATGTCAGACAAAATGGTCGGCCCTCGAGCATGTTCACTTCATCAAATCTGGCCCTCTTTGAAAAAAGTTTGGACACCTCTGGTTTAGATCAAAGCATATTCATGTGTTAGAATGGCCCATTCAAAGTCCAGACCTAAATCCAATTGAGAATCTGTGACAAGACTTGAAAATTGCTGTTCACAGATGCTCTCCATCCAATCTGACAGAGCTTGAGCTATTTTGCAAAGAAGAATGGGCAAAAATGTCACACTCCTAGATGTGCAAAGCTGGTAGAGACATAACCAAAAAGACTTGCAGCTGTAATTGCAGTGAAAGGTGGTTCTACAAAATGTTTCTACAAAATATAAATGCATGCCACACTTTTCAGATATCTATTTGTAGAAAATGTTAAAAAAACATGTTTGGTTTTCCTTCCACTTCACATTTATCAGCCACTTTGTGTTAGTCTATCACATAAAATTCCAATAAAATACATTTACATTTATGATTGAAACATCACAAAATGTGGAAAATGTCAAGGGGTATGAATACTTTTTCAAGGCACTGTATATTGAAACTTTTAACAGCTGTTCTTTTTATTGCATAACAATAACATTTTCATCTATAAATACTTTATTAAACTGCATTTATGTAATATGTAATTTGTCAATACTTCTGCCCTCTTCAAAGGTGTCTTTTAAATGAACACACAAAATAACTTGTAAGAGCTTCTAACAGCAGCAAATGCTGGTTTTAATATGATATATGTTGCATAAAACCTAATGCAAAGTATTGACTGTGAGATATTGACTGTGACATGTTAAGATGTAAGTGAATTGACCTCTATACCAAAAATACCAGAAACAAAGGGAGGAAAATAGATAAAAACACTGGAGAAGGGAGGTCACTCACAGTCTGTTTTCTGATGAAAGATGATGTCTGTGAAGATTTATATTTACACTGGAAACTGTTTAACTTAATTAGTAAATGTCATGTGTAAATTGGTTATTTGCATAAAGAAATGAGCAGATTTTATATGAGCATTTGCTTAGTAGTTAGGCAAATCTTTGTTTTAAATTAATTTCAAATAAAAAATAAAGAAATAGACACAATACCCATTGCACAGCTGGTCCTAGGGGAGAATACCTATAATAAAAATTACAAGGTTACCTGGTGTTTTTAACCGCTTGCCGACCGCCACACGCAGATATACGTCGGCAGAATGGCACGGGCAGGCAAAAGGACGTATATATACATCCCCTTTAAGAAGCGGCATTGTGGACAAGCTCCGTGACTCCGACTGCGGGTCTCGCGGAAACGATGTCCGCGGGCATACCCGCAATTGTGTCACCGTGAGGAAGAAGGGGGGAAATGCTTATGTAAACAAGCATTTTCCCAGTCTTCCTAGTGACAGGACAGTGACCACAGCTTCCTGTAATCGGAAGCGGTGATCACTGTCGTGTCACACACAGCCCATCCCCCCTATAGTTATAAGCACTCCCTAGAGCACACTTAACCCCATTCAGCGCCACCTAGTGGTTAACCCCTTCACTTCCAGTGTCATTTTCACAGTAATCAGTTCATTTTTATAGCACTGATCGCTGTAAAAATGACAATGGTCCCAAAAATGTGTCAAAAGTGTCCGATGTGTCCGCCATAATGTCGCACTCACGATAAAAATCGATGATCACCGCCATTACTAGTAAAAAAATAAAAATTAATAAAAATGCCATAAAACTATCTCCTATTTTGTAGACGCTATAACTTTTGCACAAACCGATCAATAAACAATTATATACTTTTTGGGGATATTTATTATGGCAAAAAGTAACAAATATTGCATTTTTTACAAAATTGTCGCTCTGATTTTGTTTATAGCGCAAAAAATTAAAACCGCACAGGTGATCAAATATCACCAAAAGAAAGCTCTATTTGTGTCGAAAAAAGGACGTCAATTTTGTTTGGGAGCCACGTCGCAACAACCGCGCAATTGTCAGTTAAAACGACGCAGTGCCGAATCGCAAAAAGTGGCCTGGTCTTTGACCAGCAAAATGGTCCGGGGCTTAAGTGGTTAATAAACCTGTGCGACATTTAGTAATCAATAGAAACTAATCCAGCTTAGAGTAATTAGTGCAATTAAAACCCATCTCTAGGAAAAATTCTCCCTATTGCTCCCTCACACTTTGCTCCTGTCCATTTATAAGTAAAAATCCCTACAAAACCTCTTTTTGCTCACCTGATTTCAGTATCACATGCACCTCCATGGCACCTCTTCCAGGAGTGTAGATCAGTAAGGATTAACTAGACAGGCAACTGGAAGTTTCCACATCACCCAAGCAGAAACCTAGGCACTCGAAAAAGTACCCTCTCATCCTGCAGTCCAGAAAAAAAAACCTCAGGACCTGCCACTTGTGATCATGTATGCAGGTAAGGTAAAATTCTGCAATTTTTTTTTTTTTTTTAACATTACATTTTTATTGATATTTCAACAACTTATCCTCCAGAGTAGTACAAACATTCACCTGGGTACAAAGATGTATTTAACAGAGCACAAAGTCAAGGTAACTCATAACAAGGGGCATATCAATGATATAAGATAAACAAATCATTAGTTCTGAACATATCAATCGCATAGGAACCACAGCAAGTGAAAACAGTATAATATCATCTTTACACCAGTAAGGAGAACAATATTAAACCAAATGAAGAGAAATTAAAAGAGGTAGAGGTACAAACGTGTGGTTGTATTACATCAGTGTGTCCTACAATAATCAATCAATACAAAGACAGCAGAAGTAGGTAAGTCTTGTGAAAACAGAAATGATGTATCATGTATAGAGTTGAATGGACACCTGGATGTTCGGGTTCGACGGGTTCGGCCGAACTTCGGAAAAAAGTTCGGGTTCGGGACCGAACTTTAACCCGAACCCGAACCCCATTGAAGTCAATGGGAACCCGGACTTCTAAGGACTAAAAAGGCTCTAAAAAGGTAATGGAAAGGGCTAGAGGGCTGCAAATGGCAGCAACATGTTGTTAAGAGCATGGCAAGTGCGCTGCAAACAAATGTGGATAGGGAAATAACTTAAAATAACATAAAAAAAAAAAAATATGCTGGAGGCCCCCTTTTCAGCAGAAGAGGTACGGGAAGTCATTAAGAACCTCAGAAACTCAACGGCACGATGCCACACATATGGTGGGAATGCCCCAGAATACGCCCTTTCTGGAATAAATTATTCAATTTAATGGATAAGCTAGTGGGAAAATAAAATACTTTGAAATAAAAATGTAGCGGGGTGCTAAATTTAAGGGAAGTGTTTGAGTGGTAAATAGGCTCAAACACCCTCATTCTGTAGGATTCATGGACCATTTTGTCCTCGGGGGACAGTATTGGTGTGCAGTTCCCTGCGGCCTACAGGTGGCGCTGCCGTGGTAGGCTAGGGTTGAACCGCCGATACAGTGCTGTGCCTTTTGTGTCCCCTCTTGGCAGTAGTACAGCGGGGCGGGGAACCTGCTGTGCATGCCGGGAGAGCATATAAAAGGGGCAGACCTTTGGCCTGGGGGCTGATGTCCAGTGGGGTCCACGCCCAGGTGCCTTCGGCCTGGGTGCATGTGTTCCTGTTCCATCTCGGGTACCTTTAGCCCGGGGTGAGGTACTATCCTGGAGTTCCTGCTGCCCTGGGTATGGAGGCCTAGATGCGGGATTAAAGCCTGGAGTCCAGAGCCTTCGTCTGGAGTCCGCTAAGGGTCAAGGAGTCTTAGGGTGCCGCCTCGTGTAGGGGACCATGTTCCAGGGAAGGGAGGATCATTCTGATGGACCGATGCGGGAGTCACAGTGAAGGAAGGGTCTGTTGACTCCGTGGAGAGATGTCTTCCCCTTGATATGGGCTAGGTTCGTAGAAGGAGAAGCTCAAGGTCATCTTGACTGTATCAGAGGCCTTATTCACCCGGCCCGTGGCAGGGGCCTTATACACCCTGGTCTGTGGCAGAGACCAAAGTTCTCCAGGTCTGTGGCAGGGGCCTTGTACACCCGGTCTGTGGCAGAGACCAACCTCAAGGTCTGTGGCAGAGACCGTGCACCTAAAACTGTTTGAGAAACCTAAGCAGTGAAGTGAATGTGCTACGTTTGTGCCTGGACCTCCTCCACACCTTAAGCTGTCCTGTTTCTTTGCTCTAACCTTTTCTATCCGAGTAGAGTTTATTTTGCCATGAGAGAATAATGCCCCATACACACGATCATTTTTCTTGCCATTTTTTTTCTTGCCGTTTTTCACGTCGTTTTTTTTCATGTTTCCTCTCAAGCCTGTCTTGCGTACACACGATCATTTAAAAAAACGATCAAGCAAAGCGCAGTGACATACAACACGTACGACGGCACTATAAAGGGGAAGTTCCGTTCGAATGGCGCCACCCTTCATGTTAGTAAAGTTTGTTGAGCGACGATTCGCTCTTTTCAGTCTCGTGCTTTTCAGTCCGTGACTGCGTGACGAATGTGCTATCTCCATTACGAACGCTAGTTTTACCAGAACGAGCGCTCCTGTCTCATACTTGATTCTGAGCATGCGCGTTTTTTTTCACGTCGTTAAAGCATACACACTATCGTTTTTCACGTAGTTAAAAAAAACGACATGAAAAACGACGTGAAAAAAGAGAGCATGTTCGAAATTTTTAATGGCCGTTTTTCACGTCGTTAAAAATGCTCTGGAGCCTACACACGATCATTTTTAATGCCCATTTTTTTTAATGGCATTTTTAACGGCATGAAAAACGATCGTGTGTATGGGGCATAAGAGTTGTAATTTCAGCTGGTGTGGACATTGACTTTACTGGGAATTAAAGGACTTGCCTCTACCTACAGTAGAGGTGAGAATCATCCTCTGGAGGAGTTTTGACTCCGGCTGTGGACACGGCCCATCAAGTACACCGCTCAACCTCTTTATATAGGAGGGTACGGGCTGGTAGTGCGGTGTGCCTTTCTCCCTCCTGCGAGGAGCCAACAACATAAAGGCAGGTAAGGGGGAAAGGATCTGTGCGCTACAAAAAAATAAAATAAAAATTATAATCTTGACCTAGGAGGACGAGGTCCATATGGAGTAGGAGGTTGAGGTGGCAGTGGATGTGGCTGTGTAGGTGGAAGCGGCGGTGGAGGAGGACGAGGTAGCCAACACTGGTTCAAAAATACAACAATGGCTGGGTAAGGCCAGTGATGTGTCGAATTCTGTCCCCCGTCGAATAGTGTCCACCCTGTACTGCGCTTGCTCAGTATGTAGGACAAGAGGATTTCGAAAATCTCCCAAGATGAACGGCGCCTGCGTGGTGAGTTCAGGTGAAGGCCACACCATCCGTGGTTCAAGCCAAGCCAAGTGAGGCCATGCCCGAAGCGAGCCCGTGAGGGGCCCTGTTACTATGTGCTACCGTATGTCAACTTGGATGTTGGGGCTTGAACCTGCACTCACGGCGCAGGCGCCGTTCATCTTCGGAGATTTTGTGAATCTCCTTGTCCTCTGTACTGCGCAAGCGCAAGCGCTGCGCCTTCGCAGTACGGGCCGGACACAATCCGATGGCCGGACAGTTTTTGTCACAACACCGATATACATGTCTATTCTGCAGAAGGTACGGACAAGTCCTGTGGGATCCATGCCTGGTTCAGTTTAATGAACGTGAGCTTGTCCACATTGGCTCTGGACAGGCGGCTGCGCTTGTCTGTGATAACGCCCCCTGCCGTGCTAAATACACGTTCAGATAATACACTGGCTGCAGGGCAGGCCAGCACCTCCAAGGCATAAAGGGCAAGCTCAGGCCATGTGCCCAATTTGGAGACCCAGAAGTTAAAGGGGGCAGACCCGTCATCCAGTACGTGTAGGCCTGTGGACACATACTGCTCAACCATGTTGGTGAAATGCTGCCTCCTGCTACGACGTTCCATCTCAGCTGGTGGTGCTGGTTGTTGTGGCGTGCTGACAAAGCTTTTCCACATTTCAGCCATGCTAACCCTGCCTTCTGAGGTGCTGCCGGTGCCCCGGCTGCGTTGGCGACCTCTTCCTCCTCCTCTGCCTTCGCCTTGTGCTTCCACTGTACGCCCGCTGTCAGGTGGGAATGCCACCAGCAGCGCGTCTACCAGCGTTCGCTTGTACTCGCGCATCTTACGATCCCGCTCCAGTGAGGGAATTAACGACGGTACGTTGTCCTTGTAACGGGGATCCAGCAGGGTGGCCACCCAGTAATCAGCACCAGTTAAAATGTGGGCAACTCGGCGGTCATTGCGGAAACACTGCAGCATGTAATCGCTCATGTGTGCCAGGCTGCCCAGAGGCAAAGAAAAGCTGTCCTCTGTGGGAGGTGTATCATCTGTGTCCTCTGTATCCCCCCAGCCACGCACCAGTGATGGCCATGAGCTGGTCTGGGTGCCACCCTGCTGTGAAAATGGCTCCTCCTCCTCCTCCTCCATCTCCTCCTCCACCTCGTCATCCTCCAGAACTGTGCCCTTTCTGCTGGACAATTGTGTACCTGGCGTTTGTTGGTGCAGGAACCCACCCTCGTAGCCACTTGTGAAAGACTGCCCTGAAAGCCTTTGAAATGATCCCGCTTCCTCCTCCTCCTCATCCTCCTGTGCCACATCCTCTTCCATCATCGCCCAAAGCGTTTTTTCAAGGAGGCATAGAACTGGGATAGTAACGCTGAGAACGGCGTCATTGGCACTGGACATGTTGGTGAAGTACTCGAAACAGCGCAACAAGGCACACAGGTCTCGCATGGAGGCCCAGTTATTGGTGGTGAAGTGGTGCTGTTCCGCAGAGCGACTCACGCGTGATTGCTGCAGCTGAAACTCCACTATCGCCTGCTGCTGCTCGCACAGTCTGGCCAGCATGTGCAAGTTGGAGTTCCACCTTGTGGGCACGTCACATATGAGGCGGTGAGCAGGAAGGCCGAAGTTACGCTGCAGCGCTGACAGGCGAGCAGCAGCAGGGTGAGAACGCCGAAAGTGCGCACACACAGCCTGCACTTTCTGCAGCAGCTCTGGCATATTGGGGTAATTTTTAAGGAACCTCTGGACCACCAAGTTCAGCACATGCGCCAGGCAAGGGATGTGCGTCAAACCGGCTAGGCCCAGAGCTGCTACGAGATTTTGCCCATTATCGCACACCACCAGGCCGGGCTTGAGGCTCACTGACAGCAACCACTCATTGGTCTGTTGTTCCATGTCCCTCCACAACTCCTGCGCGGTGTGGGGTTTTTCCCCCAAACAGGAAAGTTTTAAAACTGCCTGCTGTCGTTTACCCCTGGCTGTGCTGAAGTTGGTGGTGAAGGTGTTACGCTGACCGGATGAGGAGGCGGTAGAGGATGAGGAAGCGGAGTAGGAGGAGTTAGCAACAGGAGGCAAACTGAAGCGCCCTGCAATCCTCGGTGGTGGAAGGACATGCGCCAAACTGCTATCTGCCTCAGGCCCAGCCGCCACTGCATTTACCCAATGTGCTGTTAGGGAGATATAACGTCCCTGACCGTGCTTACTGGTCCACGCATCCGTAGTTAGGTGGACCTTGCCACAGATGGCGTTGCGCAGTGCACACCTGATTTTGTCCCCCACTTGGTAGTGCAGGGAAGGGATGGCTCGCCTGGAAAAGTAGTGGCGGCTGGGCACGACGTACTGTGGGACAGCCAATGCCATCAGGCTTTTAAAACTCTGCGTCTCCACCAGACGGAATGACAGCATTTCAAAGGCCAGGAGTTTTGAAATGCTGGCATTCAGGGCCAGGGATTGCGGGTGGCTAGGGGGGTACTTCCTCTTCCGCTCCAATGTTTGGGAGATAGAGAGCTGAACGCTTCCATGGGACATTGTGGAGATGGTTGGTGACCCAGGTGGTAGTGTTGCTGGCAGATCCTCTGTTTGCGGGGTGGCAGGTGCCACTGTCACTACAGAGGTGGATGAAGAGGCCGAGACTGCAGCAGAAGAGGAAGCAGGAGGAGCCAGAGACCTTTCTTGGTTTTTGAGGTGTCTACTCCACTGCAGCTCGTGCTTTGCACTTAGATGCCTGGTCATGCAGGTTGTGCTCAGGTTGAGAACGTTTATGCCTCGCTTCAGGCTCTGATTGCACAGCGTGCAAACCACTCGTGTCTTGTCATCAGCACATTGTGTGAAGAACTGTCACGCTAGGGAACTCCTTGGACCTGGCTTTGGTGTGCTCGGTCCCTTGCTGCGTTGGGCAGTAGCAGACATACTGTCTAGGGGACGGACGCTCCGCTTTTGCACCCTGCTCCCTCTTCTGCTGTGCTGGTGGCTCTGTGCGACCACCACCTCTTCCTCCAAACTACACTGGTCACCTGCATAACGTTGATTCCATGTGGGGTCGAGGACCTCATCGTCCTCCACATCATCTTCCACCCAGTCTTCACCCCCGCCCTCCTTGTCTGTCTGCACAATTGCGAAAGCAATAGCAGTTGGCACCTGTGTTTTGTCATCATCCGAGACGTGCTGCGATGGTCCTCCCATGTACTCATCATGAAACATAAGTGGTTGGGCATCGGTGCACTAAATCTCTTCCACTTCTGGGGCAGGGCTAGGTGGATGGCCCTGGGAAACCCTGCTAACAGAGTCATCGAAAAGCAGAAGAGACTGCTGCATGATTTGGGGCTCAGACTGCTTGGCTGATTTGCAAGGGGGTGAGGTGAAAGACTGATGGACATGGGTTTCAGGTGCCAACTCTGATCTTTCATCAGAAGAGTGGGTGGGAGACAATGTGAAGGAACCCGAGGCACTGTCAGCAACCCAATCTACTAACGCCTGTACTTGTCCTGGCCTAAACATTCGTACAGCCTCATTAGGCGCGACAAAATACCGCGGTAGGCTCAGGCGCCTACTCACACCTGAGGAAGGTGTTTCACTTGTGCGTGTATCTGGCACAGATCCACCACGTCCTCTCCCTGCAACAGGAGCTCCACCAGCAGCACCACGACCGGGGCCACCATGTCCCTTTGACCTTCTCCTCATATTTTCCAAATTTAGGATCTTGCCCTAAATGGGTGTTTTTGGAAGAGCAGAACACACCCACAGTACGTAACCACTGAATCGCACAGCTACAGAACTGCAGAAAATGCTATTCAAAAAAAATGTTGTTTTTTTTAGTATAGCACAGTAGAAGACAAATATATAGAAATGGTTTATTTCACACGCCTCCACATATGTATAACACACTGCAAAATATTTTTTGTGGCCCTAAATGGGTCTTTTTGCAAGCGTACATTAAAGTGCAAATTATTTATTTTTTTGCCCTAAACGGGTCTTTATTTGCACAAGCAAAATAAAATGGAATTTTTTTATTTTTTGCCCTTAATGGGTCTTTTGGAAAAGAGCACAATAAAGTGCCTTTTTTTTTGTCCTAAATTGATCTTTTTCCAAGAGCAGAATACACCCACAGTATGGAAACGGTGTATCTCTCAACGTAATATATGCAGTGCTGGTGCACTGAGCTTGCAGATAAAAGGTAGATTTTCTCTGACACTGGGCTCATAGCAGTGTAAAAAGACTGCACTGCAACACAAACAGGTAAACCTATGCAGATCGCTGAGTTATATCTCTGAATCTGGACTCCTATTCCTATATAATATATCTCTCTCCCTAAAAGCAAAAAACAGGAACCTGGCCATACACTACACTGTCTCTCTATCTTTTCCCTCAGATTCCAGAATCAGGACTAACTCATGTATTTTTCTATCTCTCCCTAAAAGCAGCAGCAGCAGACAAGATCCTCTCCCTATCTATTCTGAAGCAGAGTGACGTGTGTGCTGTGTGCCTCTAGCTTATATAGAAGCTGGGTCACATGTTGCACTGACCAATCACAGCCATGCCATTAGTAGGCATGGCTATGATGGCTTCTAAGGGCACACCAGCTAATCAAAAGGTGATTGGCTGGCCCCTGAAGCATTTCTAACTGCGTAATTAGATTGCAGAACCCGAACCCGGACTTTTGCGTAAAGTCCGGGTTCGGGTTCGGGAAAAAGCTAAAGTTCGGTACGGACCCGAACTTTACAGTTCGGGTTCGCTCAACACTAATCATGTATCATCAGTCCAGCTTAAAGGGGTTGTAAACCCACAGCTTTTTTAACTTGTTTTAAGTACTAGTGGTATTAGCATGTTATATCAGTGTATACTTTTGCAAAAAAAGTTTTTTTCCATGTTTTTTAACATACCGATCTGAGGCTCTTCCTGGTTTACTTCTCTGTAACTTCCGTTCTTTTAAACATGCTCTATCAGTGTCTAGCAGAGCACTGGTTAAAGCTTGTAGGAGGAGTTTTAATTTTTCCCTGATTGTCCTATGAGGCTGCAGGATCCCTGACACTCTGTCTCAACAGTGCTGATTGGCCTTGTGCTGATCATTACACGCCATATTGAGCATGTGCAGCTTGCCCCCAAAGCTCTGTTATATCAGGAGATGGTTTGTGGAAGAAGGGGAGGATCAGAGAAGACACAGTGCACAGGATTAAGCTGTGAGTATACCAAGCATGATTTACCACATATACAGACTGATTTTATAGCTGTGGGTTTAGTAATACTTTAATATATGTTTAGGGTTTTTAAAGTGAAAGCTACAATAAAAATGTTTGTTAAGCAGCTGGTTAAATTGTGTATGGGACTGAGGGTCATGATGGCATCACGTGTGTATGTTACTTACAGTCTCGGATGGTGTGCTCGACTCTCGGACTCAGCCTTCAGGCATCCTCAAACCCTCTGGAGGAGTGTGGTCTGTTTCTCGGTGTTCCTGCTTGTGAACCGCCAGAGCGAGAGGGTTTCATCTTTTTAGATTGACACTTGTCCGGGGAGGAAAATGGAGATCTGGCCTGGGATCTTTCCAGGGGAGCAGAGTGAATTCCTGGCACCACTCTGGTAGGTCCACCTGACTTGAGTTGAGTGCTGCAAAAATTGGGAAGATCTTCCGGGGGGAACAAAGGGAATGTTTCCCATTATGGTTTACCAAAAGGGCAAATGGAAAGCGCCACGTGTATCGCAGATCCTTCTCTCTCAGTTTCTCCAGTAGTGGCCACAGAGCTCTGCGGTTTTTTAGAGTGATCTTAGAGAGGTCGTGGGAAAGCATGATAGTCTCACCATTGAAGATGATCTGATCATTCCTGCGTGCCTTACGTAGGGATGAGCCGAACACCCCCCGGTTCGATTCGCACCAGAACCTGCGAACCGACCGAAAGTTTGCGCGAACTATCGAACCCCGTTAAAGTCTATGGGACTCGAATGTTCAAAATCAAAAGTGATCATTTTAAAGATTAATATGCAAGTTATTGTCCTAAAAAGGGTTTGGGGACCCGGGTCCTGCCCCAGGGGACATGTATCAATGCAAAACAAAGTTTTAAAAACAGCAGTTTTTTCGGGAGCAGTGATTTTAATGATGATTAAAGTGAAAAAATGTGAAATATTCCTTTAAATATCATACCTGGGGGGTGTCTATAGTATGCCTGTGAAGTGGCACATGTTTCCCGTGTTTAGAACTGTCCCTGCACAAATGACATTTCTAAAGGAAAAAAAGTAATTTAAAACTGCTTGCGGCTTTAATGTAATGTGTGGTCCCGGCAATGTGGATGAAAATCATTGAGAAAATCGGCATGGGTGCCTCCCCCAGCCCATTTGGGTCTTGTATGGATATTAAGGGGAACCCTGCACCCAAATTAAAAAAAGGAAAGGCGTGGGGCCCTCAGCAGTATACAGGCGGTGTAAACAAGACAGGGACTGTAGGTTTGTTCTTAAGTAGAATCTGTTTGTAATTTAGAACTGTTACATTTTTAAAGTGTAGCTCCAGCCAAAAAATCAATATTAACTCTCTACAGGAGAGAATTTCCCATCCTAGGGGTAGATTTCCTCTCACCTCCTGTTGTCTCCCTCCGTTTGCAAGTAGGAGTCGTTTGTAAGTTGGATGTTTGAAAGTAGGAGCCTGCCCTATATACTCTGCAGAAATTTGGGCCTTAGGTGTTCGTGTTGCCACAACACTGTAAGCCCTCACAGTTACTCTTGGTGGGCGCTGGAACGCCCTGCTGTGAAATATTAGATCAAGAATTGTAATTACATGCCCCTGTTGAACAGGGGCAGAAAAATTGGGCCTTAGGCACTGGTGCTGGTGCCACAACACTGCAACCCCTTTACAGAAACTTTAGTTGGAGTGCAAGAATGAGCCCTGCTGCAAATTATTGCATCAAAAATTGTAATTACATGCCTCTGTTAAACAGGGGCTGAAAATATGGGCCTTAGCCACTGGTGGCGGTGCCCAGAACCAAAAATGTTCTTACAAGTTATCAGCATGAACATTGAGGAGGAAGAGGATAGTCACTCAGCATAACAGGATAGTCACTCAGCATCAGCATAGGCAGTCTTGAAGGGATCTCACATTAAAAAAAATATATTTGGTTTCATCAGCATCAGGTGCTTGGTAGCTGGTGATCCAAGACTGATTCATTTTAATAAAGGTCAGCCGATCGTCCGATTCGGTAGACAGGCACACCCTATGATCGGTTACAAAGCCTCCAGCAGCACTGAATGTGCGTTCCGAAAGAACGCTGGATGCAGGACAGGCCAGTAGCTCAATTGCATACTGTGTAAGCTCTGTCCAGTGATCCATTCTCAAGACCCAGTAAACCAGAGGATTTTTGGTGGGAAAGGTGTCCAAGTCTGATCTTGCCCCTAGTGATTCCTGCACCATGTAAAACAGACGCTGGCGATGGTTGCTGGAACCGATCATACCTTGGAGCTGCGGACTAAAAAATTATCTGAACGCATCAGTCAGACGCCCACCTTCTCCACCGATCCTTCTTTGACTGACCGAAGCCTCAGCAACACGTTGTCCAGGACCAGGATTTTGTAACCTCCCAGTCTCTGGGAACTTGTTGCACAGACCTTTCTGCAAGGCCTCCCGAAGATGTTTCATCCTCTGCTCCCTCTGCAACGGCAAGATAAGGTCCGCAACTTTACCCTTGTAACGTGGATCAAGGAGGGTTGCCAGCCAGTAATGATCCCTCTCCTTGATCACACAAATACGAGGATCCTTCCACAGGATTTACAGGATCAGGGAGGCCATGCAGCGTAGGTTTGCTGAGGCATTCAGTCCGGAGTCCTCTGGGTCACTCAGGACGACATGATCCGCAGCCACCTCCTCCCAGCCACGTAAAAGTCCATGGGTTTCTTGGGACTGTAATTGATCCCTTGAAGACTGCTGCTGATGCTGAGTGCTAGGCTCCACCTCCATGCTGACACAATCCTTCTCCTACTCCTCGTCCTCTTCCTTAGTGATGGGCGGGCCAGCAGGAACACTGTCTGGATAAAGGGGGCCTTGAGAGGTAAGGAGGTCCTCCTCTTCCTCCCTCTGTTCCGCCTCAAGTGCCCTGTCCATTATCCCAGGCAGTGTGTGCTCCAACAGGTGGACAAGAGGGACAGTGTCACTGATGCATGCACTGTCACTGCTCACCATCCTCGTGGCCTCCTCAAATGGTCCCAGGACAGTGCATGACCCCGTCCTCGTGCCATATTGGCACAGATACTCATTGATGGGGCTCTGCTGCATGTGCAGCCGCTGCAGCATGGCCAACGTTGAGTTTCACCTGGTGGGCATGTCACAGATTAGGCGGTTCTTGGGCAGGTCGTATTCCTTTTGGAGGTCAGCCAGCCGAGCACTGGCATTATATGACCGGCGGAAATGCACACAGAGTTTCCTGGCCTGCCTCAGGACATCCTGTAAGCCCGGGAACCTGCCTAAGAACCGCTGCACCACCAAGTTAAGGACGTGAGCCAAACAGGGCACATGGGTCAGTTGTCCCTGTCAGAGGGCGGAGAGGAGGTTGGTGCCATTGTCGCAAACCACCATTCCTTGCTTAAGATGGCGTGGCGTCAACCACCTCTGAGCCTGCTCCTGCAGAGCTGACAGAATCTCGGCCCCAGTGTGGCTCCTGCCCCCCAAGCACACCAGCTCAAGCACCGCATGGCATCTTTTTGCCTGCATACTTGCGTAGCCCATTGAACCCTACGGAGCACCGCTGGTTCCGAGGACAAATCAGCAGAGGAAGAGTCCATGGAGGAAGAAGAAGAGAAGGGGGTGGAGGAGAGAGGTGTGTCAGAATCACCAGTAGTAGCATTTTGGAGGCGTGATGGCGGAACAACCTCCAACACTACTGCACCTTGTCCTGAATCCTTCCCAGCTGCCAGCAGAGTCACCCAATGCGCCGTGAAAGATAGGTATCGTCCCTGTCCATGCCTGCTGGACCATGAGTCAGCGGTAATATGCACCTTACCACTGACCGCCCTGTCCAGCGAGGCCAAGACATTGCCTTCCACATGCCGGTAGAGAGCCGGAATCACCTTCCGTGAGAAAAAGTGGCATTTGGAAACCTGCCACTGAGGAACCGCACATTCCACAAACTCACGGAAGGGGGCAGAGTTTACCAACTGAAAAGGCAGCAGTTGAAGTGTTTAGCCAAGCTAGCATTCAACTGCTGGGCATGTGGATGGCTGGGAGCGAACTTCTTTCGGCGGTGCAGCAGCTGGGGCAGGGAAATTTGCCTGGTACAATCTGACGTTGGTGTACAGATAGCAGATTGCCCGCAAGTACTTGGCTGTGACACACCTAATTCTACACCTTCATTCCTCTCAGTGCAGGTTTCAGAGAGGACTGAAGGTATAGTGGGGTTGGAGATCCCAGCTGATGAGGAGCAAGGAGAGGTCCGCTTTGTTCTTTGGTGTGGGTCTTTAAGGTACGCTTGCCAACGAGCTGCATGGCAGGTCAACATATGTCTAGTCAAGCAAGTGGTGCCCAAGCGGCTGATGTTTTGGCCACACGAGATACGCTTGAGACATATGTTGCAAATAGCAGTGGTGCGGTCTGATGCACTCGACTCAAAAAAGGCCCACACCAAAGAACTTTTGGAATAACGGGCAGAGGCAGCGCCCTGCACAGGCGTAGCTCTGTGGTGTAATTCAGTCGGTGTGCTGCCCTTACGCTGGCCCCCGGAGGGCATCCTGCCTCGTTGGAGATGTGCCTCCTCCTCATCCTCATCCTCCTCCTCCTCTCTCCTATCAGGCACCCACGTGGAGTCAGTGACCTCATCATTCCCTCCCTCTTCATCACTGGAGCCAATCTGGCAGTATGCTGCAGCTGCTGGAAAATGACTGCCAGATTGCTGTCCTTCTTGAGCATCCCCTCTCTCTGCGCTCACGCTACTGCCTTCCTCTAGCTGGGTATCATCATCAGACCCTTCAAAATGCTGGGCATCCTCCTGGAGCATGTACCCAACACTGTGCTCAAACAGTTCGGGAGACACCTCAGGAGGACATGGTGGGTCTAGGGAAGGAGTGACTGATGATGACATTGATAGGAGGGAAGAGGACGCTTTGCCAGTAGTACCCTGAGCCTGGGTGAGAGAGGATGAGGAGGATGAGGAGGGCTTGGTCATCCACTCTACCAAGTCTTCGGCATGATGCGGCTCAACACGTCCAGCTGCCGAAAATAAGGACAAGCATGTCCTATGGCCACGTGCTGATGACAATGCACCGCGTCCACGACCAGCACTGTTGTCTCTAGACACAGAGCCTGCTTGTCCTCTTTTATTGGCTTGTGACTGTCTGCCTCTCTTTGTTGGCCTTCCAGACATAGCAATGGCCTGCAGGGAGATGGTAAAACCAGCAATTGGGTAGTGTATATTGTGCTGGAGGCACACAACACCCACTAACTCCAGAAGACGCCTTTATTAGAGAACAGCAATGACAGGTATATACAGGTGTATACTGTACTAGGGCACACAACACCCACTAACTCCAGCAGATGCCTTTATTAGAGAACAGCAATGATGGGTATATACAGGTGTATACTGTACTAGGGCACACAACACCCACTAACTCCTGCAGATGCCTGTATTAGAGAACAGCAATGACGGGTATATACAGGTGTATACTGTGCCACTAACTCCTGCAGATGCCTGTATTAGAGAACAGCAATGACGGGTATATACAGGTGTACACTGTGCCACTAACTCCTGCAGATGCCTGTATTAGAGAACAGCAATGACGGGTATATACAGGTGTATACTGTGCCACTAACTCCTGCAGATGCCTGTATTAGAGAACAGCAATGACGGGTATATACAGGTGTACACTGTGCCACTAACTCCTGCAGATGCCTGTATTAGAGAACAGCAATGACGGATATATACAGGTGTACACTGTGCCACTAACTCCTGCAGATGCCTGTATTAGAGAACAGCAATGACGGGTATATACAGGTGTACACTGTGCCACTAACTCCTGCAGATGCCTGTATTAGAGAACAGCAATGACGGGTATATACAGGTGTATACTGTGCCACTAACTCCTGCAGATGCCTGTATTAGAGAACAGCAATGACGGATATATACAGGTGTATACTGTGCCACTAACTCCTGCAGATGCCTGTATTAGAGAACAGCAATGACGGGTATATACAGGTGTATACTTTGCCACTAACTCCTGCAGATGCCTGTATTAGGGAACAGCAATGATGGGTATATACAGTACAGGTATATACTGTGATACTCTGCCACTAACTCCTGCAGATGCCTGTATTAGAGAACAGCAATGACGGGTATATACAGGTGTATACTGTGCCACTAACTCCTGCAGATGCCTGTATTAGAGAACAGCAATGATGGGTATATACAGGTGTATACTGTGCCACTAACTCCTGCAGATGCCTGTATTAGAGAACAGCAATGACGGGTATATACAGGTGTATACTGTGCCACTAACTCCTGCAGATGCCTGTATTAGAGAACAGCAATGACGGTATATACAGGTGTATACTGTGCCACTAACTCCTGCAGATGCCTGTATTAGAGAACAGCAATGACGGGTATATACAGGTGTACACTGTGCCACTAACTCCTGCAGATGCCTGTATTAGAGAACAGCAATGACGGGTATATACAGGTGTACACTGTGCCACTAACTCCTGCAGATGCCTGTATTAGAGAACAGTAATAATGGGTATATACAGTACAGGTGTATACTGTGATACTGTGCCACTAACTCCTGCAGATGCCTGTATTAGAGAACAGCAATGACGGGTATATACAGGTGTATACTGTGCCACTAACTCCTGCAGATGCCTGTATTAGAGAACAGCAATGACGGATATATACAGGTGTACACTGTGCCACTAACTCCTGCAGATGCCTGTATTAGAGAACAGCAATGACGGGTATATACAGGTGTACACTGTGCCACTAACTCATGCAGATGCCTGTATTAGAGAACAGCAATGACGGGTATATACAGGTGTATACTGTGCCACTAACTCCTGCAGATGCCTGTATTAGAGAACAGCAATGACGGATATATACAGGTGTATACTGTGCCACTAACTCCTGCAGATGCCTGTATTAGAGAACAGCAATGACGGGTATATACAGGTGTATACTTTGCCACTAACTCCTGCAGATGCCTGTATTAGGGAACAGCAATGATGGGTATATACAGTACAGGTATATACTGTGATACTCTGCCACTAACTCCTGCAGATGCCTGTATTAGAGAACAGCAATGACGGGTATATACAGGTGTATACTGTGCCACTAACTCCTGCAGATGCCTGTATTAGAGAACAGCAATGATGGGTATATACAGGTGTATACTGTGCCACTAACTCCTGCAGATGCCTGTATTAGAGAACAGCAATGACGGGTATATACAGGTGTATACTGTGCCACTAACTCCTGCAGATGCCTGTATTAGAGAACAGCAATGACGGTATATACAGGTGTATACTGTGCCACTAACTCCTGCAGATGCCTGTATTAGAGAACAGCAATGACGGGTATATACAGGTGTACACTGTGCCACTAACTCCTGCAGATGCCTGTATTAGAGAACAGCAATGACGGGTATATACAGGTGTACACTGTGCCACTAACTCCTGCAGATGCCTGTATTAGAGAACAGTAATAATGGGTATATACAGTACAGGTGTATACTGTGATACTGTGCCACTAACTCCTGCAGATGCCTGTATTAGAGAACAGCAATGACGGGTATATACAGGTGTATACTGTGCCACTAACTCCTGCAGATGCCTGTATTAGAGAACAGCAATGACGGGTATATACAGGTGTACACTGTGCCACTAACTCCTGCAGATGCCTGTATTAGAGAACAGCAATGATGGGTATATACAGGTGTACACTGTGCCACTAACTCCTGCAGATGCCTGTATTAGAGAACAGCAATGACGGGTATATACAGGTGTATACTGTGCCACTAACTCCTGCAGATGCCTGTATTAGAGAACAGCAATGACGGGTATATACAGGTGTACACTGTGCCACTAACTAACTCCTGCAGATGCCTGTATTAGAGAACAGCAATGACGGGTATATACAGGTGTATACTGTGCTGGGGCACACAACACCCACTAACTTCTGCAGATGCCTGAGAAAAGAAGACACTGTCCCTGCCTGCCTATCTAGCTTAGAGAACAGCAATAAAGTGTAGATTCAGGTGTATACTGTGCTCGAGGCACACAACACCCACTAACTCCTGCAGATGCCTGAGAAAAGAATAGAACATAGAACACACTGTCCCTGCCTATGTATCTCTTTCCCTGCACGCCGGAACACACTGCACAAGGCCGCCGTGCTGGCGGGCTTTTATAGTGTGGGGCGTGTACTAAACCCCCCTGAGCTATGATTGGCCACGTGCATCCTGCCTGTGGCCAATTATGTCTCTCCTCGCTGCCGGCGCTGTGATTGGCCAAGCATGCGGGGTCACAGTGCATGCTTATATGAACAAATAGTGCAGCGCTATAAAATGTGAAAATTGCTGCTGAAAGCAACTACAACAAACATAAGTGACTAATGTCTAAAGGGCAATAAATCCTAATGAACAAATATATATAAATTCATAAAGCATCTACTCCAATGGGCAGCCTTGCATGTGAACTGTCCTCCATAGGAGTCATAAAGGTGTAACACACACGGGTTACACAAACCTGGAGTGAAAAAACAATAAAAAAGACCAAACAATATGTGTACAATTTGAATGGATGTCTTCTCATGGACAACACCACCACAGCGTAGACTAACGGAGGGACCACAATGTTGATGTTGGGATTCACAATGCAAGACACAGATGATACAGTTGGGTACTCTTACCGCAGATGGTGGACCCACCTGTCGCACGACAGTGGGTCGATCAGGCTTGGTGGTCACCGTGACCAGAAGACGATGGAACTGAATGTCCTGGATACCTCAGACCATCTCAAACAGGGTGGTTTGATGAACAACTCACACGATGGAAATACCTCCGATCATACAGGCTCCGAACAAGTCCAAAGTAGACACAAGGGTGGGAGAAAAGAAAAAACTCCAGATGGTGCAGGTCAATAAAACCAATGGGGAGGTTTATTGAATAAAATGTGTCTTACAGACATGAGACAAATTTAAAAGTGATCACAAAATAGGAAAAATATATAAAAGCAATGTGGGGTGCAGCATCGGCAGGCCCTGCGCGTTTGGACTGCAACAGTCTTCAACAGGGGCAGTCGAAGACTGTTGCAGTCGAAACGCGCAGGGCCTGCCGATGCTGCACCCCACATTGCTTTTATATATTTTTCCTATTTTGTGATCACTTTTATAATTGTCTCATGTCTGTAAGACAAATTTTATTCAATAAACCTCCCCATTGGTTTTATTGACCTCCACCATCTGGAGTTTTTTTCTTTTCTCCCACCCTTGTGTCTACTTTGGACTTGTTCGGAGCCTGTATGATCGGAGGTATTTCCATCGTGTGAGTCGTTCATCAAACCACCCGGGCCGAACTTTCACTGTTCGGTCGTTTTGGGAAACAGCCGAACTTTCATGACTTTCGACCGTTTGTTTGGCCCCCCCGAACCGACCACAATGCATTGCGGCGCTGAGCAGTGCATTGCGAGCCCTGACTGGCAGAGAACTATTATGCCGCGTACACACGATCATTTTTCATGCCGTTTAAAAATGCCTTTTTTAAAAATGGCCATTAAAACCGATCGTGTGTAGGCTCCAGAGCATTTCGAACATGCTCTATTTTTTCACTTCGTTTTTTCATGTTGTTTTTTTTAACGATGTCAAAAACGATAGTGTGTATGCTTTTACGAGGTGAAAAAAAACGCGCATGCTCAGAATCAAGTATGAGACGGGAGCGCTCGTTCTGGTAAAACTAGCGTTTGTAATGGAGATAGCACATTCGTCACGCTGTAACAGACTGAAAAGCACGAGGCTGAAAAGCGCGAATCGTCGCTCAACAAACTTTACTAACATGAAGGGTGGCGCCATCCGAACGGAACTTCCCCTTTATAGTGCCGTCGTACGTGTTGTACTTCACTTCGCTTTGCTCAAGCGTTTTTTTTAATGATCGTGTGGATGCAAGACAGGCTTGAGAGGAAACAAGAAAAAAAAACGACGAGAGAAACGTCGGTTTAAAAAATGGCATGAAAAACAATCGTGTGTACGCCGCATAAGAGTCATGATTGGACACTGTCATCCTGACTTTATCCAATCATGGCTCATTCCCACCCCACAGTATAAAAGTATTCTTTCAATGGCAGCCATTTTCAGTGTGATTTTGGCATGGAGAGAGATAGAACAGGGCTCTGTTCACTGCTATTAGCTATTTAGTGTGCTATACTGTGCTATTTTGCTTCAATTGTCAGTGTCAGTGTAGAATATTAGTCTAGTGTCAGACTAGGGATAGTGTGAGTGTAGTAAGGAGGACCATCATTCAGCTTTGCATAGTGTGCAGCGAGAATAGGGACAGCTCAGATAGTTTCACTGTAGTGTAGTGAGACCGTGTCATTTATACATACATTAGTGTAGAGTAGGGACAGCTCAGATAGATTTACTGTAGTGTAGTGTAGTGAGACCGTGTCAGTAATCTTGACATTAGTGTATAGCTAGAGTACGGACAGTTCAGATAGCGTCAGTGTAGTGACGGTTGAACACCGTCTATTTGATTGCGTTACTGCCAGTTTAACGCCATATTGTTTTACCTGCGTTACTGCCAGTTTAACGCCATATCGTTTTGCGTGCGTTACTGACAGTTTAACGCCATATAGTTCTGTGTGCGTTACTGCCAGTTTGGCGCATTATATTGCAGTATATTATATTTGTATCCATGGAGTGTGTCTGTGTAGTGTGAGTACTCAAATTAAAGGGCACCAAACACCTCTTTACATTGATTAAAGTGCATCCATGTACAGATTTCTCCTTTACATTTGCTTATAAGCACCGCCCCCTCCCTCTCAATAATGTCTGGGAGAAAAACAAGGAGAGGCAGACATTCCCTTGGCACTGTAAGGGGGCCAGCAACAAATGTATCCACAGGCAAAGGTGGACGTGGTGGTCAGTCCTCAGGCTGGGCATCATTTCCTCTGTTTAGTGAGTTTGCCCGTGCTATCCGGCCACAGCATCCTCCTTATCCTCTGTCACACAAGCAGAGACAAGTGTGCAGTCCCCTGCAGTTGCCAGAGTGGATAAACCTGCCTCCTTGTCCACATCTATTCCTGCCATAGCCCTAAAATCAGCCATTGAGGAGTCAGCTGAGTTATTTGACCACAGCGTCAGCCACTTGCCTGTTGATGATGCTCAGCCATTACTGGATTCAGATGCTGGTTCTGAGGTTGAGGATGACAGGAACATAAGTCTAGAGAGAGGGAGGAACACTGGTAGACAAATTGGTATTCATGTTCCCCAAGCCGCAGCGTTTTGCCAACTTGTCTCCAGTGGTAATGATGAAGATGGAGGAGATGGAGATGATGATGAGGTCACTGATGTGACTTGGGTACCAGATAGAGCAGAGGAGGAAACTGAAGGTGAGGCAGCACAAACCCAAGGAGGTCGACATCAAGAAAGAGTAGAGAGCAACCACCGTATTCCATCACGTTCTGTAGCTGTTATCTCCCGGGCCACTCCCCACAGCACAGCTGTCAGGGCCTTTTTCAGCACATCTGCACCATATCGCACTGTTGCTATCTGCAAACTGTGCCACAGGCACCTCAAACGTGGCAAAAACACCAACCATTTGGGTACCACATGCCTAACAAGGCATTTAACGTCCAACCACTCAGCCCGTTGGCAAGAGCACCTAAAAGCCACACAAAAGGGGCACAAATCTGTCCCTCCTCCTCCTCCTCCTCCTCCTTACCCACTTCAATCTGCCCCTGTGATACGGAGTCATTACCTTTTATCAGCCTCCACTGACAGGGATGATGGTATAGCACAGGGTGTTCAAGGTCCTAGCAGCTCATCTGCCAGCAGCACATCAGTATCTGTAGACTGTAGCCGGAAAATTTCTCTGCCCCATCTTCTGCAGCGGAAAAAAAAATACAGTCCCTGCCACCCACATATACAGTGCCTAAATACAAGCTTGTCAAAACTGTTGGCTCTCCAACTTCTGCCTTTCAGCCTGGTGGATTCTGCCCCCTTCCGTGAATTCGCACAATGTGCTGTACCACAATGGCAGGTTCCCAGTCGATACTACTTTTCACATAAGGCTGTTCCATCTCTCTACCATCACGTGGAAGGGAATGTTCTGGCATCATTGGGCAAGGCTGTCAGCCGTAAAATCCACCTTACTGCTGACATGTGGTCCAGCAAGCATGGGCAGGGACGATATATTTTGTTCACAGCTTACTGGGTAACGCTGCTTGCAACTCGAAAGGATGCAGGACAGGTCTCAGTGCTGCAGCTTGTTGTGCCCCCACATCTCCATACAGCTGGTGGTGATGATGCCAGACATGTGAACTCTATCCCCTCCTCCTCCTCCTCCGCCACCTCCATGCCCTCTTCTGCAGAATTGTCCTATGAACATCAGGTACCACCTAAGCGTTCAAAGGGCTTTTCCCAGAGTCAGGCTAAAAGGTGCCATGCAGTGCTTCAGCTGGTGTGTTTAGGGGACAGGAACCACACCAGAGCAGAGATTCTTGCAGCTCTGCAAGGACAGTCCCAGAGGTGGTTCACACCACGTCAGCTAGAGCCAGGAATGGTGGTGTCTGATAACGGCTCAAACCTCCTGTCCGCCCTTAGACAGGGAAAGTTGACACATGTGCCATGCCTGGCACATGCCCTCAATTTGGTGGTGCAGCATTTCCTAAGTACGTACCCATGGTTGCAAGATGTACTAAAGCAGACCAGAAGAGTCTGTAGCCATTTCAGGCGGTCATACACAGCCAGTGCTCGGTTGGCTGAAATTCAGCGGGAATTCCACCTGCCCGTAAACCGCCTGATTTGTGACATGCCCACCAGGTAGAACTCAACTTTGGGAATGCTGCAGCGGCTATACATGCAGCAGAGGGCCGTCAATGAGTACTTGTGTCAGTACGGCACGACTATAGGCTCAGGCCTCCTCAGATTTTTTTCCCCATGCCAATGGCTGATCATTAAGGATGCATGCACTGTATTGTCACCATTTGAGGAGGCCACAAGGATGGTGAGCAGTGACAGTGCATGCATCAGTGAAACAATCCCTGTTGTGTTCCTGCTGGAGCACACTCTGCTTGGCAATTTGGACAGGGCACTGGAGGCAGAGCAGCAGGAGGAAAAGGAGGACTTCCTTTCCTCTCAAGGCCCACTTTATCCAGACACCATCATTCCTATGTCACAGAACACACAGGAGGAGAGAGGGGAGGAGGATGAGGAGGAGGATTCTGGCACTTTCATAGGCTTTGAAGAAGAGGAAGACATGCGTCAATCTGTAAGCGATGGCTTTCTAACCCCAGGACCCTTGGGAGTAGTACGTGGCTGGGAGGAGGAAGTTCCAGATGCTGTCATCCTGAGTGACTCCGAGGAGTCTGCTTCTCAAGCCTCTGCAAATTTGAGGCGCATGGGCAACCTCATGCTTCAAAGCCTGAGAAAGGACCCAAGAATACGTGGCATAAAGGAGAAGGATGATTACTGGTTGGCAACTTCCTTGCCCACCGTTATAAGGGGAAGGTCTCTGAACTCATCCCCTCCCCACAGAGTGCAGAGGATAAAATCTCTTGAGGACACATTAAAGAGGATTTTATTGAACATTTTTCCTGACTCTAGCAGGTTACAGTGTGGTAGAAAAAGTTGTTTTGAGTCTTCCGTTGGTCAAGAAAGGAGTGTTGGAGAAGGCGTCCACCTAAGTGAGGCATTTCTGATTTTTTTTAGCCCTCGCCACCCAGGGCTGTCAGCTTCCACATCCCATCGGCAGCGTCTGCATCACATGGTGGACGATTACCTCAGGGCCAAATCAGAGATGGAGAGCTTTCCAGCTGACGATCCACTGGCTTACTGGGTCATGAGATTAGACCACTGACCAGAACTTGCCCAGTATGCTATTGAGTTGTTGAGCTGCCCTGCATGCAGTGTGCTTTCAGAACGTGCATTCAGTGCTGCGGGAGGTTTCGTTACTGATCATAGAACGTGTCTGTCCACAGACTCCGTGGACTGTTTGACTTTTATAAAAATGAATCCGTTCTGGATTACCAGCTATGAAGCCCCTGATGCCGATGTCACTGATTAAGTCTTTTTGGGATGTGGAATCTCTGCAGGACTTCGAGGCTACCTAGCTTTGAGGGTGTTCAATCATTTCATCTGGAAGAATGTTTTTGGTATAGGTTTCATGGGCACAATGAACACTCAAAGACCAATTTTTCAGCCCCTGTTTGACAGGTGCATATCATTGCAATTTTTTACAGCAAGGCAAATTCTTGCTAACATCAAGATTATCTCTATAGGGTTACGGTGGGAAGGTGCCACGACACCCAAAGACCAATTTTTCGGCACCTGTCTAACAGGTGCATATCATTGCAATTTTTTACAGCAAGGCAAATTCTTGCTTTCATCAAGATTATCTCTATAGGTTTATGGTGGGAAGGTGCCACGACACCCAAAGACCAATTTTTTTTGCACCTGTCTGACAGGTGCATATCATTGCAATTTTTTGCAGCAAGCCAAATTTTTGCTTACATCAAGATTATCTCTATAGGGTTACGGTGGGAAGGTGCCACGACACCCAAAGACCAATTTTTCGGCACCTGTCTAACAGGTGCATATCATTGCAATTTTTTACAGCAAGCCAAATTCTTGCTTTCATCAAGATTATCTCTATAGGTTTATGGTGGGAAGGTGCCACGACACCCAAAGACCAATTTTAATGCACCCGTTACTTCTATCCAAAGTCAAAGTGACACCAGAATGTATCCAAAAAATCTCTAATCTTGTTCCCAGTGCACTACATTGTGGCCTCAGCATACACACTGGCTCCCCAGCTGTTGCTGAGAAAAATAAAGGCAGCTTGCCGGAAAAATTAATTTTTTTTTGGCTTTATGAATGCAATTATTTCTGCAGCAGATTCTACACATGGTACAGATCTGCCACTTTACAGTTAGACTAAGGGCACCCCCCAGGCACTATTTCATTTTTAGGCTCTCACTTTAAAAATAAAAAAATCACTGCTCATTTTATTGATACATGTTCCCCAGGGCAGGACCCGCCCCCTATAACCATTGTATGCCCAATTACTTGCATTTAAGCCTTCAAAATGGGCACTTTTGATATTTGACGTTCGGGTCCCATTGACTTTAATGGGGTTCGTTATTTGGGTCTGAAATTTTGCGGTGTTTTCTAAAGTTCGTGTGCGAACCAAACAGGGGTCCATTCGGCCCATCCCTAGTGGTTACCAAGACATTATAGGGAACATTATAACCGTAGCCTTAAAGGTACGAGTTTTATGGTGATTGACAGTTATATTCCTCCGTGGAGGGGCGGGGCATTAACAAGTGGCTTATCCCAACTTGAAACGTATTGGATCTATGAGCTCTGATCTTACCATCCATGGGGAATCAATGTTGAATGGGACATTAATTCATTTCTCAATAAAGCCTAGCCCCAATGACCAATATAATCATGGGACATATTAGAATTAGGGGCTTGCAAACTAGGCTTAGGTGCAAATTTTTCTGGTTTTACTTAGTTCATCACATATCATAAAAAAAATTATATTATTTCTTTTACTTTCTATATCTTACTATATGTGATAGGGTTCATGTGATCTTTGTATGTTTATGCAATACAATCCCATATCTAGACTCCTAATGTGAGGGCCAGTTCCTTGTCATTTGTGTAGTTCTAGAATTACCTATTAAACATTTCCTCAATAGATTTTTATTGAAAAATTTTCAGTATAAACAGAGACATGAAAACATATATTATAACATATCTCATAAACTTGCGATTCTATAAACAATTGGTACAGTAGTACACATGGATCCAATATCACGTCTGACTTAACGGTCAGTGAATACTCTCAGCTAAAATTGAGCATGTTAGAGCAGTTTAGTTGAACTACACATTTAGCAGGCACTGTGTTATCACAGAGTATTCGGAGTAAATTGAAATAGATTACCATAAAGCTGATTTACACATGGAAGAGGTTGGTGGAGGTCTCCCCTCTCGGGCACCCCTAAGGGGAGCATAACTGTGTCCTAGCGGAGACCCCCCCCCTCCCCCTCAACAGGACCTGCAAACCCGTTTCAGGAAATACTGATCAATGGTAAGAAAAGGAAAACAAAACAGATAGGAGCCACAACTCTGACTAAAGATCAAAGATCAAAAACCCGTACTATTCCTGGGGATTCAACCCAGCCTATCCACTGCTTACACATGTGAACAGCCCTTTGTGTGTTCGTATGTCGCAGCGCCAGAGTCGTTTCATGGGTGAAATGTACATGTGTGGTGTGAACCACATCTTTCAGCGTGGGAGGGAGTAGGTCTTTCCATTTTCTAGTTATGCTAATTCTTGCCGCTAATAGAATATGGGACATAATGTTCCTTGTTGGGTTAGGGTATCTGTCAATAGATAATGAAAGTAAGGCCAGAGAGGGTTTTTTTGGTATGTTTGTATGAGTCACGTCTGCGATCAGTTGGAATACTGAGTTCCAAAAGTGTGTAAGTTTGGGGCAGTTCCAAAGTATGTGCAATAGGCTACCTGTCCTTCCGCAATTCCTCCAACATCTGTCTGTTAGAGAGGGGTGGAATTTTGAGATTCTAGCTGGGGTCAAATACCAGCGGTAGGTTATCTTGTATGCTAACTCCCAAAGGGTTGAGCAGCTGGTGGATTTATACGTAGATTTACAAGCCGTTTCCCATTCATTATCAGAGAAGGTATGTCCCAAGTCTTTTTCCCAATTGATTAATGGTGTAGATTTGACGAATGTAGTTTTGTGTTTGAACAGATTGTAGAATATGGAAATACCCTTGCTGTGTTTCGGGGGTGAAGTTAGAAATATCCATGCTGTTTGGGGGATTGTACATGTCCAGGAACTAAGTGAAGTAATACAATGCTTGGTGCGAACATATAGAAAAATGTCGGAACTAGGAAGACAGTATTCTTCCTGTAATGAAGGAAACAATTTCATTACTTTTTTGACCATTAGGTCGGAGAGATAGTTAATGCCCATCTCCTTCCATCTCATGAATGAAGTTGACTCCATTAAGTGGTGAAGAGTTTCGATGGGGATGCGTATATTGGAATTCACAGGACTGGAAGGTGAAAGTTGTGTGAGTTTGGCCCAGGCTTTGGTTGTAGCCACTATCGTTGGGGAAATGTGACGGGGAAGTTTCGCCCCTAGGGACAGCGCTATTAGCCAAGATAATAGGTTTTTGCCCGGAATTGACGTAGATTCTATATTTCCCCATAATGAGGAATTCGGGGTAGGTGAAAACCATATTTTAGATTGGGTTAGAATGGATGATAGGTGATAATCTTGAAAATTGACATAGCCCGTCCCCCCCGCCAATCTGTGTTTAGACAATTGAGTTTGGGCGCATCTAGGTTTCTTTCCTTGCCATATATATTTTGATAGGATTGATTGTAGTGATTTAAAGTAAGTAGTAGGTATAGGGATAGGAATGGTCCTAAATAGGTAAAGAATTTGGGGGAGGTGGAACATTTTAAACGCCGCAAGGCGTCCCAACCACGAAAATTCAACTGACGCTAACCTGGTGAGGTCCTCCTGGAGCTTGGTACGGAGAGGTAAATAGTTAGATGCAAATAGATATTTTGTCGCTGAGGTGAGTTGTATTCCTAGATAACTTATGCTATTTTTCATCCATATGTATGGGAATTGAGTTTTGAGTCATTTACCAACATCCGCACCTACACCCAGATCCAGTATGTTCGATTTAGTTTCATTTACTTTATAATAGGAAATAGTGCTGAACCAGGCGAGCGTCTTTTGAACTTCCAGTAATGATCGTTCTGGGTCAGAGATAATGAGGATTACATCATCCGCAAATAAGCTTATTTTATGTTCCATATCAGCTATAGGGATACCTGTGATTTTAGTGTTAGATCTAATGCTCTCTGCAAGTGGTTCCATAATGAGGTTGAATATCAGGGGTGAAAGTGGGCAACCTTGTCTAGTCCCATTGGTTATTTGGAAAGGTAACGATAGGGTTTCATCTGAGAACACCCGGGCTGAGGGGTTGGAGGACAGCGCCATTATGGAGTCATGAATTTGTCCTGTGAACCCAAATTTATTTAAAACCGCCGATAAATAACCCCAGTGCACCCTATCAAAGGCTTTTTCGGCGTCAAGGGAAAGCAGGACGGAGGGGATTTTCTTGGATTCTACATGATGAATAAGATTAATCATTCGTCTAGTGGCATCAGATGCTTGGCGACCTTTGGTAAAACCGGATTGGTCTTGATGAATAAGGGAGGGAAGTATGTTTTCTATTCTATTTGCAAGGAGCTTGGCGTAAATCTTCACATCCAAGTTAAGTAGTGATATTGGTCGGAAATTTTTAGGTGAGGTGGGTTCCTTCCCAGGTTTAGGAAGAGTGACTACCCTAGCGCTAAGCATTTCCGCAGGAAAGGATGCGGATGTGGCGGCTACATTGAAAGTTTGGCAGAGGGAAGGGGCCAGAATAGTTTGGAATAGTTTGTAATATTCCCCAGTGAACCCATCCGGGCCAGGGGATTTTGCAGAAGGAAGGTTGTTTATTACTCGTAATATTTTGTCTATCGAGAAGGGGCTATTTAGAGAAGAGAGTTGTAGTGGGGTCACAACAGGGAGATGAACCTTATCAAGAAAGGATTGTATACTCTCCGGGGAGGGTTGTGTGATGGAGGGATCATTCTTGAGGTTATAAAGATCCTCGTAATATGTGCTGAAGGCATTCACGATATCGTGGGGTTTGAGGAGTTTCTCATTAGAGTGAGGGTGATGTAGGAAAGGGATTTTCGTTTTACTCCTATATCCTTTGATTCTGAGGGACATTGCTTTACCCGCTTTATTTCCCGTGGTGTACGATTTGGCTTTAAGCAGTCTGTATGTTTTTTCGTGTTTCTCGAGAAGGAGGGATTTCAACTCGTGGCGTAATGTAAATATTTTTGCTTGTAGGAAGGGGGAGGGTCTAAGCTTGTTTTGGGACTCAGCAGTGGACAATTCTGCTGTCAGTTTGTCCAGTGTTGGGAGCCAAAGCGAAGAAAGCCAGGACCCAATTTGTAAAAATACACCCCTCATCACAGCCTTATGGGCATTCCACACCACCACCGGATCTGCCACAGTCCCCTGATTGGTTGCAAAGTATTCTTCTAGGTGTTGTTTGATAGGTAAGGAGTAGCAGGTGGTACGAAGGAGGTAGTCATTGACTCTCCAGATGTAGGAGTTAGACTGGGGAGAATCCTCTGTTATAGACAAACTAACAGGGGCATGATCCGACCAGGTGGCGGTGTGTATAGTAGACTTAGAAACCCTCTGCAGCAAGACCTTATCAGTAAGAAATAGATCTATTCGTGAGTAGGTGTTGTGAGGCGCCGAAAGGAAGGTAAAGTCCCTCTCATTCGCATGACAACACCTCCACACGTCATACAAATCATTGGAAGCAATAAAGCCTTCTAAAGGAGAAGAGCGTCTTTTAACACCTGATGTTGAGTCCATGTCATTGTTTGGGACCATGTTAAAGTCCCCGCCCAGCAGAAGATGACCTTGTTGGAGCTTTCTGGCAATACGTATAGTCTTTTTAAGGAAAGCCATTTGGCCGTAGTTAGGAGCGTACACAGAAACAATGGTATATGGGACATGGTTAATTGTGCATACCAAGATTATATACCGTCCATCCAGATCTGATTCACAGTGTTTAAGTTGAAAGTTCACCGTGTTTCTGATAGCTATCAGCACTCCTCGCTGTTTTTTGGGGTAAGAGGATTTGAACACATGGGGAAAAAGTCTGTGATGACAATTGGGAGGAGATTTGAGAGCAAAGTGTGTTTCTTGGACGCATAAAATGTCGCAGTTATGGGCTATAGCAGTATTCCAAAGGGAGGATCTCTTGGCAGGATGGTTTAACCCTTTCGCATTCAGGGAAAGAACATTGAACCCCATATTAGGTGTCAGAGTGGAAGGTGAATGTGTGTTCTGGAGAGCATTGAGTCAGCAGCAGTGTTGTCAATCGATGTCGGATGAGAAGTCTTCCTCCGTCGCTTAAGAAATTGAGAACAGTGGTTCCAGATGGAAACTATGGGGGTATATAATGGGTTAGATATGGCAAATTGCGACTAACAGGCAATTGGTCCGTGTTCACCGTGCGGAAATTATGTGTATTAACTGGCAGAAACAGAAATATGAAACAGAAGCAACAAAAAGAGAACAAATAGTAGGACCAGTAACAGGTAGCTCACTGGAGCAACTGGTCAAATAATGGGGTATAGTTCAGCAAACAGGCATCAAAACGCAGAACCATTCCGGACGAGTCAGTTGCTCATACGTAGCTGTGTGGGCAAACTAATCAGTGGTTGCCTTTGTGGGATCTATGGCCCACACCAAATGTGAAGGGGTTCGGAACCCCAGAGGACTCTTGTTGAGCAGGAGGGGGATCCAGTACTATCCCCCAGTCCCGTAGGAGCTTCATGCCTCCCTCAAGGGTGGAGATGGTATGAGGTATGCCGTTTATAGGTAACCAAGATAGTGGCAGGGTGGCGCCATTTGTACACAATCTTGTGGTTGTTCAAGGCCTTAGTGATAGATTTAAGTTGTCTGCGCATTTGCAGCGTGTATTGCGACAAGTCAGCATAAAGTTGAATATCAGAGTAAGGTGCAGGTAGGGGGGATAGTTCTCTTGCTTTCATGAGAATTTGTTCTTTAGCTTGGAAAAAATGGACTCTGAGGAGGACATCTCTGGGTATGTCTGCCTCAAGGTGGCGTGGTTTGGGAAGTCTATGAATGCGGTCGATAGTAAGTTCGATCGGGGTCAATTCAGGAAGCATGCTAGAGAACATGGTGCTGGCAAAGTTATGTAATTCTTCGGGTTGGACAGATTCTGGAATACCACGTATCTTAATATTATTGCGTCTGGAGCGGTCCTCGAGGTCCGCGAGTTTGGACTTAACCCATAGAGATTCATCTCTTTGATCATGGTATGCATCCACCAATTCATTTACTGTGTCAGTGCACTCCTCCATCCTGTGTTCAATAAATTGCACCCTATTGTCCATTTGTTTCATTTCTAATGAAAATCTGTTAATCAGTGACGATAGGTTGGTCATGAGAGAGGATTGCAAGGACACAAGCATATCCTTCATAGTAGTGTCCAGTACTGGTTGCCCCAGGGTTGGAAACTGAGCTATTGAGGATTGTAAGGATGATATGGCTGCGTCATTGTGTAGGCCTGTACTCAGTTTCTGAGGCCTGTCCTGTTAGATCCATCCACATCCTCGATTTTGCTGGGCTCTGGGAGACTGGGGTTGCTGGTGACGGGTCATGAGGGAAGCTTGGGGGTAATCCCTGCTGCATTTCATGCGTACGATCCCCTGGGGGACCAGAGACATTCAATGGATGCCGCGCTGTGCCTCTGGCGGCGCCATCCTGCCGCGTGTGGCGAGGCTGATAAGCAAAAGATTGCAGCCGCTTCGGACCTACTTCCTGGCTCCATTTGCGGGACATTGCGGTAGCGGAGCTCGCTGGGTATGTCAGGAGGCAAAGTGGTGCTAAGGATGGTGCTGGAAGGCCCACTAAGGTGCTTTCGTCCGGTCCGGTGTGCGGAGCTCTCAGCTCAAGCAGCCATCCACGATCGCGCGCAAGCCACGCCCCACCTATTAAACATTTCAAAGTACATAGTCATATATAAATTCTTTACCCTTTTAGGTAATTTCATTTATTTATCATTACATTTTTAATTTTTTTTATTGTTTTATACTGTGTCTATGGGAGCTAGTTCCAAATAGGGTGAACAGGAAGTAATCACTATTTCTGGCCAGATTCAAAAAGAGGCTTTGTTCACCTTACATGGTTACCATTGTATACCAAATTGAGGCTTGGAATGCAAACCAAGCAGCCATATTTGGAAAGAGTAAAGCCGTGTACACACGATCGGTTTTACCGATGAAAGCAGTCCGATGGACTTTTCTCATCGGACAAACCGATCGTGTATGGGCCCCATCGGTCTTTTTTCCATTGGTGAGAAAAAATAGAACATGTTTTAAATTTATCCGATGGGAAAAAAAACGATAGCAAATTCCGATCGTCTGTGTGGAACACCATCGGACAAAAAACCCACGCATGCTCAGAATCAAGTCGACGCATGCTCCGAAGCATTGAACTTCACTTTTCTCGGCTTGTCGGAGTGTTTTACGTCACGGCGTTTGGAACAGTCGGATTTTTGACTGATGGTGTGTAGGCAAGACTGATGGAAGTCAGCTTCATCAGATTTCCGATGGAAAGATCCATCGGATTAGAATCCATAGGAAAACCGATCGTGTGTACAGGGCTTAAGTTATTAGAGCTGGCTCTCATTAGGGTGAACAGGAAGTAATCCCTATTTCCGGCCAGATTCAAAAAGAGGCTTGGTTCACCTTACATGGTTAAGCATTGTATATCAAAGTGAGGCTTGGAATGCAAACCAAGGCGCCATCTTTGGAAACAGGAAGTGAACTGATTGTAATTTTAGCGACCATGGAGCTGGCTCTCATTAGGGGTGACCCTCTTTTACTATAAATACGCAGTGGCCGCAGTGGACCAGAACCCCAGATGATGCCTTATTAGGATGAAACGTGTCGGGACAGGCTCTACTGAAGCCACTGCGATTATTTAATTTTATCTACATGCTTTTAACACCTTCTCAAATGTGAGTGTACATTTTTTCTTATACAATAAATATATTTTTTGTCTAAATGGTATCACACTATGTGGCCTATTCTCTCTCCTTTTATCAATGTACTATTTGGATGAATTGCCTTTGAGTTTTGGTCACTACATCCTTGGTTGAGACATATTGGCAACAATAGTGTGACGGATCTCCGTTTCATATGTCCCCATTGGAAGCTGTGTATGCTGACATACTTCTCTCCCCTGGGTGTGTTACACCAAAAGCTCTGTTGCCTAGTTGGGTTCAACGTGTCTGTTAAGCCTCCTTTTCTATTGGTGGTGGAATATCTATAGACAAACTGGTTTACAACTACTCACCTTGGAAAGTCACGTTATCCATTGGAATCACTTTATGGACTATATAAATATGCACATGCACCTTTGTTTCATGTAAAAATGTGTTATTGTTTATCAAGTATTAGTCACATTGAGTGTCATTATTAGATTAATTTTCTATATGTTTTTTCTGCACTTTAGTGAATCTCCGCTATCAGCTTTTGTCTGAACAGCAGGAGTCCCACTCTTTTCAATCATTAGATTTAGCGCTGCACTATACCATTTTTACTTTGTTAATTTCACAGATTGATCTTTTGTTGTGCCGGCTGCTATTGTTTGTTATTTTAAGACAGCACGTTTGTTTTCTTCTTTTTTCTATACACCGGTAATTTAGGCCTAATATTAATCATCTCATAAGGGAGGTCTAGAGGGTCTCTGTCCCCCTAAGCACCCTCAAGCAATAAAAACTTCAGAGTATTTAGGGCAGCAAGATCCTGATCCTCAACATCTTCTACAGTGTCCCTCATTTCATTGTCTCTCCTGCTCTGCTTGATAGTATAATACGTTTGTAGCTTGAATGAATTAGGGGAGAGCTATTTATATATACCGTATACACTCGAGTATAAGCCGACCCGAATATAAGCCGAGGCACCTAATTTTACCACAAAAACAGGGAAAACGTATTGACTCGAGTGAGGGTGTGCCTCACTTTGCCTCACTGTGTCCATGCCTCACTGTGCCCATGCCTCACTGTATCCATGACTAGACTGACGTTTAACATGGGAGTCTATGGAAGGGGTGCCCGGCTTTGAAAAATCGGTGCTCCCCAGCTGTAGGTCCCCCGGACCAGAAACTTTGCAAACATATAGAGGAAGGGTGGGGCTATATGTGTGCCATGTTTAGGGTCCAGAGAACCTACGACCGTCCGGTACTGGGTCCCCAAAGTCACCAGAGAAATTAACGTTTAACATGGAAATCTATGGAAGGGGTGCCCGGATTTGAAAAATCGGTGCTCCCCGGCCGTAGGTCCCCCGGACAAGAAACTTTGCACACTTGTAGAGGAAGAGTGGGGCTACGTGTGTGCCAAGTACCGTCTCCCAAAAGTCTGGGAGATCAGGCGCAAAAAGGTGACTCGATTATAAGCCGAGGGGGGCATTTTCAGCACAAAAAATTGTGCTTAAAAACTCGGCTTATACTCAAGTATATACAGTACTCTTGTTTGGCTATACTTTTAGTACTGGCTCTGTGTTCGTGCCACAAACTAGCAGCTCCAGTCCCCCTCAGTCTCTGCTTAGCCCCCTGCTAGAAGTGACGTGCAAGCTTCAAGCACACTAAGCGCTGCGCCCCACTTGCTACTGGGATGTGCTGTAGGTGGGGTACTTTCAGAATGTGATAGATGGCATGTTTTTCAGCAGTTTGTGGCGTGCGTTCTAACAGCTATGCTGTCACTCTTAGCAGAATTCTGGTGTAGCACCACATAAAATTATGACATTTGGTTTCTGGGGGACAAACATTGTTCATGCAGTGACCCCTCCCTGGTCTGGGGATGTCTGCTCTGGATTAGTTAGGTGGTGTAACTCTAACTACATTCAAATGGTTATGTTACAAACTATGCTCTGAGGAAAAGGGTTTGCCCATTGAAACACATTAGCATGTGTGCCTGAGTGATGCCTAGATCTCTGGGAATCACTTCTACATCCTGACCACATGGTCACTTGGGCTTTGCTCTAGTCAATGTCTTTAGCCTTTTGGCTTTTATGAGTATCTTTTTTGCATGTCTTGATACTTAATACATTTTCATAGAGGCACTAGGCATTTGTGCCCCTTTGTTGTTATTTTATAGTATGCCTTTATATCAGGTACAGCTTATAAATTGAATAGGATGGACACTTTCAGAAGATAGATACAAAGTTCACAGAGATGTTACTTCACACAGGAGAAGAGTATATTAGAGTAGAGGCTACAAACAAAAGTGCTTAACTAAATCCTATAAAAGAGAAAAGAAAGTAAAGTAACAGAAAGGAACTTCTGTATTGTAAACAACAAATAACACTCAGACGCATCTGTGTATAACAGTATATATATAGTACACTACTTCTTCTCAGAACATCCTTAACATATGTCAAATGCATTGGCATCTGTTGACAGATAAATGGTTGAAGGATTTTGTTTAAAAGAAAATCCACCATCTCTTCCACATGCTGCTAAGACAGGTACTTCTCCCCTTAGTGGAAGCCTCCCTGCTGGTGCCCGTGGAGGTTTATGTTTTGAGAAACAGCCTGTGTTGCCTCCAATACTGAGTTTGAAGGGGACCAATGGGGATGTGAGACCCCCTAAGGATAAATTCAAGTGTTTTTGACCACTATACAATAGCAGTCAATTTGTTCTGGTAAGCCTCTGCTTGTCACACCCGGGTTTTGTGGTGTATCTGAGACTTGGGATTTGGAGGTTTCTCTTCTCGTTTGACTGCCCACTGCAGTTTGAGAAGACTTCCTAACTGTTGGATGTATCTGCTGCTTCCAGATTCAGATAAGCCTCCAATCCACAGACCCCCACAACCATTGGCCAAATTAATAATATATAAAGTGTAACTCTGCCAATTATTATTTTTTCTAATTTTGGATTGAGTGGCTGAGGGGTTAGAATCTCTGACAGAATTATTTTTCCCCGTGCCCTGTTGGTTAAACTTTAGCGTACTTCCTGTTCCAGAAATACAACAGAACACAATAGGACATGAGAGGAAATCTCCTTAAAGTGAAATGAAATCCCAGCTCTGATAATTGTTTTCAGGACAGCTGTCCCCATTGGGGTCCAATTCCATGTATAACTTTAGGTTTCCCCTCACCTTCTGTTGCCACTAGGTCAAAACCAAGAGTGACTCTCCTCAATGGGCCAAAAAGAGCAATAATAACCTGAAATATATATGTGCGCATGCGCGGGACTACCGGGAAGTCACTCTAAACGGGAGCTCCGCACCGCTCCGGCCCTTCACAGCCCCCTGAGCTCTCAGACCGAGCGGAAACCGCCCGAAACTGACCCCATCGCTTCCCGGGAGCATCAGGTACGTCTTTGCATGCCGAGTGGCTTGCAAAAAAGCGAGGTGAGCCACCAGCTGGACTTTACCCTGGCAGCCCCTGCTTCTTCCAAGATGGCGGCCGCAGCGCGTGGAAGCATGGAGGATCCAGATTCCATTGCGGATCCACCATCCCATTACCAGCACCAGAACAGCCTGCTGGCAACACCTGTGAGTACCTGCAACCCCCAAGGGATCTCCCCAGCCTCCACAGAGTCCCTGCTGAACCGGACATTTGGAGATCTCCCCCACTCTCCCATGCTGCGTTCCCCATTAGGCCTGGCAGGCCCCCTCCATTGCTCCCCCTTACAGCCAGTCCAGTCCACTGACATGCTACTCATGTTACAGAACTTTTCTGAAATGCTAGCCGCAGGCCTGGCTCATAACGCCACGCAGATCACTGCTACCATTAAAGCAGACCTTCAGAGCCTGGGAGCCCGCATGGATGCAATTGCGCAGGCTGTTGACAGCACTGCCGCCCGCACTAACCAAAATACCACCTGCATTCAAACTTTACAAGACAAATTTGAGACAGCTCTTTCCAAAATCGATGATTTAGAGAACAGAAGTAGGAGATATAATTTCCGCATACGAGGGATCCCTGAGTCTGTTACTGATGTTCCCAGCACTGTCAAATTGTTCATTAAAGAACTCATACTGGACATTCAGGACCACAGACTGGAACTTGACAGGGCGCACAGAGTCCTCCAGCCCCCCAGACCGGATGGTTTCCCGAGGGACATTGTAGTCAAACCCCATTACTATAGCGTCAAGGAGGACGTCATGAGACCTACCCGAAACCTGGACAATCTCTCCTTCCAAGGGAATAAGATTCAAATATTTGCGGACATCTCACCTGCTACGTTCCAGAAACGGAGATCCCTCAAACCCCTCCTGGAGGTCCTCACCCATAATTCCATCAAGTATTGCTGGTCTTTTCCGTTCCGTCTCCAATTTCATTTCAGGGACAAATCTTTTGGCTTCTCCACCTTTCAAGATGGTGAACGTCTTCTGCTTAAACTTGGACTTATCTCCCAAGAACTCGCTCCACATCAAGCGACGGCCAAATCGGGCTCCTCCAAACGTCCATCCCCCGGCAGTCCTCTGACCCCTTGTGGAACAAACAACAAACGAAGAGACAGCGTGAATCCCGCCCCCCGAGATGAGAGACTTCTTTCCTACTCCCGGACGGGAGGTGTTTTGTTTCTACCTACCCCAGAATTTTTTTTTATTGAGAGCTAACTGCTCTCCCCTCTCGGTATGGTGGAAGACAGGCCCACACAGTCCTGACTTTAGTCAGTCATGCCAGGGTCTTTACCTGTTTAGGTTGGGCCCTGCCAGCCCAGTAAATGGCTAGATGGGATATCCAACCTCTTCTGTTCTTCCCACCCCGGACGGGGTGGCCACTAATCTAGACTTTCTAAATTGTTGCCTATAAGATATGACTGTTCTAGTTCTCCCCTATTGTTAGGCCTAGCAGCCTCTCCCCTTCCTTCCCCCTTCCCTTCCCTTCCCTTGCAGGTTCCTCTCCTTGTACTAGTTAGGTTCTGGTTACTTACTTATACGGAACAATGTTATGTAATCAATTGTCTAGGGCTATAAATGCACTTTGGCTGGCCCTGTATGGTTTTATCCCCCATCGGGGGACCTGACGGCCGGAGCGGCACATCATGCCACTCTCTCTGTTGTGACGCAGAGGGACTCTTACTCCCTCTGGTGACATCAGGTAGACAACCCTTTTTGAGGTTGCACCCTCTCCAAGGCCCCCCTTGCAGGGGTACTTGGACTTGGACTCGGCTTGCCGGTCCTGTTGATTTAATCTTAAATTCTTTTGTGATTTAATTACTCATCATAACAATATCTCTGATTTATCCTCCTCTGCCTCTCCTGTTTCTTCATCCTTGCCTTCACCCCTCTCTCCTGTGCTCCCCTTCCCTTTTCTCCAGGAACCCTCGCGGAGAACTCCCCCAGGCCTTACATCAGGGCATTTGCTGGTGACCATCTTCACGCTTGATGACAACAGTCTCCCTATTTCAAAGGTAAGCTCCCCTCATACATTCTCGCACCCATCCTCTGGCACCCATGGCTGAGACAGATACTCATAAGCTGCTTCTGAATGTAGCTTCTCATAACACACAGGGACTTAACTCTCCCTCTAAACGCCGGAAGGCTTTTCAGAACTACCACGCCAGAAGCCTTGATGTTGTCCTTCTCCAGGAGACCCACTTCCCCGCTAGCTACACCCCTTCCGTTCTCCTCCGCAGCTTCCCCACCTTCTACCTTGCGAATGCTGATACCAAACAGAGAGGGGTAGCCATTCTTTTGTCTAAACGAATCCCATTTACCCATGTCCACACAATCCAACACAAGGAAGGCAGGTTCTTGCTGGTCAAAGGGCTCATTGAGGGGGTGATGTACTCTTTCGTATCCTACTATGCCCCCAACCAGGGCCAGGCACGTTTTTTTGCCTCCATGTTCTCAACCCTATCCTCTCACCTGGAAGGTAGCATCATAATAGGAGGTGACTCCAACATCACGTTTGACCACACACTTGACAAATCCTACCAAGACAGACCCTCCAAACAAAGCCTCAGAATCGCCCGACTCCTCCACGACTTAGGCCTGATTGATTCTTGGAGGAAACTGAACCCCATGGCCAAAGACTTCACCCATTACTCTGCTCCCCATAATACATTTGCCAGGATTGATCACATCTTTATCCCCAACTCGGACATTCACACAGCCATTCTTTTCTCGATACAAGAGGTTCCGTGGTCAGACCACTCCTTAGTAACTCTCCGAATCTCTAGCTCTCTATCACCCCCAGTGGCGCCTGAGTAAATCCCTCCTTGCCAACCCTGTCCACTGCACCATGCTTGACAAGGAAATCCAAGAATTTATCCTCCTTAATGACACTGGGGATACGACTCCTAGTTCTCTCTGGGGAGCCCATAAAGCTGTCATGAGAGGGAAGATGATTCAAATGGCATCCAAACGAAAAAAGGAAAGGAAGGTAGATGTGGAGAACCTAGAAAAGGAATTTAAATTGCTTAGTAAAGCCCATAAGACTAAACCCACACCTGCTAGTCTTGCCAAATTGGAGTCTGCCTGCGTTGCTTTGAATCTTGCCCTGACATCTAATGCCGACAAACACCTGAGCTGGCTGAGTGGCAAGTTCTATTTTCAAGCTAATAAAATTGGCACGCGTTTGGCGGTGAAACTTTCTCCAAAAATTAAAAACTTTACTCTGTCCAAGATCAAATCGCTTTTGGGGTCTCTCACCCAGAACCCCCAAAAAATTCTAGAAACCTTCCAGGCTTTCTACTCCAAACTTTTCTCTACCCCCTCCTCTGTTGACCCAGACCCCTTAGATTCCTTTTTGGAAAACATGAATCTCCCCAAACTTTCAGTCTCCCATAGGTCCATGATGGAATCACCTTTCTGCATGGAGGAAGTCCAGGAAGTTATCAAAAATCTCAAACCAGATTCTGCCCCAGACAGTTTTTCCACCCTCTATTATAAAGCATTCTCTCAGATCCTCTCTCCTCGTCTGGTCCTTCTCTTTAATTCCTTACGTGACGGCTCCACTCTCGAACCCGCTGCTAACCTATCATATATTTCAGTGATCCCTAAACAAGGAAAGGACCCTAGTGACGTAGGTAACTACAGGCCAATTTCATTGATCAATAATGATCTGAAAATCATGACCAAGATTTTAGCTAACAGAACGGCCTCCTTTATTGCTTCTTATGTCCATAAGGATCAGGTAGGCTTCTTCCCCGGGAGACAGGGGCCGGACCAGATCAGGAGAGCGGTAGATTTCATTTCCCTCATGCAATCCACCTGGGATGTAGGACCTTCTCAGACGGGATACATACTCTCCATTGACCTCCAAAAGGCCTTTGATACGGTCATCTGGCCATATCTATTCACCATCCTACGCCATTGGGGCTTTGGCCCAGAATTCATAAGAACTCTGACATCTCTATACTCCTCCCCGAAAGCCCAGATTAAACTACAGGGACACCTCTCCGACCAAATCCCAATCTTGAAAGGTACCAGACAGGGTTGCCCTCTTTCCTCTATTCTCTTTGCCATAGCGATAGAAACTCTAGCTCTAGCAATTAGACAGAACCCCGACATTCAAGGAGTTAAATGTGGCCAACACACGCACAAATGTGCCCTCTTCGCGTACGATGTCCTACTTTGTATCACCTCCCTTCTCACATCAACCCCTATTGTTCTTCAACTCCTCAACACATTCGGAGCAGTTTCAGGCCTTCAAGTCAATATGGCGAAGTCAATGGCCCTGAATGTCACAACTCCCCAAGATATAGTTGATAGGCTCAAAGCTGACTTCCCCTTCTCCTGGTGTACCTCTTCCCTTCCCTATTTGGGAGTTTTCCTAACCCCTAAAGTGGAACTTCTGTACCAACACAATTACCCCTCCATTTTCAAGAAACTCACAGACAAACTCACACAATGGTCTCTCTATAATCTATCCTGGCTGGGTAGAGTCAACTCGGTCAAGATGACCCTCTTACCCAAACTGCTGTATCTCTTCTGGTCCCTGCCTATTCCTATCAAAAAACAGGCTCTGGATAGATTTCAATCTTCTATCATACGGTTTATATGGGGGGGCAAGGAACATCGTCTCTCTAAAAAGGTATTGTTTAGGGCTAGGAAGAAAGGAGGCCTGGGTCTCCCTAACATGTGGTGGTATTATCAAGCTTCCCAACTCTGTCAATTTTCAGCAATATACTCTAAAGGCCCAAAACCAGACTGGGTGGACATAGAAAGACAGGCAACCCCCAACAACACATTGGACTACTTGGTCTGGAGACCACGTAAAGAGCGCCCTTTGATCCTATCGCCCACCCTTTCTCACTCAATGTCCCTCTGCAACGCCCTTCATAAACACCCATCACTGGCCTCTCCCTGGCTTCCCCTTGCTCACATCTTCCACAACCCCCAATTCCCCCCGGGTCTAAACATCAAGGCTTTTGGATGGTGGCTCGATAAGGGCCTATACAGAATAGGACAATATTTTAATAATGATGGCCCCATCTCACTCAAATATTGCATCTCCAAATTAGTCATGCCCTCCTCTGAAACTTTCCGCTACTATCAATTATTATTTTTTTTTCGTAGGGTCTGGAAAATCTCAGGCAGCCCACTCTCTGTTACTCAATATGAGCTTTGGTGCTCCTCGGCCATGGGCGTTAGGGGAGGAATCTCCCTGATCTATTCAGCGCTAGCTGACCCACAGGGTAAAGCGAGCTATATGTTTGTTTGTTTGTTTTTTTATAATTGTAATTTTTATTAGTTCAAAAGGTAAAAGAATATTACAGTACGTATTCAACATATACATCTCAAGGCATTTATCTGAGAGATAATGGCACAATTTTAAAGGCATTTGGTACACATAAAAATACACATATGGAATTATCAAAACCATACCAATATAATTTGCAAATATGTCATTAACAAAATTCTCAAAGGGCAATATGAACGAATACAGGTTACCGTATATAACAGTGTAAGTCAGCTCACAACGAAGGGATCTGCACAGGAATAATAAAGAGAATGCAGACTAATCTCAAATTTCTTGTTCTCCATAACTCGAGGAGTCCCACAGTTCCCCCACCCTGTCAAAATGAGTCACTGTGTCGTGAACTTTAGCCGTAAGAGATTCAATTTTTCTAACCTCTGCAATTAATTGTAGGAACTGCAGGTGGGAGGGGGGGGTAGTGGACAGCCAGCACAGCGGTATAGCCTTCTTAGCGGCCAAAAGTATATATGAGGTCAATCATTTAACAGACTTTGGGACACCCGGAAACGGGAGTCCAAGTAAATAATTGATAGGATCTAGAGGGAGAGGTAGGCTTGTTATAGTCTGAAGGGTTTGCATAACTTCCATCCAGAATGGCTGTATAAGTGAACAGGTCCAAAAGATATGAAAGTGTGAGCCTATCTCCGCTTTGCATCTCCAACATGTAGGAGAAAGGGCAGAGTTTACTCGGTGGAGTCTATCAGGGGTTTTATACCAAAACATTAAAATCTTCACTGCCGTTTTCCTCTGAGCTACACATTTAGAGGACTTAAAAGTTGAGGACCATATAGTAGTCCAGTTGCAAAAGGAATAGGGCACTCCAGTAGCAAACTCCATTTTCGCATGTATAGGTGTGTTTCAGCCGATAAATCTTTAGATTCATGTAGAATGTGATATATGGATGATATGAGATGTAATTGATGAGGACCTTCCGCACATACACGTTCAAAGGGGGTAGGTCTTTCTAGGGTGAGAGTAGGGGACAGGGATTGAAAAAAATGTCTAACCTGAAGATAAAAATAAAATAACTTATGAGGAATAGAATATTTTTTTGGAGAATTGCAAAATCAAGAAATTTGCGAGTGACCGGATTTACCAGATTTCGCAATTGGAACAGTGGAGACTGCACCCATGGTAACAGACGACCATAGACCAAACTATCAGGTAGTACTGGATTTAATAGTACGTTAGTCAGAGGAGGACACAATGATGTGAGCGGAAATTTTGATCTACATTTATTCCATATGGATTTGGTGAATACCATAGATGCAAGGCACATGTTTTTCAGTATAGGGTCACTGTGTAGGGATCTAGACCATACTAGAGAGCACGGATGTAACGGGTATATAACACCTTTTTCTATCTCCGACCACCTATTAGGGCTACTGAGGCATGACCAGGAAACCACCGCCCGCAAATGAGAGGCAAAGTAATACTTAAATATGTCAGGTGCCCCAATACCCCCTTGCGACCTTAAGGAAAATACCACCGAGCTGGCTATCCGATGAGTTTTATTATTCCATATGAACTTCAAAAACCCTCTGTGAAGAGCCTTGAGCTGGCTGGTAGGAATGGCTACAGGGAGCGTATGAAAGAGATAGAGAAGCCTAGGCAGCACAGACATTTTCAGCACATTAATTCTACCCAGCATGGTAATAGGATAGGTAGCCCACTGGTGGAGATTTTTATAAATGTCCTGGAACAGGGGGGGGGGGGGAATTTGCAGCGTATAAAGTATTGTATGAGGAGGTAATCTTTGCGCCAAGATATGTCAGAGCTTGTGAACACCACTTATAAGGGTATGTGCTTTGCAATTGTACCAACAAGTCTGGCGGGACATGTATGGGGAGTACTTCAGTTTTAGTTGTATTAATTTTATAGCCCGTGTGAGGGGGTTAGCTCGGCAGCGGGTGTGTGTGACCCCCGAGATGGGCTCCCCACACAAAAACAGGCCCAGCAAACGGTGGTTGTGGTTTTCAAAATCAAAAAGGTGCGGTTTATTTTCTATTTACAGTGACAAAACACAGCAAAGCAAAAGAAACATAAACAAAATAAATCCTGGTCAACTTGACCTCTGACTAAACATACAGGTTTCCTAACTAACAACTGGGATCAGCCTAGTGCTGTCCTAGTCCCTAAGTCCCTGGTTTTAAATGTCCAAGCAAATAGCCACACAGGCTTTGTCTCACCGCACAGGGGTTCACTCTCCCTAGACAGTCCACACAGGTCTGGTTCCAGGCATGAGCTAACATCTAATGAAGCTGGGAGTTCTTATAGAGGCCTAAATGAGCTGACAAGCTTCAGCTGGTCTCATCAACTCCCTGTCTGTACGACGCCCCACACTCTCCCTAGAGGTATGAGTCATCCATGAGCCCACTAGCCTTATACAACTCTCCACCTAGTTGTATAAGTCGGCGTAAAGCCTGAATCTGGGCGAAATATATCTACCCCCCTGGATGCAACCAGGTGACTTTACCTTCCTGCTGTCACATACCCCCCCCTCTTGTTTTAACCTCGGGGTTGGAACACCAGCAATCAGGCATTCATGTACTCGAGACAAAGCATCCACATTCCCCATTTGAACGCCAGGGCGATGCTTTACTGTGAAGTTGAATTCCTGGAGGGCCAGGAACCACCTATTCACTCTTCTATTTGTTTCTTTGTTTTGAGCCATCCACTTTAACGGAGCGTGATCCGTAACCATGTCAAAGTGCCTACCTAGCAGGTAGTACCGAAGGGAATCTAGAGCCCACTTCACCGCTAAACACTCCTTTTCAACGGTGGCGTAATTTACCTCATGGGACTTCAACTTCCTGCTGAGGTAAATGACTGGGTGCTCTTCCCCGTTCCAGACCTGGGACAATACTGCTCCTAACCCCACATCTGACGCATCACTTTGTACGACAAAGTCTTTAGAGAAGTCGGGTGAGTACAACACTGGCTGGCTACATAAGGCTTGTTTCAAGAATTGGAATGCTGCCTCAGCCTCGGGGGTCCATTTAATCATGACCGACCCTTTCCCCTTCGTCAGGTTGGTTAGGGGCACAGCCTTAGAAGCAAAGTGGGGAATGAATCGCCGATAATACCCAGCGATTCCCAGAAAGGCTCATACCTGCTTCTTGCTGTTGGGACGTGGCCAACTCTGGATGGCCTCGACTTTGTTGAGTTGGGGTTTTATTACTCCCCTCCCAATGGTGTACCCAAGATATTTGGCCTCCTCCTGCCCAATGGTACACTTCTTGGGGTTAGCCGTAAACCCCGCTTCCCGAACAGAGTCCAGGACTGCTTGCACTTTTGGCAGATGTGAGGCCCAATCTGTGCTATGGACAATTATGTCATCCAGGTAAGCCGCAGCATACTTCCGATGGGGCCTCAGCATCTGGTCCATTTTCCGCTGGAATGTGGCCGGCGCATTCTGTAACCCGAACGGCATTCTTTTATATTGGAACGCCCCGTCTGGGGTTACAAATGCGGTTTTCTCTTTGGCCGACTTGGCCAGGGGGATTTGCCAATACCCTTTTGTGAGGTCAAGAGTCGTCATGTATCGGGCTGTTCCCAGCCGGTCGATCAACTCATCTATACGTGGCATGGGGTAGATGTCAAATTTTGTAACTTTGTTCAACTGTCGAAAATCGTTACAAAATCGCCAGCTCCCATCCGGTTTAGGCACCAACACAATGGGACTAGACCAATCACTTTGGGACTCCTCTATCACCCCTAAGTTCAGCATTTTCTGTACTTCCTCCCGTATTGCCTCCCGTCGGGCCTCTGGGATCCGATAGGGTTTTAACTTCACCCTTTCACCGGGCGGGGTAATGATGTCATGCTCTACCCCAGATGTTTGTCCCGGCAGCTCAGAGAATACCTCCTTGTTGCGAAGCACAAACTCCTTAACCTCCTGTTGTTGGGGTTGTGACAAGGTGGCTGCTATTCCAACCTCCGGAATCACGCAACCAGTTTGAGCTGGTGACCAAGTGTCTGCGACTAGGGACTCTCTATCCCTCCAGGCTTTCAACAGATTAATGTGATAGATCTGTTCGGGCTTTCGCCTTCCTGGTTGTCTGACCTTGTAATTCACTTCGCTCACTTTTTCCATTATCTCGTAGGGGCCTTGCCATTTGGCAAGGAATTTACTTTCAACCGTAGGGACAAGTACCAGTATCCTATCCCCCGGGGAAAAGGTACGGGTCTTGGCTCCACGGTTGTACACTCTCTGCTGTGCTAACTGCGCTTGGGCCAAATGTTCCTTCACGATGGGCATTACCTGTGCAATTCGGTCTTGCATCAGGGCGACATGCTCAATCACACTCCTGTGGGGAGAACTCTCACTTTCCCAAGTTTCCTTGGCAATATCCAACAGCCCTCTTGGGTGTCTCCCATACAGTAACTCAAAGGGGGAGAATCCCGTAGAGGATTGGGGCACCTCCCTAATAGCAAACATCAGATAAGGAAGTAGACAGTCCCAATCCTTTCCATCTCTATCCACCACTTTCTTCAACATTTGTTTTAGGGTTTTGTTGAACCTTTCAACCAGCCCATCGGTTTGGGGGTGATACACAGATGTACGTAATTGCGTCACTTTGAACAATTTACACAGCTCCTTCATAACCCGGGACATAAAGGGTGTACCTTGGTCCGTAAGCAGTTCTTTACAAATACCCACCCGGCTAAACACAAGAGATAGCTCTTTGGCTATGGTTTTGGCCGAGGTATTTCGGAGAGGGATCGCTTCTGGATAACGGGTGGCATAGTCCATTATAACTAATATGTACTGGTGCCCCCTAGCGGACTTGATTATAGGACCTACCAAATCCATGGCGATCCTCTCAAACGGGACCTCAATGATGGGTAGAGGGACCAGCGGGCTACGGAAATGTGGCATCGGGGCCGACCTCTGACACACAGGGCAGGAGGAACAATAATTTTCTATGTCCTTCATCACCCCCGGCCAATAGAATCTCTGTAATACCCTCTCTCGGGTTTTCTCTGTCCCCAGATGACCTCCAAGAATGTGCCCATGGGCCAACTCCAACACCAACTTCCTGTAAGGTTTGGGCACCACAAGCTGCTCAACGGTTTCTTCTGCCCTTTTTGCCACCCGATACAGTAGGTCCTTCTCTACGCTGAAGTATGGGTAAGTGCAGGTATTATCTGGGTTCACTAACTCGCCATCTATTTTCACTACGTTTTCCCGTGCCTTTATTAGGGCGGGGTCTTTCAACTGTTCTGTGGCAAAGTTTTCCCTGTGAACCTCAAGATCAGAAAACTCCACAGACGGTAGGTTTTCGTCTGAGGAGGTGGGCTCCTCTCCAGTTTCTTGAGTCTCCCCTGCCAATACTGATAAGGGAAATTCTGGAGAGTCCCCACCACTCTCAGGGGAGTTCTGGCTATCACATTCCTGGTACATAGGGGCACCAGTGGGGGGCTCAGGATCATCCCACAGTTCCCAGAACTTCGGAAAATCCCTTCCCACAATGGCGTCATGCGGTAACTGAGATACTAAGCCCACTGGATGAGAGAGGGTACCTTTGGGGGTCTCGAAACACACTGTAGTCACTGGATACTCTCGGGTGTCCCCATGCACACAAATAACAGCTACCTTGCTATTCCCAGAGACCTCTGTTTTAACTAACTCAGCCTTTATCAGGGTCACAAGGCTACCTGAATCCAGCAATACCACAACATTTCTACCATTAACACACATTTTGCATAAATGTTTCTCAGTTCCTCGAATGGCAGTGCATGCGACTGTCGCACACAGCGACTGACGTCTGCCCGTCAGAAAGTCACACTGCATGGGTTCCTCCACAACCGGGCAATTGGCTGCAATATGTCCCGCTTGCCGGCAGCGGTAGCAAACGATCCTTCTTGCGGCCTCTTGAGCCGCTGATTTCCCAGGCTGTTCTCGCCAAACTTGGGGTAGAGCTCCCACCCTCTCACTCTCTCCACCCTCACCCCTTGGAATCCTCTTATCCGCCCCTGGGGATGGTCTGGTCTTAGGGTGGAAAGTCCGAGTGTCTCTGGAAGAGGCCGTCAGGTTCTCTGTAGCCAAGTATTTCTCCACACGATCCACAAGACCATCGGCCGTCTCTGGGTCTCCATGGCTTACCCACTTTTGGATGGCAGTAGGAAGAGCTCTCAAAAACCGATCCATTACAACACGTTCCACAATCTTTGGTGCGGACAAAGTCTCTGGCTGTAGCCACTTTCTGCTCAGGTGAATGAGATCATACATTTGAGACCTGGGGGGTTTTCCAAGCTGGAAAGTCCAGTTATGCACACGCTGAGCCCGGACAGCCTGGGTGACACCCAACCTTGCCAATATTTCAGCTTTTAGCATCGCATAGTCTTTTGCTTGGTTAGGCTCTAGGTCATAGTAAGCTTTCTGCGATTCACCAGTTAACAGAGGAGCCACCAGTCCAGCCCACTGCTCCTCAGGCCACTTTTCTCTTTCAGCGGTCCTTTCAAATGTGGTCAAAAATACCTCTGGATCATCCTCTCCAGTCATTTTTGTCAATAAACGACTCACCCCAAAGGTGGTATTAGTGGGACGGCTTTCCTCACTGGTCTGCGGACGTTGCTGCATTGCTGCTTCCATCTGTTGTTGTAGTCTCTGCTCTTGCTTCTGTAACAGGTCTATGAAGCGGGCCTCAGATTGCTGCTGGGCTTGTTGCTGAGCCTCCAGACTCTGTTGCAAAGTTGCGTTTGTCTGCTGCTGGGCTGCAAGGCTCTGTTGATGAGCTTGCTGCTGGGCTGCAAGGCTCTGTTGATGAGCTTGCTGCTGGGCTGCGAAGTTCTGTTGTTGAGCTGCAAGGCTCTTTTGCAAACCTGCATTTGTCTGCTGTTGATTGGCATTTGCTAGAGCCAGCTGCTTCAGTATCTCCTCCATGCTGGCTTAAAAAAAAACTGCCACTGGTTCTCCACCAACTGTGAGGGGGTTAGCTCGGCAGCGGGTGTGTGTGACCCCCGAGATGGGCTCCCCACACAAAAACAGGCCCAGCAAACGGTGGTTGTGGTTTTCAAAATCAAAAAGGTGCGGTTTATTTTCTATTTACAGTGACAAAACACAGCAAAGCAAAAGAAACATAAACAAAATAAATCCTGGTCAACTTGACCTCTGACTAAACATACAGGTTTCCTAACTAACAACTGGGATCAGCCTAGTGCTGTCCTAGTCCCTAAGTCCCTGGTTTTAAATGTCCAAGCAAATAGCCACACAGGCTTTGTCTCACCGCACAGGGGTTCACTCTCCCTAGACAGTCCACACAGGTCTGGTTCCAGGCATGAGCTAACATCTAATGAAGCTGGGAGTTCTTATAGAGGCCTAAATGAGCTGACAAGCTTCAGCTGGTCTCATCAACTCCCTGTCTGTACGACGCCCCACACTCTCCCTAGAGGTATGAGTCATCCATGAGCCCACTAGCCTTATACAACTCTCCACCTAGTTGTATAAGTCGGCGTAAAGCCTGAATCTGGGCGAAATATATCTACCCCCCTGGATGCAACCAGGTGACTTTACCTTCCTGCTGTCACACCCGATATAGATCCAAAAGTCTGAAGAAGTGCATGCAGGGAAGGGAGTGACGTGATGGGACTCGTTATTGTAAGGAGGATAAACAACACCTCAAAAACCAGCGCACAATAGGCTTCACTGCAATTATGAAAATGGCAGATGGCCCTTTATTATATAAAAATCAAGTTAGTCAAGCAGGGGACTTGGCAAGTTCCTGTGTAAATGTACAACATACAAAAAAGTCAAAACTGAAAGAATATAAAAACAGCAGATAATATGTAAAAAGAATGTATAAAATTAGGACCTGACATCCACTGATGAGAGGAGCTGAATCCAGGCTGTAGAAGATCAGCATATGTGCCTGCAGCGTGCGGGGGTAGGGTCATTGAGAACACAGCCACCTGGCTCACTGGAGCTCAAGTGAGCCTGTAGATGAAAGACCCACAGGAAAGCGGAAGGTACAGGGACTTGTAGTGCAACTGAGACGGCAGGTTGTCATCCGATGATATGGAAGCCGTGATGGAATCAAGCAGGGTGGCACAAGGTACATGAGAGCAGACAGGCTGAGGTCTGCAGTCCTCTGTGGGTGGACGATCCAGGAGAACACTCTGTGCGGTGTGTGGTGAACACAATCAGGCAGCACTTCCGCTGGTGAAAGCAGACCAGCTGCATGGCCAGCGGGGGGAAGCAGGGGGGAGGGCTGGAAGCCGCAAATCCGTGACTCCGGAAGGGAGAAATCCACAAGGCAGGAAGACAAAGCACTGATAGGGAAAGGACAGTGTCACCCGGACGGTATCGTGTCCTGGGTGGATGGTGGCTGGAGGAGCTTCTGGATAGCTCTAATGTCACGCTGCAAGCTGATGATGGCTGCCACAACAGCAGGAAAAATAAATAATAAAATAATGCTCCTCTGACAGTGGGGTCAGTTTGAAGGGGAAAAGGGATGGTCCTGGGTAACTCCAACTACGCGTTTCGCGCTTCAAGCGCTTTGTCACAGTCAAAGGGAAGTAGCACCCAGGAAGTTTAAATGAAAACAAGGACCAATCAGGAAGGAGGGGGAATGGGAGGGCGTGGTATAGGAAAAAAGGAGGAGCCATGCAAGACCCGGATTCAGCTCCTTCTCCTCTGGCATATCAAAAAACATACACAATACTATGCATCACATAAAAGACATGAATGAACATATGTACACACAAACCCAAAAGTTGATAAAAAAAAAAAAATATATCGGTAATAAAATTGGATGCATGCGCGTGCACATGGTAAAGAAAAAAAAAAAAGGCATGTCGCCAATTTATAAGATAACATCAACCATCAGATGAAACTATTAGTCTCCAGCTCCTCATTTAACCCCTTCGGGGCCAAAGAGTCGAACATATAAATCCAAAAAACTTCCCTTTTGCACAAAAGGGAAAATCTTTCATTGTCGGTAAGTGTACCTTTGGGAATTGTTTCAATAACAAAAACCTCCAGATGTTTGATGTTGCCGTCATGAAATCTCTGAAAATTACGGGGTACACTATGCTCAACGCAGCGCTTTTGGATGAGTCGCCTACGGTCCCCTATTCTCGCGCGTAGTGCGCGTATGGTACGGCCTACGTACAAGAACCCGCAAGGGCACCATAGTACATAGACTACAAAGTCCGTAGAGCATGTCACAAACTGTCTAATGGAATAGACTTTCCCCAAATTAGTATGAATGGTGTTGGACCCATGGGTGATAAACTGACATGTGAGACATCCTCGCTTTTTGCATTGAAAAATACCAGTACGGTGGTCAAAGTATGATCTGATGTCCAAAATGGATCTGGAACTGAAAGTCTGGTTTATCACTTTACTAGGGGCTATCAGATTCCTCACTGTTTTGGCTCTGCGAAAGGTGACCTGTGGGACAGAAGCTAAGACAGGGCCTAGCCTCTGATCCAAACGCAGGATACCATAATGTTTTCTGATGATCTTAGAAATGGATTTGAACTCGTTATTAAAGGTGGATATAAACCTAACCGTACCCTTCTCATCAGCCTCATTTTTAGGCACACTGCTGGTCATCTGAGGATTAAGATGGGATTCGAATGCCTCATGAACCAAGGCAAGGGGATTATTCTTCTCCTCAAACTTCTTGGTCATGAGTGAACTCTGTTCCGCATAATCCTCTCTTTTGGTGCAATTTCGTCTCAATCTGTTGAATTGGCCACTGGGTATATTTCTTTTCCAAGTTGGATGGTGGCAACTGTCAAAATGCAGGTAAGAATTGCCACTAGTAGGTTTGACATGATTACGTGTAACTATCCTGCTTTCCTCATGACTCAATACAAGGTCAAGAAACACCAGCTCTTGCGCATTGAGTACATGGGTAAAACTGAGACCAAAACTGTTCGTATTACATTGGGACACAAAGGCGTGGAATCGATCAGGAACCTCACTCCAAATAAGCACAATGTCATCAATGTACCGGCCAAAGTACACGATCAACTCGGCGAATGGGTTGTTGGTCCAGATACAATCCTCCTCCCAGTGGCCCATAGTAAGATTAGCGTATACCGGAGCAAAATTGGCCCCCATCGCCATCCCTTTGCGCTGTAGATAAAATTGTTCGCAAAAAGTAAAATAGTTATGTTTCAAACAAAATTCAACAGATGCTATCAAAAACTGTGATTTTAATGAATGAAAATCGCCACTTCTGGTGAGAAAGTGTTGGATTGCCCTAAGACCAACGTCGTGAGGTATGGACGTATAAAGAGACGTCACGTCTAAAGATGCCCACATATATCCCTCCTCCCATGTGTACTGTTGGAGGACATTGATAATGTCATTTGAATCCTTAATGTAGGACGGTAGCTGGTTCACAATGGGTTGGAGGCAAAAATCAATGTAAATTGACAACCCATTAGTGAAACTGTTGGTACACGCCACAATTGGTCTGCCCGGAGGATCAATAAGGGATTTGTGGATTTTTGGGAGGTGGTAGAAATGGGGGGTACTACATTCTGCTGGTAGCATAAATTGACGTTCTCCCAAGCCTCATAAATCCCCATTCTCCCAAGCCTCATAAACCAAGGACTTTAAATCCTGCTGGTATAGCGGTAAGGGGTCATAGCGTAATTTCAAATAAGTGTCTGTGTCGGCCAATAGCCGACTAGCCTCCTTCATATAATCAACCTTATTTTGCACTACTACGCTCCCCCTTTATCTGCCTGCCTAATCGTGATGTTAGTGTTGGCCATGAAATCCTTAAGTGACTGGTTCTCTTCTTTAGTCTGGTTGTGATGCCTATGTTTTTTGGAATTATCGCATAATGTGATCAGATCTTTATATACAGCCTGATAATACGTCTCTATATAAGGCCCTTTGGAATTAGTGGGGAAAAAAGTTGACTTAGGCTTAAATGAAGTGTGTATTATGGGCGGTTCTAACTGTGAAGTGGGGACATATCCTTCTTGGTTGCCCTCTGACCACAAGTCTTCTAATATTTGTAATGCCTCCTCATCCAGTTCCGTGGTGGGGGAGGGATCTATTCTGGGCCTAAGTGTAGTCTCCTTTCCCGCATGATTGTGAAAATGAATAAGGGGATTGGGAGCATAGTGACGTTTGAGAGTTAAGGATTGAATAAAACGATGAAGATCCTTAAACAAACCAAACTTATTAGGTCCCGTAGAGGGAGAAAAGCTCAGAACTTTCTGGAGTAGGAGAATATCAGCAGGTGTAAGGATTTGTGAGGACAGGTTGTAGATTTTTATGGTATTAATTGTTCTGTCCTCTCTTTTTTGAGTCCTTTCTAGAGGTTCCTCCTCTTCGACCTCATCTAGTTTTCTTTTTGTAATTCCTATTCCCATTGGAGGTATTATCTGAAAACCCTGAATCTCAGAGGATAAATGAGAGATGTCAGGAACCTGAACTGCAGATGGGCAACTTTGGTTCTCTAAAATTTTGGGTCTGGCTCCCAGTTCAATATAACTTTCTAGGTCACGAGCTAGTGGGCTGAAGCTATTCTGAATAGGAACATTAAAGGAAGGAATAACCGTGGGGGATAATTGGGAGGATATAGGGTCAGCTCTTCTAGTGAAGATGACAGGGATAAGGGGTTCTAATGGAGGAGGTAGGGAATGTGATGAGGAGGGAATAGAGTCCATGATGGTTTCTACATTGTGAGGGCTTCTCTGTGATGGTCTCAATGGAAGAGAAGAAGATCTAACAGTCGATCTTTGATGATCAGTGACCCTATAGGCAGGTGGGTTTGATTGTTTATATTTATTGGATTTAGTCCTCCTAGGTAAATTATTCCTATTTTTAACTTTAGGCTTATTTGTGGGGTGAGATGGTGGTATTAAAGGCGGCAGGACAGTGTCAGAAGGCGCAGAACGTTTCCAATCAAACACTTGTCCGTTGCCATAATCAAACAGGTCTCTTTCTAATTTACGTTTTTTTTTTTCTGAATTAAGCTATCCTCATTTTTGCTGACCTTCATATTAAGAACCTCTGTCCATTTCTGGAACAGACAGGATGTGCTGAATTCTTTAACTACATGTTCACATTCTGAGGCCTGTTGCTGTGCTGCAATTAATTTTCTTTCTCTCTGAATTACTAGAATTTTGATCCATTTCATGGTGCAAAACTCTGCCAAGCGTCTCCACTCCTTGGATAAGTCGTCATCCAAGAAACTGCATTGCTTTTTTATGCGCAGACCACGTGGTGTGATACCCAGCTCCAGATATTTTTCAAAAAAGCTAGATCCCACCACTCGGCCTGCTCGTATTCTCTAGCATCCTGTAACTGCAAGAAGGCTTTTCTCATTCTAATCTCAAAAATCTCAGTATGAGGCAAAGAATTAGCATTGTTACTCGCATTAGAATCAGAAGTTGTGGGTAAGCTAGTGGTGTTCCCAATGTTACTAAAGATCGCTTCAAGCCGAAGGGTCCTATCCATCATGAATTAAAAATGGTATTCGCTAACAAGGACAATACTCTGCAATAAAGGCTTGGAATAAAAATAATAAATGCGGAAAAACATAAACAAAACAAAAAACCAAACAGCGACCCTAAAACCACCAACAGGAGAAAAAAAAAACGCATACAAAATATAAAAAAACAAAAACAAAAAAAAAAAACACAGATACACTAGTCAAACAGGATGCACAGTATGTGAATTAAAATCCAGGTGAGGATCCGGTGGAAAAACCCTGGTGTAAAAGAAATTGATGATGTAAAACAACAGGAGTTCACTGCATATGTCACTGGTGTGAAGAAGCAACCCCCTTACACTTAATGTCTCCTTTTCCACGAAGGGGGGGGGAGGGAACGTATTGATCAACACTGTGTTAAGCCGCTAGATGAATGTCCAACACCAACCAGAGAATACAGATCAAAAAATCATCAGCGCTAAGAACCAATGACAGTGTTAAACAATGTAAAATGGATGGGAAGGGGGGGCGGGGTGGGGTGGAAGTGTGGTGGGGCAAATAAAAAATAGTCAATAGTCAGACCGCCCAGTGTTGCATGGTAACTTATGGCTGGAACGCAAACATAAACATACAGAAAAAACACCTCAAAAACCAGTGCACAATAGGCTTCAATGCAATTATGAAAATGGCAGATGACCCTTTATTATATAAAAATCAAGTTAGTCAAGCAGGGGACTTGGCAAGTTCCTGTGTAAATGTACAACATACAAAAAAGTCAAAACTGAATGAATATAAAAACAGCAGATAATATGTAAAAAGAATGTATAAAATTAGGACCTGACATCCACTGACGAGAGGAGCGGAATCCAGGCTGTAGAAGATCAGCATATGTGCCTGCAGCGTGCGGGGGGAGGGTCATTGAGAACACAGCCACCTGGCTCACTGGAGCTCAAGTGAGCCTGTAGATCAGTGGTTCTCAACTCCAGTCCTCAGGGCCCACCAACAGGCCAGGTTTGCAAGATAACTGAAATGCATCCCAGGTGATATAATTTGCTGCTCAGGGATTTCAGTATTCTAGTCTGCATCTCACCAAGGTAATATTTAAAATCTGGCCTGTTAGTGGGTCCTGAGGACAGGAGTTGAGAACCACTGCTGTAGATGAAAGAGCCACAGGAAAGCAGAAGGTACAGGGACTTGTAGTGCAACTGAGACGGCAGGTTGTCATCCGATGATATGGAAGCCGTGATGGAATCAAGCAGGGTGGCACAAGGTACATGAGAGCAGACAGGCTGAGGTCTGCAGCCCTCTGCTGGTGGACGATCCAGGAGAACACTGTGCGGTGCACCATGAAATGCACCATAAAATGGATCAAAATTCTAGTCGTTCAGAGAGAAAGAAAATTAATTGCAGCACAGCGACAGGCCTCAGAATGTGAACATGTAGTTAAAGAATTCAGCACATCGTGTCTGTTCCAGAAATGGAAAGAGGTTCTTAATATGAAGGTCAGCAAAAATGAGGATAGCTTAATTTAGAAAAAAAAAACGGTAAATTAGAAAGAGACTTGTTTGATTATGGCAACGGACAAGTGTTTGATTGGAAACGTTCCGCGCCTTCTGACACTGTCCTGCCGCCTTTAATACCACCATCCCACCCCACAAATAAGCCTAAAGTTAAAAATAGGAATAATTTACCTAGGAGGACTAAATCAAATAAATATAAACAATCAAATCCACCTGCCTATAGGGCCACTGATCATCAAAAATCGACTGTTAGATCTTCTTCTTTTCCATCACAGAGAAGCCCTCACAATGTAGAAACCATCATGGACTCTATTCCCTCCTCATCACATTCCCTACCTCCTCCATTAGAACCCCTTATCCCTGTCATCTTCACTAGGGGAGCTGACCCTATATCCTCCCAATTATCCCCCATGGTTATTCCTTCCTTTAATGTTCCTATTCAGAATAGCTTCAGCCCACTAGCTTGTGACCTAGAAAGTTATATTGAACTGGGAGCCAGACCCAAAATTTTAGAGAACCAAAGTTGCCCATCTGCAGTTCAGGTTCCTGACATCTCTCATTTATCCTCTGAGATTCAGGGTTTTCAGATAATACCTCCAAAGGGAATAGGAATTACAAAAAGATAACTAGACGAGGTCGAAGAGGAGGAACCTCTAGAAAGGACTCACAAAAAAGAGAGGACAGAACAATTAATACCATAAAAATCTACAACCTGTCCTCACAAATCCTTACACCTGCTGATATTCTCCTACTCCAGAAAGGTCTGAGCTTTTCTCCCTCTACGGGACCTAATAAGTTTGGTTTGTTTAAGGATCTTCATCGTTTTATTCGATCCTTAACTCTCAAACGTCACTATGCTCCCAATCCGCATATTCATTTTCACAATCATGCGGGAAAGGAGACTACACTTAGGCCCAGTATAGATCCCTCCCCCACCACGGAACTGGATGAGGAGGCATTACAAATATTAGAAGACTTGTGGTCAGAGGGCAACCAAGAAGGATATGTCCCCACTTCACAGTTAGAACCGCCCATAATACACACTTCATTTAAACCCTAGTCAACTTTTTTCCCCACTAATTCCAAAGGGCCTTATATAGAGATGTATTATCAGGCTGTATATAAAGATCTGATCACATTATGCGATAATTCCAAAAAACATAGGCATCACAACCAGACTAAAGAAGAGAACCAGTCGCTTAAGGATTTCATGGCCAACACTAACATCACGATTAGGCAGGCAGATAAAGGGGGGAGCGTAGTAGTGCAAAATAAGGTTGATTATATGAAGGAGGCTAGTCGGCTATTGGCCGACACAGACACTTATTTGAAATTACGCTATGACCCCTTACCGCTATACCAGCAGGATTTAAAGTCCTTGGTTTATGAGGCTTGGGAGAATGGGGTGTTGACCAAAAAAGAACGTCAATTTATGCTACCAGCAGAATGTAGTACCCCCCATTTCTACCACCTCCCAAAAATCCACAAATCCCTTATTGATCCTCCGGGCAGACCAATTGTGGCTTGTACCAACAGTTTCACTAATGGGTTGTCAATTTACATTGATTTTTGCCTCCAACCCATTGTGAACCAGCTACCGTCCTACATTAAGGATTCAAATGACATTATCAATGGCCTCCAACAGTACACATGGGAGGAGGGCTATATGTGGGCATCTTTAGACGTGACGTCTCTTTATACGTCCATACCTCACGACGTTGGTCTTCGGGCAATCCAACACTTTCTCACCAGAAGAGGCGATTTTCATTCATTAAAATCACAGTTTTTGATAGCATCTGTTGAATTTTGTTTGAAACATAACTATTTTACTTTTTGCGAACAATCTTATCTACAGCGCAAAGGGACGGCGATGGGGGCCAATTTTGCTCCGGTATACGCTAATCTTACTATGGGCCACTGGGAGGAGGATTGTATCTGGACCAACAACCCATTCGCCGAGTTGATCGTGTACTTTGGCCGGTACATTGATGACATCGTGCTTATTTGGAGTGGGGGTCCTGATCGATTCCACGCCTTTGTGTCCCAATGTAATACGAACAGTTTTGGTCTCAGTTTTACCCATGTACTCAATGCGCAAGAGCAGGTGTTTCTTGACCTTGTATTGAGCCATGAGGAAAGCAGGATAGTTACACGTAATCATGTCAAACCTACTAGTGGCAATTCTTACCTGCATTTTGACAGTTGCCACCATCCAACTTGGAAAAGAGATATACCCAGTGTCCAATTCAACAGATTGAGACGAAATTGCACCAAAAGAGAGGATTATATGGAACAGAGTTCACTCATGACCAAGAAGTTTGAGGAGAAGAATTATCCCCTCGCCTTGGTTCATGAGGCATTCGAATCCCATCTTAATCCTCAGACGACCAGCAGTGTGCCTAAAAATGAGGCTGATGAGAAGGGTTTACGGTTAGGTTTATATCCACCTTTAATAACGAGTTCAAATCCAATTCTAAGATCATCAGAAAACATCATGGTATCCTGCGTTTGGATCAGAGGCTAGGCCCTGTCTTACCTTCTGTCCCACAAGTCACCTTTCGTAGAGCCAAAACAGTGAGGAATCTGATAGCCCCTAGTAAAGTGATAAACCAGACTTTCAGTTCCAGATCCATTTTGGACATCAGATCATACTTTGACCACCGTACTGGTATTTTTCAATGCAAAAAGCGAGGATGTCTCACATGTCAGTTTATCACCCATGGGTCTACCACCATTCATACAAATTTGGGGAAAATCTATTCCATTAGACAGTTTGTGACATGCTCTACGGACTTTGTAGTCTACGTGCTTTGGTGCCCTTGCAGGTTCTTGTACGTAGGCCGTACCATACGCGCTCTACGCGCGAGAATAGGGGACCATAGGCGACTCATCCAAAAGCGCTGCGTTGAGCATAGTGTACCCCGTAATTTTCAGAGATTTCATGACGGCAACATCAAAAATCTGGAGGTTTTTGTTATTGAAACAATTCCCAAAGGTACACTTACCGACAATGAAAGATTTTCCCTTCTGTGCAAAAGGGAAGTTTTTTTTTTATTTATATGTTTGACTCTTTGACCCCGAAGGGGTTAAATGAAGAGCTGGGGACTAATAGTTTCATCTGAAGGTTGATGTTATCTTATAAATTGTCGACATGCCTTTTTTTTTTCTTTACCATGTGCACGCGCATGCATCCAATTTTATTACCAATTTTTATTTTATTTTTACCATGTGCATGCGCATGCATCCAATTTTATTACCAATATTTTTTTTTTATCAACTTTTGGGTTTGTGTGTACATATGTTCATTCATGTCTTTTATGTGATGTATAGTATTGTGTATGTTTTTTGATATGCCAGAGGAGAAGGAGCTGAATCCGGGTCTTGCATGGTTCCTCCTTTTTTCCTATACCACGCCCCTCCCATTCCCCCTCCTTCCTGATTGGTCCTTGTTTTCATTTAAACTTCCTGGGTGCTACTTCCCTTCGACTGTGACAAAGCGCTTGAAGCGCGAAACGCGTAGTCAGAGTTACCCAGGACCATCCCTTTTCCCCTTCAAACTGACCCCACTGTCAGCGGAGCATTATTTTATTATTTATTTTTCCTGCTGTTGTGGCAGCCATCATCAGCTTGCAGCGTGACATTAGAGCTATCCAGAAGCTCCTCCAGCCACCATCCCCCCAGGACACAATACCATCCGGGTGACACTGTCCTTTCACCATCAGTGCTTTGTCTTCCTGCCTTGTGGATTTATCCCTTCCGGAGTCACGGATTTGCGGCTTCCAGTCCTCCCCCCTGCTTCCTCCCGCTGGCCACGCAGCTGGTCTGCTTTCACCAGCGGAATTTCTGCCTGATTGTGTTCACCACACACCGCACAGAGTGTTCTCCTGGATCGTCCACCCACAGAGGACTGCAGACCTCAGCCTGTCTGCTCTCATGTACCTTGTGCCACCCTGCTTGATTCCATCATGGCTTCCATATCATCGGATGACAACCTGCCGTCTCAGTTGCACTACAAGTCCCTGTACCTTCCGCTTTCCTGTGGCTCTTTCATCTACAGGCTCACTTGAGCTCCAGTGAGCCAGGTGGCTGTGTTCTCAATGACCCTACCCCCGCACGCTGCAGGCACATATGCTGATCTTCTACAGCCTGGATTCAGCTTCTCTCGTCAGTGGATGTCAGGTCCTAATTTTATACATTCTTTTTACATATTATCTGCTGTTTTTATATTCATTCAGTTTTGACTTTTTTGTATGTTGTACATTTACACAGGAACTTGCCAAGTCCCCTGCTTGACTAACTTGATTTTTATATAATAAAGGGCCATCTGCCATTTTCATAATTGCATTGAAGCCTATTGTGCGCTGGTTTTTGAGGTGTTTTTTCTGTATGTTTATGTTTGTGTTCCAGCCATAAGTTACCATGCAGCACTGGGTGGTCTGACTATTGACTATTTTTTATTTGCCACACCACACTTCCACCCCACCCCCCCCCCCCCCTTCCCATTCATTTTACATTGTTTAACACTGTCATTGGTTCTTAGCGCTGATGATTTTTTTGATCTGTATTGTAAGGAGGATGTCATCCGCAAAAAGGGATAGCTTATATTCTCTATGTCTCATCAAGACCCCCTTAATATCAGGATGACATCTAATAGCCTCTGCTAGCGGCTCTAAACAAAAAATAAATAGAAGGGGGGACAACGGGCATTCCTGTTTGGTACCATTGGACATGGGAAGAGATGGGGACAAAAAAGAGGCCATTTGTACCTGAGCAGACATGCCTGTATACAGGGCCTGTATAGCTTTAAAGAAAGGACCGTCAAACCCAAACCTCCGCAGTACGGAAAACATATAAGGCCAGCTTAAGCGGTCAAACACCTTTTGGGCATCTAAGCTCAAAATAAGTGTTGGACGTGGGAATTTGTTTATCAGGTCAATCAAGTCCATGGTACGTCTTGTGTTGTCTCCGGCATGTCGGGAGGGAACAAAACCTACTTGATCTTTGTTTATTAATTTGGGTATGAGCTGGGACAATCTAGATGAGAGAATTTTCGGGAAAATTTTATAGTCCGAGTTTAATAGGGCTATAGGCCTATAGTTATCCGGTAAGGAATGATCTTTCCCTGGCTTTGGAATTACTGAGATATATGAGTGCGTAAACTGGCTATGTGGAATCTCCCCCCATAATAGTGATGTATACAAGTTTATCATATGTGGCAGTAGAGTGGGCAAAAAAGTTTTGTAATATAAGTAGGTGAGGCCATCAGGTCCCAGGGATTTATGCGTGGGTAGGTCTTTAACAGTTTTCGTAAGCTCCTCAGGGGAGATGGGGGCATTAAGCTTTTCCAGATCCAAGGAACTCAACTTCAGCAGGGAAAGAGTCTGGATAAATTGGTCAAACCTATCCTGTGTAAAATGAAAGTTGTTTTTGGGGGTAAGACAGTTATACAATTCTTTATAGAAGTTACCAAAAACTTTAGTCATGGTTTGGGGACAATGAGTGGGGTGCCATCTTTTTGGATCAATAATTCAGGAAAGGAGTGAAATGGACATGGTCTAAGTTTGTTTACTAGCATTCTATGTGACTTGTTGGAAAATTCATAACATTTTTGTTTCACCCACATGAGAGATTTTGTTGCCTTACTATATGCTAGCGATTTCAGTTGATTGCGTAGAGATACAACCCTATGGAGAGCTTCAACCGTTGGGGAGCCCAGAAGGCCCTGTTCTGCCCGCTTTAAGTCAGCTATTAAAGAAATCCGATGACTCTCGCTATCTCTCTTCAGGCGAGAGCCCTCGGCAATACAAGTCCCACGGAAACAGGCCTTGTGAGCCTCCCAAAGGGTAGAAACCTTTTGTACTGAACCCACATTTAGTTCAAAATATTCATTCAGGCTTCTGGTCAGTCTATCCCTGATAGGGAGTGAACTAAGTAGCTGTTCATTAAGTCTCCAATGGCAAAAGCAAGCTATATGTTAAAGTGGAAGCATGACCTCCAGTTTGAGTGGGACCTGGACACTTGGCACACAAACTTTGCCCGTTCATATAAAGGTATCTTGAACACCTACCTTATGGAAACAAACATCAAGGTGATCTCCAGATGGTATCTGGTCCCTACCCGCCTTACCAAATTCTATCCGCAGTCATCTCCCCTTTGCTTCAGGGGATGTGGCCTATTGGGCTCTCTCCTCCACACCCTTTGGGAATGCCCTAAGATTAGGGGGTTTTGGAACAGAATTTTCAAAGTCATCCGCAAAATCACTGGTTTCAAAGTAAAACAAGACCCTATTATTGCCCTTCTTAACGATACTATTCCAAAGGTCCCTAAATTGACCCACTCTCTCATTCACTTCATCCTCCTGGGGGGCCAAGATTACCTTAGCCCACGCCTGGAAGTCACCCTCGGTGTCCTTTCACCAAGCTAAGCATAAAATATCCTGGATAATGTCACAGAATTTTTTTTCTAACACCTTACTAGACACTTCAGATAAATTCCATCTTATCTGGGAACCCTGGGCTACACACTTAGGCATCTCGCTTCTTCCCCAATAGGCAAACACCCGACAACCCCTATTTTTCTTGTAGCTTATTATTCCTTCACCCTCTCCGCGAGGGTCCCTGACTCCCCCTCCTCCCTTCTTTCTTCTTCTATTTTTCGCTCCCTCCTTCCTTTTCTCTCCCTATTCCCCCTCTTCTTTCTTTCCTCATGCTCTGACTTGGACTGTCCCTGACCGCTCAGGGGCTCAGTCTGAACAGTTTTTGTTGATTATGGGTATAGTTATGTGGTCCACCTTGCAAGATTTGGAAGCCATTCCACTGGTAGGGTACCTCAGAGCCATCGGACTAAGAGCAGGTGGTTGAGTTCGGACTCTCTTCAGATTGTTCGCCCCCTCCAGGGATCAGCAACCAGTTCAGGGGGGAGGCATGTCCAGCCCTTCTTATCTTTCCCTCACTGGGTGTTTGTTATCCAATCACTCCGCGCACAGCAGGTTCCCATTTGGGGTGCGTGGACCGGTTGGAGGTAGGCTTGGGACCGGTGTCCCTCGGTGCCTCCCTTAAATTTATTAGCACCCACTTTATGTATGCAGAGTCCGCTCTACCCAATACAATTTGCAATGCTTTTTTTTTTTTTCTGTTGTAGAACACTTCCAAGTGACCAACTATCTGCTTGTAACTGAAATTCATTTTCTGTACTGACCTCAATGGGGGTCCATTGCTATTTATTTTATATTTGTACTGTATCTAATCACAATAAACCCTTTTAAAAAAAATAAAAATAAAAACTGAAATATGTTTTAACCCATTCCTATTCTATCAAAAGCAATTCATAAATAAATAAGGGTTTGGTTGGAGTTGCACTTACCAAACTCTGTAATATTGTGAAGCACCTTAAATTATTCCAGAGCCTGGGATGTTTACTTTCTCAAACAATGTACTCATGAAATTGAGAATAGGGGTGATGTGTGAGCTTTTCAGTGATTAATTATGTATAAAATTGGCAATACGCCTTCTACCTTTTTACAATTTTGTCCATTGCATTTAATATGTGGATGTTCACATAATTTTGTTCAGCAGTAATGATACCTATATACGGTAGTTGCCTGAGACATTTAGTTGAATAGGACCAAATTATGTTTAAACCTACTGAAAATCTTTAAGTCTTCTGTGTAAATAAATTCTCAAGTAAAATTGCATATACCATTTATACTCGAGTATAAGCCGACCCGAATATAAGCCGAGGCACCTAATTTTACCACAAAAAAATGGAAAAACTTATTGATTCGAGTATAAGCCTAGGGTGTCCATCTGCATTCCACACTGTGCCTCACTTTGCCTCACTGTGTCCATGTGCATGCCTCACTATGTCCATGCCTCACTGTGTCCATGCCTCACTGTGCCCATGCCTCATTGTGCCCATGACTAGACTGACGTTTAACATGGGAGTCTATGGAAGGAGTGCCCGGGTTTGAAAAATTCCCAAAGGTACACTTACCGACAATGAAAGATTTTCCCTTCTGTGCAAAAGGGAAGTTTTTTTGATTTATATGTTTGACTCTTTGACCCCGAAGGGGTTAAATGAGGAGCTGGAGACTAATAGTTTCATCTGAAGGTTGATGTTATCTTATAAATTGGCGACATGCCTTTTTTTTTTTCTTTACCATGTGCACGCGCATGCATCCAATTTTACTACCAATTTTTTTTTTTTTTACCATGTGCATGCGCATGCATCCAATTTTATTACCAATATTTTTTTTTTATCAACTTTTGGGTTTGTGTGTACATATGTTCATTCATGTCTTTTATGTGATGCATAGTATTGTGTATGTTTTTGATATGCCAGAGGAGAAGGAGCTGAATCCGGGTCTTGCATGGTTCCTCCTTTTTTCCTATACCACGCCCCTCCCATTCCCCCTCCTTCCTGATTGGTCCTTGTTTTCATTTAAACTTCCTGGGTGCTACTTCCCTTCGACTGTGACAAAGCGCTTGAAGCGCGAAACGCGTAGTCAGAGTTACCCAGGACCATCCCTTTTCCCCTTCAAACTGACCCCACTGTCAGCGGAGCATTATTTTATTATTTATTTTTCCTGCTGTTGTGGCAGCCATCAGCTTGCAGCGTGACATTAGAGCTATCCAGAAGCTCCTCCAGCCACCATCCCCCCAGGACACGATACCATCCGGGTGACACTGTCCGTTCACCATCAGTGCTTTGTCTTCCTGCCTTGTGGATTTATCCCTTCCGGAATCACGGATTTGCGGCTTCCAGCCCTCCCCCCTGCTTCCTCCTGCTGGCCACGCAGTTGGTCTGCCTTCACCAGCGGAATTTCTGCCTGATTGTGTTCACCACACACCGCACAGAGTGTTCTCCTGGATCGTCCACCCGCAGAGGACTGCAGACCTCAGCCTGTCTGCTCTCATGTACCTTGTGCCACCCTGCTTGATTCCATCATGGCTTCCATATCATCGGATGACAACCTGCCGTCTCAGTTGCACTACAAGTCCCTGTACCTTCTGCTTTCCTGTGGCTCTTTCATCTACAGGCTCACTTGAGCTCCAGTGAGCCAGGTGGCTGTGTTCTCAATGACCCTACCCCCGCACGCTGCAGGCACATATGCTGATCTTCTACAGCCTGGATTCAGCTCCTCTCGTCAGTGGATGTCAGGTCCTAATTTTATACATTCTTTTTACATATTATCTGCTGTTTTTATATTCATTCAGTTTTGACTTTTTTGTATGTTGTACATTTACACAGGAACTTGCCAAGTCCCCTGCTTGACTAACTTGATTTTTATATAATAAAGGGCCATGTGCCATTTTCATAATTGCATTGAAGCCTATTGTGCGCTGGTTTTTGAGGTGTTTTTTCTGTATGTTTATGTTTGTGTTCCAGCCAAGTTACCATGCAGCACTGGGCGGTCTGACTATTGACTATTTTTTATTTGCCACACCACACTTCCACCCCATCCCCCCCCTTCCCATTCATTTTACATTGTTTAACACTGTCATTGGTTCTTAGCGCTGATGATTTTTTTGATCTGTATTGTAAGGAGGATGTCATCCGCAAAAAGGGATAGCTTATATTCTCTATGTCTCATCAAGACCCCCTTAATATCAGGATGACATCTAATAGCCTCTGCTAGCGGCTCTAAACAAAAAATAAATAGAAGGGGGGACAACGGGCATTCCTGTTTGGTACCATTGGACATGGGAAGAGATGGGGACAAAAAAGAGGCCATTTGTACCTGAGCAGACGTGCCTGTATACAGGGCCTGTATAGCTTTAAAGAAAGGACCGTCAAACCCAAACCTCCGCAGTACAGAAAACATATAAGGCCAGCTTAAGCGGTCAAACGCCTTTTGGGCATCTAAGCTCAAAATAAGTGTTGGACATGGGAATTTGTTTATCAGGTCAATCAAGTCCATGGTACGTCTTGTGTTGTCTCCGGCATGTCGGGAGGGAACAAAACCTACTTGATCTTTGTTTATTAATTTGGGTATGAGCTGGGACAATCTAGATGAGAGAATTTTCGGGAAAATTTTATAGTCCGAGTTTAATAGGGCTATAGGCCTATAGTTATCCGGTAAGGAATGATCTTTCCCTGGCTTTGGAATTACTGAGATATATCAGTGCGTAAACTGGCTATGTGGAATCTCCCCCCATAATAGTGATGTATACAAGTTTATCATATGTGGCAGTAGAGTGGGCAAAAAAGTTTGGTAATATAAGTAGGTGAGGCCATCAGGTCCCGGAGATTTATGCGTGGGTAGGTCTTTAACAGTTTTCGTAAGCTCCTCAGGGGAGATGGGGGCATTAAGCTTTTCCAGATCCGAGGAACTCAACTTCAGCAGGGAAAGAGTCTGGATAAATTGGTCAAACCTATCCTGTGTAAAATGAAAGTTGTTTTTGGGGGTAAGACAGTTATACAATTCTTTATAGAAGTTACCAAAAACTTTAGTCATGGTTTGGGGACAATGAGTGGGGTGCCATCTTTTTGGATCAATAATTCAGGAAAGGAGTGAAATGGACATGGTCTAAGTTTGTTTACTAGCATTCTATGTGACTTGTTGGAAAATTCATAACATTTTTGTTTCACCCACATGAGAGATTTTGTTGCCTTACTATATGCTAGCGATTTCAGTTGATTGCGTAGAGATACAACCCTACGGAGAGCTTCAACCGTTGGGGAGCCCAGAAGGCCCTGTTCTGCCCGCTTTAAGTCAGCTATTAAAGAAATCCGACGACTCTCGCTATCTCTCTTCAGGCGAGAGCGCTCGGCAATACAAGTCCTACGGAAACAGGCCTTGTGAGCCTCCCAAAGGGTAGAAACCTTTTGTACTGAACCCACATTTAGTTCAAAATATTCATTCAGGCTTCTGGTCAGTCTATCCCTGATAGGGAGTGAACTAAGTAGCTGTTCATTAAGTCTCCAATGGCAAAAGCAAGCTATATGTTAAAGTGGAAGCATGACCTCCAGTTTGAATGGGACCTGGACACTTGGCACACAAACTTTGCCCGTTCATATAAAGGTATCTTGAACACCTACCTTATGGAAACAAACATCAAGGTGATCTCCAGATGGTATCTGGTCCCTACCCAGCTTACCAAATTCTATCCGCAGTCATCTCCCCTTTGCTTCAGGGGATGTGGCCTATTGGGCTCTCTCCTCCACACCCTTTGGGAATGCCCTAAGATTAGGGGGTTTTGGAACAGAATTTTCAAAGTCATCCGCAAAATCACTGGTTTCAAAGTAAAACAAGACCCTATTATTGCCCTTCTTAACAATACTATTCCAAAGGTCCCTAAATTGACCCACTCTCTCATTCACTTCATCCTCCTGGGGGCCAAGATTACCTTAGCCCACGCCTGGAAGTCACCCTCGGTGTCCTTTCACCAAGCTAAGCATAAAATATCCTGGATAATGTCACAGAATTTTTTTTCTAACACCTTACTAGACACTTCAGATAAATTCCATCTTATCTGGGAACCCTGGGCTACACACTTAGGCATCTCGCTTCTTCCCCAATAGGCAAACACCCGACAACCCCTATTTTTCTTGTAGCTTATTATTCCTTCGCCCTCTCCGCGAGGGTCCCTGACTCCCCCTCCTCCCTTCTTTCTTCTTCTATTTTTCGCTCCCTCCTTCCTTTTCTCTTCCTATTCCCCCTCTTCTTTCTTTCCTCATGCTCTGACTTGGACTGTCCCTGACCGCTCAGGGGCTCAGTCTGAACAGTTTTTGTTGATTATGGGTACAGTTATGTGGTCCACCTTGCAAGATTTGGAAGCCATTCCACTGGTAGGGTACCTCAGAGCCATCGGACTAAGAGCAGGTGGTTGAGTTCGGACTCTCTTCAGATTGTTCGCCCCCTCCGGGGATCAGCAACCAGTTCAGGGGGGAGGCATGTCCAGCCCTTCTTATCTTTCCCTCACTGGGTGTTTGTTATCCAATCACTCCGCGCACAGCAGGTTCCCATTTGGGGTGCGTGGACCGGTTGGGGGTAGGCTTGAGACCGGTGTCCCTCGGTGCCTCCCTTAAATTTATTAGCACCCACTTTATGTATGCAGAGTCCGCTCTACCCAATACAATTTGCAATGCTTTTTTTTTTTTTTCTGTTGTAGAACACTTCCAAGTGACCAACTATCTGCTTGTAACTGAAATTCATTTTCTGTACTGACCTCAATGGGGGTCCATTGCTATTTATTTTATATTTGTACTGTATCTAATCACAATAAACCCTTTTAAAAAAATAAAAATAAAAACTGAAATATGTTTTAACCCATTCCTATTCTATCAAAAGCAATTGATAAATAAATAAGGGTTTGGTTGGAGTTGCACTTACCAAACTCTGTAATATTGTGAAGCACCTTAAATTATTCCAGAGCTGGTGATGTTTACTTTCTCAAACAATGTACTAATGAAATTGAGAATAGGGGTGATGTGTGAGCTTTTCAGTGATTAATTATGTGTAAAATTGGCAATACGCCTTCTACCTTTTTACAATTTTGTCCATTGCATTTAATATGTGGATGTTCACATAATTTTGTTCAGCAGTAATGATACCTATAACAATAGTAAAAATGAACACAATAATCTGTATCAGTCAATACTACAAACAGCGCTAAATGTTGAAAAATGACAGTGGTCAACACCACCTAAAAGTTCTTAAGACAGATTCAAGATAGTTTCAGTGCTTCAAAAGAATGTCCATGGGTGATCCTAAAGAAATAAGTAGAGTGCACCTTCCACCAATCTTCCAGATCCACCTCGTGACACACACACCCCTTAGGGGTTCACACTCACCAGAGTAATATTGAATTAAAGCCTTGAATAGAAATTGCTGCATCCAAGCCAAACACTGAAATAATGTATCCGTCAAGGAGACCTCAGAATGAGATGGGCTTCCAAAAAACAAACAAAGGGAAAGCACATAGTGTAACCCAGTTTATTTCATAAAACAAACCCTCACAAACTTGGTCCCCTCACACATTAAACGTACATCAGTTAAAACATCACATAAGCAAACATGAAGGGTGGTTTACTTCACCGTATCCGCCATCCGGCGTGTATCAAGAGAACCGAGGGCTGCAATGCCTTACTTCCTCTTCCTGGTTCTCTGAGCGGTGGAACGCAAACCAGCGCTTCCAGCGTGTCGTGTAGGTCACGCCCTGACGCGTTTCGTCATTGGTTGACTTCAACAGAGGGCGTTACCACACGACGCACACGCAGACTTATAATGTGTTCCAGTCCTCAACCTTAGCCAATCAGCACGCGCCTGACAAAGCAATGGGTGCACATAGCGATGACGGCTGATTACACTGAAGGCTTACTACAGGGAGAGGAATGGACCAAAACACAGTCTAACTGCATGTCCTGCTATAAATCACCCGGATAGCTTCACAGGGGATTATACAAGAGATTAGGTATAATAATAATATTTAAAAGCTGAGTCTGATTCAATTAAATAAGATTAAATCAACAGAGCCTATAAATCAACAGTCATAATAATATTGCATATTTATGCCGATACATATAGACAATGATTACCATAGTCATTTTAACCCATTAACCACTGTATGTAATAACTACTAATTAGGTCAATACCATGGTATAGAAAAAACTTTTTAGACAAAAATGTATATAATAAAAATACTAAAACTTATATAAACATGCCATGTTAGGAGCTCCAATCTTATTTAAACAATAATAAAATAATTTAATTTTTAATATTTAAAATTTAATTTAAAAATCACTAATAAAACAGTTAATATCTAATTCAACATTCAACCCTTTGGGCGACAAAGTGTCTACAGAAAAAATCCATTGAGTTTCTCTCTTGGAAAGATCTCTGACCAAATTAGAGCCCCTCCATACTGGCTTCAAGTGGTCGACCCCCCAAAATTTAAGTCCCGAAGGATCCTGATTGTGAAATATTTTAAAATGAAGTGACACATTGTGGTCTTTATAACCAATAATAATATTTGCAATGTGTTCTGACACTCTAACTTTAAGTTGGCGTTTAGTGCGGCCTATATAAATAAGCCCGCACGGGCATTGGAGGGCATACACCACATACGAAGTGTTACATGTAATAAATTCCCTGATGGTAAACTCCTTATCATTTGAGGTAGATGTGAAGGTTTCAACAGCCCTTAATGGCCTGTTGACCTCTCTGCATGCACGACACCTCCTGCATGCAAAAAAGCCATCTCTATCCCAAAAGGTAGAGGGTCTAGATGGGGGGTCCAAAACCTTCCTTACTATTTTATCAGCAAAACTCATAGCCCTTCTATAAATAAAACCAGGTTTTTGAGGCAATACTGTAGAGAGTACTTTATCCATGCATAAAACATGCCAATGAGTATAAAAAATCTCTTCAACCTCCTTGTATTGGGAATGGAAGCTCGAGATAAAACTCCATTCTCTTCCTCTATCTATCTGTGCCGGTAATGGATCTCTAAGGAAATTATCCCTAGGTAATTCCGCCAATTCACAAATTAAAGAGTTCAATACACTTTCTTTATAACCTTTTTCTAGAAATTTATTCTTTATGATCTGGGCCTGTAGTAAAAAATCACTTCCCTCAGAGCAATTCCTTTTAACTCTGGTAATTTGTCCTTTAGGTATATTTTTCAGCCATATAGGATGATGTCCACTGCTAACAGGTAAATAGCTATTAGAATAAGATTGGAGCTCCTAACATGGCATGTTTATATAAGTTTTAGTATTTTTATTATATAAATTTTTGTCTAAAAAGTTTTTTCTATACCATGGTATTGACCTAATTAGTAGTTATTACATACAGTGGTTAATGGGTTAAAATGACTATGGTAATCATTGTCTATATGTATCGGCATAAATATGCAATATTATTATGACTGTTGATTTATAGGCTCTGTTGATTTAATCTTATTTAATTGAATCAGACTCAGCTTTTAAATATTATTATTATACCTTATCTCTTGTATAATCCCCTGTGAAGCTATCCGGGTGATTTATAGCAGGACATGCAGTTAGACTGTGTTTTGGTCCATTCCTCTCCCTGTAGTAAGCCTTCAGTGTAATCAGCCGTCATCGCTATGTGCACCCATTGCTTTGTCAGGCACGTGCTGATTGGCTAAGGTTGAGGACTGGAACACATTATAAGTCTACGTGTGCGTCGTGTGGTAACGCCCTCTGTTGAAGTCAACCAATGACGAAACGCGTCAGGTCGTGACCTACACGACACGCTGGAAGCGCCGGTTTGCGTTCCACCGCTCAGAGAACCAGGAAGAGGAAGTAAGGCATTGCAGCCCTCGGTTCTCTTGATACACGCCGGATGGCGGATACGGTGAAGTAAACCACCCTTCATGTTTGCTTATGTGATGTTTTAACTGATGTACGTTTAATGTGTGAGGGGACCAAGTTTGTGAGGGTTTGTTTTATGAAATAAACTGGGTTACACTATGTGCTTTCCCTTTGTTTGTTTTTTGGAAGCCCATCTCATTCTGAGGTCTCCTTGACGGATACATTATTTCAGTGTTTGGCTTGGATGCAGCAATTTCTATTCAAGGCTTTAATTCAATATTACTCTGGTGAGTGTGAACCCCTAAGGGGTGTGTGTGTCACGAGGTGGATCTGGAAGATCGGTGGAAGGTGCACTCTACTTATTTCTTTAGGATCACCCATGGACATTCTTTTGAAGCACTGAAACTATCTTGAATCTGTCTTAAGAACTTTTAGGTGGTGTTGACCACTGTCATTTTTCAACATTTAGCGCTGTTTGTAGTATTGACTGATACAGATTATTGTGTTCATTTTTACTATTGTTATATATATTTTGGCATGTTTTAAACAGCAGCTTAGTTTTACATATTTTTTAAATATTTATTTTTTAAAAAATATTTCTTTCAACATTCATTACCCACTTGTGGATGACTACTGTGGTCATTCTTTTTTGTGGTAAATTGCAATACGTGTTATCCATAGGCGCTGAGCGGTGTATTATAGGCCTTTTTATACACCCTTTTTAAATTTCAGTAATGATACCTATATACGGTAGTTGCCTGAGACATTTAGTTGAATAGGACCAAATTATGTTTAAACCTACTGAAAATATTTAAGTCTTCTGTGTAAATAAATTCTCAAGTAAAATTGCATATACCATATATACTCGAGTATAAGCCGACCCGAATATAAGCCGAGGCACCTAATTTTACCACCAAAAAATGGAAAAACTTATTGATTCGAGTATAAGCCTAGGGCAGTGTTTCTCAACTCCAGTCCTCAAGGCGCACCAACAGGTCATGTTTTCAGGATTTCCATTATTTTGCACGGGTGATTTCATCTGTTTCCCTGCCTTAGTAATTCCCACAGCTGTTTTATCTGAGGGAAATCCTGAAAACATGACCTGTTGGTGCGCCTTGAGGACTGGAGTTGAGAAACACTGGCCTAGGGTTTCCATCTGCATTCCACACTGTGCCTCACTTTGCCTCACTGTGTCCATGTGCATGCCTCACTGTGTCCATGCCTCACTGTGTCCATGCCTCACTGTGCCCATGCCTCATTGTGCCCATGACTAGACTGACGTTTAACATGGGAGTCTATGGAAGGAGTGCCCGGGTTTGAAAAATTTCCAAAGGTACACTTACCGACAATGAAAGATTTTCCCTTCTGTGCAAAAGGGAAGTTTTTTTGATTTATATGTTTGACTCTTTGACCCTGAAGGGGTTAAATGAGGAGCTGGAGACGAATAGTTTCATCTGAAGGTTGATGTTATCTTATAAATTGGCGACATGCCTTTTTTTTTTCTTTACCATGTGCACGTGCATGCATCCAATTTTACTACCAATTTTTTTTTTTTTTTACCATGTGCATGCGCATGCATCCAATTTTATTACCAATATTTTTTTTTTATCAACTTTTGGGTTTGTGTGTACATATGTTCATTCATGTCTTTTATGTGATGCATAGTATTGTGTATGTTTTTGATATGCCAGAGGAGAAGGAGCTGAATCCGGGTCTTGCATGGTTCCTCCTTTTTTCCTATACCACGCCCCTCCCATTCCCCCTCCTTCCTGATTGGTCCTTGTTTTCATTTAAACTTCCTGGGTGCTACTTCCCTTCGACTGTGACAAAGCGCTTGAAGCGCGAAACGCATAGTCAGAGTTACCCAGGACCATCCCTTTTCCACTTCAAACTGACCCCACTGTCAGCGGAGCATTATTTTATTATTTATTTTTCCTGCTGTTGTGGCAGCCATCAGATTGCAGCGTGACATTAGAGCTATCCAGAAGCTCCTCCAGCCACCATCCCCCCAGGACACGATACCATCCGGGTGACACTGTCCGTTCACCATCAGTGCTTTGTCTTCCTGCCTTGTGGATTTATCCCTTCCGGAATCACGGATTTGCGGCTTCCAGCCCTCCCCCCTGCTTCCTCCTGCTGGCCACGCAGTTGGTCTGCCTTCACCAGCGGAATTTCTGCCTGATTGTGTACACCACACACTGCACAGAGTGTTCTCCTGGATCGTCCACCCGCAGAGGACTGCAGACCTCAGCCTGTCTGCTCTCATGTACCTTGTGCCACCCTGCTTGATTCCATCATGGCTTCCATATCATCGGATGACAACCTGCCGTCTCAGTTGCACTACAAGTCCCTGTACCTTCCGCTTTCCTGTGGCTCTTTCATCTACAGGCTCACTTGAGCTCCAGTGAGCCAGGTGGCTGTGTTCTCAATGACCCTACCCCCGCACGCTGCAGGCACATATGCTGATCTTCTACAGCCTGGATTCAGCTCCTCTCGTCAGTGGATGTCAGGTCCTAATTTTATACATTCTTTTTACATATTATCTGCTGTTTTTATATTCATTCAGTTTTGACTTTTTTGTATGTTGTACATTTACACAGGAACTTGCCAAGTCCCCTGCTTGACTAACTTGATTTTTATATAATAAAGGGCCATGTGCCATTTTCATAATTGCATTGAAGCCTATTGTGCGCTGGTTTTTGAGGTGTTTTTTCTGTATGTTTATGTTTGTGTTCCAGCCAAGTTACCATGCAGCACTGGGCGGTCTGACTATGGACTATTTTTTATTTGCCACACCACACTTCCACCCCATCCCCCCCCCTTCCCATTCATTTTACATTGTTTAACACTGTCATTGGTTCTTAGCGCTGATGATTTTTTTGATCTGTATTGTAAGGAGGATGTCATCCGCAAAAAGGGATAGCTTATATTCTCTATGTCTCATCAAGACCCCCTTAATATCAGGATGACATCTAATAGCCTCTGCTAGCGGCTCTAAACAAAAAATAAATAGAAGGGGGGACAACGGGCATTCCTGTTTGGTACCATTGGACATGGGAAGAGATGGGGACAAAAAAGAGGCCATTTGTACCTGAGCAGACGTGCCTGTATACATGGCCTGTATAGCTTTAAAGAAAGGACCGTCAAACCCAAACCTCCGCAGTACAGAAAACATATAAGGCCAGCTTAAGCGGTCAAACGCCTTTTGGGCATCTAAGTTTAAAATAAGTGTTGGACATGGGAATTTGTTTATCAGGTCAATCAAGTCCATGGTACGTCTTGTGTTGTCTCCGGCATGTCGGGAGGGAACAAAACCTACTTGATCTTTGTTTATTAATTTGGGTATGAGCTGGGACAATCTAGATGAGAGAATTTTCGTGAAAATTTTATAGTCCGAGTTTAATAGGGCTATAGGCCTATAGTTATCCGGTAAGGAATGATCTTTCCCTGGCTTTGGAATTGCTGAGATATATGAGTGTGTAAACTGGCTATGTGGAATCTCCCCCCATAATAGTGATGTATACAAGTTTATCATATGTGGCAGTAGAGTGGGCAAAAAAGTTTTGTAATATAAGTAGGTGAGGCCATCAGGTCTCGGAGATTTATACGTGGGTAGGACTTTAACAGTTTTTGTAAGCTCCTCAGGGGAGATGGGGGCATTAAACTTTTCCAGATCCGAGAAACTCAACTTCAGCAGGGAAAGAGTCTGGATAAATTGGTCAAACCTATCCTGTGTAAAATGAAAGTTGTTTTTGGGGGTAAGACAGTTATACAATTCTTTATAGAAGTTACCAAAAACTTTAGTCATGGTTTGGGGACAATGAGTGGGGTGCCATCTTTTTGGATCAATAATTCAGGAAAGGAGTGAAATGGACATGGTCTAAGTTTGTTTACTAGCATTCTATGTGGCTTGTTGGAAAATTCATAACATTTTTGTTTCACCCACATGAGAGATTTTGTTGCCTTACTATATGCTAGCGATTTCAGTTGATTGCATAGAGCTACAACCCTACGGAGAGCTTCAACCGTTAGGGAGCCCAGAAGGCCCTGCTCTGCCCGCTTTAAGTCAGCTATTAAAGAAATCCGACGACTCTCGCTATCTCTCTTCAGGCGAGAGCCCTCGGCAATACAAGTACCACGGAAACAGGCCTTGTGAGCCTCCCAAAGGGTAGAAACCTTTTGTACTGAACCCACATTTAGTTCAAAATATTCATTCAGGCTTCTGGTCAGTCTATCCCTGATAGGGGGTGAACTAAGTAGCTGTTCATTAAGTCTCCAATGGCAAAAGCAAGCTATATGTTAAAGTGGGAGCATGACCTCCAGTTTGAATGGGACCTGGACACTTGGCACACAAACTTTGCCCGTTCATATAAGGGTATCTTGAACACCTACCTTATGGAAACAAACATCAAGGTGATCTCGAGATGGTATCTGGTCCCTACCCGCCTTACCAAATTCTATCCGCAGTCATCTCCCCTTTGCTTCAGGGTATGTGGCCTATTGGGCTCTCTCCTCCACACCCTTTGGGAATGCCCTAAGATTAGGGGGTTTTGGAACAGAATTTTCAAACTCATCCGCAAAATCACTGGTTTCAAAGTAAAACAAGACCCTATTATTGCCCTTCTTAACGATACTATTCCAAAGGTCCCTAAATTGACCCACTCTCTCATTCACTTCATCCTCCTGGGGGCCAAGATTACCTTAGCCCACGCCTGGAAGTCACCCTTGGTGTCCTTTCACCAAGCTAAGCATAAAATATCCTGGATAATGTCACAGAATTTTTTTTCTAACACCTTACTAGACACTTCAGACAAATTCCATCTTATCTGGGAACCCTGGGCTACACACTTAGGCATCTCGCTTCTTCCCCAATAGGCAAACACCCGACAACCCCTATTTTTCTTGTAGCTGATTATTCCTTCGCCCTCTCCGCGAGGGTCCCTGACTCCCCCTCCTCCCTTCTTTCTTCTTCTATTTTTCGCTCCCTTCTTCCTTTTCTCTCCCTCTTCCCCCTCTTCTTTCTTTCCTCATGCTCTGACTTGGACTGTCCCTGACCGCTCAGGGGCTCAGTCTGAACAGTTTTTGTTGATTATGGGTACAGTTAGGTGGTCCACCTTGCAAGATTTGGAAGCCATTCCACTGGTAGGGTACCTCAGAGCCATCGGACTAATAGCAGGTGGTTGAGTTCGGACTCTCTTCAGATTGTTCGCCCCCTCCGGGGATCAGCAACCAGTTCAAGGGGGAGGCATGTCCAGCCCTTCTTATCTTTCCCTCACTGGGTGTTTGTTATCCAATCACTCCGCGCACAGCAGGTTCCCATTTGGGGTGCGTGGACCTGTTGGGGGTAGGCTTGGGACCGGTGTCCCTCGGTGCCTCCCTTAAATTTATTAGCACCCACTTATTTGTATGCAGAGTCCGCTCTACCCAATACAATTTGCAATGGTTTTTTTTTAGTTTTCTGTTGTAGAACACTTCCAAGTGACCAACTATCTGCTTGTAACTGAAATTCATTTTCTGTACTGACTTCAATGGGGGTCCATTGCTACTTATTTAATATTTGTACTGTATCTAATCACAATAAACCCTTTAAAAAAAAAAACTGAAATATGTTTTAACCCATTCCTATTCTATCAAAAGCAATTGATAAATAAATAAGGGTTTGGTTGGAGTTGCACTTACCAAACTCTGTAATATTGTGAAGCACCTTAAATTATTCCAGAGCTGGTGATGTTTACTTTCTCAAACAATGTACTAATGAAATTGAGAATAGGGGTGATGTGTGAGCTTTTCAGTGATTAATTATGTATAAAATTGGCAATACGCCTTCTACCTTTTTACAATTTTGTCCATTGCATTTAATATGTGGATGTTCACATAATTTTGTTCAGCAGTAATGATACCTATATACGGTAGTTGCCTGAGACATTTAGTTGAATAGGACCAAATTATGTTTAAACCTACTGAAAATCTTTAAGTCTTCTGTGTAAATAAATTCTCAAGTAAAATTGCATATACCATATATACTCGAGTATAAGCCGACCCGAATATAAGCCGAGGCACCTAATTTTACCACAAAAAAATTGAAAAACGTATTGATTCGAGTATAAGTCTAGGGCAGTGTTTCTCAACTCCAGTCCTCAAGGCGCACCAACAGGTCATGTTTTCAGGATTTCCATTATTTTGCACAGATGATTTCATCTTTTTCCCTGCCTTAGTAATTCCCACAGCTGTTTTATCTGAGGGAAATCCTGAAAACATGACCTGTTGGTGCGCCTTGAGGACTGGAGTTGAGAAACACTGGCCTAGGGTGTCCATCTGCATTCTACACTGTGCCTCAATTTGCCTCAATGTGTCCATGTGCATGCCTCACTGTGTCCATGCCTCACTGTGTCCATGCCTCACTGTGTCCATGCCTCACTGTGCCCATGCCTCACTGTGCCCATGACTAGACTGACGTTTAATATGGTGCTCCCCGGTGGTAGGTCCCCCAGACAACAAACTTTGCACTTGTAGAGAAGACATGAGGCTACATGTGTGCCAAGTTTGGGGTCATGGGGACCTACAGCCGGCCAGTACCGGGTCCCCAAACTCCGGGAGATCAAACGCAAAAAGGTGACTCAAGTATAAGCCGAGGGGGGCATTTTCAGCACAAAAAATGTGCTGAGAAACTCGGCTTATACTCGAGTAAATATGGTACTTACGTTAAGGCAGCTACAAGCTAACCTGTCCAATTAAAATCAATAGACTTGGAGACATGACAGTAATGATACTCTACATAGCATCTCTAACCCTCCAATAAACCACTCTGGTCTGCTACTCATTTTGTCCTACATTTTTGAGGCAGATAGCAATCTGAGAGAATGTGAAGCAAAGCATGATGGGTTTCTACATTTTGAACTTTCAAGTAACATTGTTTGAGTCACAACGGGGAGTATAAACTGCATGCTATGCTACACCTCATACATGCACCGTTATTTTTTTTTCTTGAAAAAATTGTGAGATTTCTCTAAACATCTCACCCAGGTCTATGCTCCAGAAAGTACTCATGGAAGCCTCCATATACTCTCAGTACAGGTTTCCTTTAAGGATTAAAAAGGAAAAATAGAAATATAAAATATAAAAACTGTGAAACATATTGCTTGGAAATATTTACTGGTCATCATTTTATTCCCAGTGTGAATATTTATCATTGGTAAACATCTCTTCACAGCAACCAAAATCTTGACCTAAAAATAAATTTTCATTTTGTCAGCACCTGTCCAGATTCCAGTGTGAGCTGAACCAGATGTGATCTATACACCAGATGTTTTATCATTATGAAACAGTTTTTGCATTTAAAAATTGCATGTAAAATTGTATTAGCAATTTAATTACACTGGTCTAAAACAATATTGCTGTCTTAATTTTTTTAAACCATTTACAAAAACATGCATAAATTAAACTAGGTATTATCTTCACTACACATAAAACCTTACAGTTCATTTGTGCAAATTGCAACATGGTATTAAATAAATATTTTACAGAAGTCAGAAACAATTTCACAGACAATTTCATCTAATCTCTTATCATCCTTTAACAGTACAGTGTTTCGAAAGCAGATTTCCCCAGCAATATGCACTGGACATATGGCAGTCTCTGAACACATTCTCAGAGACCTCAAAATGGTGTTGCCTTGGCATTCATTCTACTTACCTGTTTCATCTCTTTTACCACTGTGTTAAACAATGCCGTAAACACTACTGCTAGTGACATTTAGATCTAAACATTGTTTCCAAGTTACTTTTATTTCCCAAAGATAATTTTTACATTTTGTTGATTCAGGTTTACATTTTTAGTACAACTTTTCATTCTGTCTCTTTATAAGCCAGTTTTACTAGCATTTATTAGCAACATGGAATGCTCGTGTATGGTTTTTCTGAAGTTACATTTATTATTATTATTCACCACTTTAATTAACAATTCCTTGCTCCTTCCTTGTTTAAATTGTTGAATTATGTCTGCTAAGGAAAATTTAGTGCTGGCTTTGCTATATCACAGCCTATTGACATAGCTTACCATTGGCAAAGTACACTTCTTGATAAGTGAGGTTCAATTTTGCAATGATTTAGGTTTCACTGTGAACTTTGGCTGTTCACAGTTTGTCTGAATGACGTTCTTATGGGCACATTTGCCCAAGCACCAAAAGCAAATTAACATAATGCTTTGCCTGACATGCAAACTATGGTTAGGTGCTAAAGTGTAGCTACTATGGTGATTTGGCAGATGTGCTAGCCTACTCCTATAAAAATCTGCCTTTTGTCTGTTGTGTTGGAGCAGCAAGGGACAGCTGACAGTGATCGCAGGGAGAGATAGTTAGTGCTACTGTACTATACAGTGCAATTGTATTACCTACAGAGCTCTAGTGTGCTATATACTGTACAATGCTGTATAGTTGCACTGCTACAAAACAGTGAGTTTTAGGGGGTGTGCCCTGGGTGCTGCCAAAGATGGCTGCTCGGCTGTAAAGCTCCCCTATCTCTTCTCTTCACTGTGGCTCACAGCATACCAGCCAACTGCAACTACCTCAAAATGAAGAACACCCTACACATACATAACCGGGCTATGTCCAAAAAGAAAATCAAGTAGCAGGGACCGTGTCGCCTCACAGACTTTTTCATGTTGTCAGCAGGCAGCTGCATACAAGATGGCACAAAGGAGAATGATTGTTCTCCACACCCCCCTTCCCTCACAAGCAGAAGAGGCACAATATTGTCACTCTAACATGGAGTAATCCCCACACCATCCCTCCTTAGCCTCACCAGCGGAACAGGGTAAGAGAGCAGCTAATTCCCCTGTTTATTCCCCTCACAAGATCTGCAAAGAAACACCACTGGGCTGACATCTTAGGTACACAGGTAGAGCTGCAAGTAGAACACACAGCACCTCTATCAGCCTTCCCTGCATCTGATATCCCCGCCTCTGAGAACACACCGAAGGCCATGCTTCTCTCCCTCCTAATCGGCTTGCAAAATGAACTACGCTCCTCAATATCCTAGCTAATTATTAGAATAGATTATATTGTTGACCGCACTGAGCAATTAGAAAATCAGATAACTGAAGTGGTCAAGATGATGTGGTTGATATGCATGAAGAACAAGCTGAAGAGAAATGCAAACTTCAGTTAAAAATGGTGGACCTCGAAGACCGCTCGCGCCACAATAAGGGGGATCCCTGAAGCAATTAAACCACATGATCTGATCCCAAATCCACAGAAGCTCTTCCTGAAACTTATACCAAACCTGACTGCCAGAGATCTTTTCATGGACAGGGCACATAGGATCCCAGGGCCAGATTAGCCCACATGCTCCCTCATCCGTATGAAGGAGTGCTTATCTACCAAGACCTGTTGGCTGCAACCTCTCAGCGTAGAAAGGAATTTGCAACCATCACTACAACTCTGAGAGACCGCAACATTATCTACTGCTGGGGCTTCCCCATGAAGCTCCTAGTCACCTACCAAAACCAGGCAGATACTATAACACCCCAAAAGATGCATACAAGAAGCTGTACAATTGGGGCCTATAACCACCTCCACCACCCAACCCAACGAGAAACAATGCAAATTAGAAATCCTGAATACGTAAATAACACTACTACTGTAGAACAAGATGAAAGGAAACCCCGGTTAGTTCTGTTTGTCGGTTAGTGAACAGGCTGGTTAACATTAGATCTGTTACATGAGAGTCTCGAGCAGCCGAAAATAGCGAGTCACTTTTTAGAAATTCTTATTTGACTTTTAGTCATGATTATTTCACACACGCCTAGCATGAAGTGTGCTACACACACAGCTTTGCTTAGCCTAATTGTCACCACTCTAGTTTAAGCAAATTGCTCTTTGTATATTTGCTTTTTAGTTTTCGTATATTACTGCTCTGTTATTCTCATTGAAAGTAGCACAAGTACAGGTATCACCTCTCCTTCCCTACAAGCTCCTATTTAAAAGTGACTTAATACAGCTGTAGTGATCCGTCCCCGCATCCAAGCAACACTGCCAGAGGCACACAGCCATGTCAATTCATATCACTACCATTATTCCAAAAGGCCTTAATTCCCCTTTTATTCTGTGTGTGCAGGAGACACATTTTATGCACAGTAATGGTCATACCCTCACACCTTCCATTCACATGCAGCTAAAAAGAGCAAGGAGTAATGATTGCTATTCTTAACTCTATATCCTTCCAACTTCAACACCTAGATGCCGTTCCATTTGGAAGATATATTATCTGAGTGTGCTTGTGTTTATGTCAATAGTACATTGTATATCCCTGTATGTTGTGATTGTTAAGGTGTCCATCTAATCGTTTTTTAAAACTATCGATGCTCCCTGCTGATACCACTACTTGTGGAAGAGAATTCCACATCCTTACCGCTCTGACAGTAAATAACCCTCTACGCAGTTTAAGGTTAAATCAATTCTCTTCCAATTTCAGTGAATGGCCATGTGTCTTTTTGAATTCCCTTTCACTGAAAAGTTTTTCCCTATGATAGGATAACCAGTACGGTATTTGTACATCACTATCATATCCCCTCTCAAGTATCTTCTCTCCAGAGAGAATAAGTTCAATGTTTGTAGTCTTTCCCCATAGCTGAGCTCCTCTAGTGCCTTTATTAGCTTTGTTGCCCTTCTCTGGACTCTCTCCAGTTCCAGCACATCCTTTCTGAGGACTGGTGCCCAGAAGTGGATGGCATACTCAAGATGTGGCCAGACCAGAGTCTTGTAAAGTGGGAAAAATACTTTTTTATCTCTGGAGTGAATACCCTTTTTAATGCTTGCCAATATTATGCTGGCTTTGCTTGCAGCAGCTTGGAATTGCATGCCATTGCTGAGCCTGTCATCTACTAGGACCCCCAGGTCCCTTTCCATCCTAGATTCCTCCAGAGGTTCCCCCCTAGTGAGTAACTTGCGTTCATATTTTTAGCACCCAAATGCATTACTTTACATTTTTTCTGGTACAATATTTTTATTGACATAAAGAATAAACAATAAAAAAAAGGGGAGAAACCAGATAACAAATTCCCACACAGGGGATATGGGCATGGAGTATAAGACAGAAGGTCACAGGTAGAGATATAAAATAAAAACATAAAGCGTGTTGAAAAGGCATAAAATATAGACTAACACTGACCCGCAAGCCAAGGCTGGGGGCCCGTGCGATATGCCTGAGCCTATAGGCACGGGGGCTCAGGTAAGTAAGGGGAGGCGAAACTAGCCGCAATAATGGGGAGAAAAGAAAAAAAAGGTTAAAAAGGGGGGGGAGGGATGAACATGAAAACAAGCTCACACACAAACGATGGGGGGGGGGGGCATGTAGGGGAGTGGAGAACAGAGTGACGGGCAATACTTTACATTTTTCAACATTAAACCTCATTTGCCATGTAGTTGCCCACCCCATTATTATATTTAGGTCTTCTTGTAAGGTTTCCACATCCTGTGCAGAAGCTATTGCCCTGCTTAACTTTTTATTGTCCACAAATACTGAGATTGAGCTGTTTATCCCATCCTCTATATAGTTTATGAATAAATTAAACACAATAGGTCCCAGGACAGATACTTGGGGGACCCCACTTAACACTCAGAGTACTCACTATTTATCACCAGCCTTTGGACCCACCACTGTAACCAGTTTTCAATCCAGGTACTTAACCTATGGTCCATGCCGACAGACCTCAGTGTGTAAAGTAAACGTTTGTGGGGAACTGTATCAAATGCCTTAGCAAAAACCAGATACACCACATCCATAGGCCTTCCTTTATCTAAATGGCAGCTCACTTCTTCATAGAATGTTAATAGATTGGTCTGGCAAGAATGATTCTTCATGAATCCATGCTGATTACCACTAATGATACTGTTTTCATTACTAAAATTTTGGATATAGTTCCTTATCACCCCCTCCATTAGCTTGCATACTATCAATGTTAGGCTGACTGGTCTGTAGTTTCCAGGGATATATCTTGGACCTTTTTTAAATATTGGTACCATGTTGGCTTTTCTCCAATCAGCTGGCACCATTCCAGTCAGTAAACTGTCCATAAAAATTAGGAACAATTGTCTAGCTATCACCTGGCTGAGTTCCTTAAGGACCCTCGGGTGTAAGCCATCTGGTCCTGGTGACTTAGTTATCTTAAGTTTTTCAAGTCTATTTCTGATACTGTCTTCTGTTAGCCATGAGGGTGCATTTTGCGACGTTTTATTAACATTACAGTCTTGATTACTATATCCCCTCCATTTCTTTTGTGAAAACTGAGGAGAATAATGCATTTGAAATCTTTGCCTTCTCTTTGTCTTTTGTAACCAAAGTCCCTTCATCATCCTTTATGGGGCCAATAGGTTCTGGCCTCCCTTTCTTACTGTTAAGCCTCGTACACACGGTCGGTTTTCTCTGCAAGAAAGCTGCTGGGAGAGCTTTTTGCCGAGAAAACTGGCTGTGTGTATGCTTTCTCGTCTGGAAAACTGCCAGGAATCTCGACGAGAAAAATAGAGAACCTGCTCTTTATTTTCCTCGTCGGGATTTTTGGCAGAGTTTTCCTACTGAGAAAACTGTGAGTGTGTATGCTTACCTGTCTCAGGTAAGCCCGCGCAAGCTCAATGAGACTTCGATGCATGCACGGTAGCATACAAGGGTAGTGTAGGGTGTAGCAAGATGGCGGCGACGGCATCGAATGTGACGAGCGTAGGCTCATCGTAATCGATGACGTCACTGTGTTCTAGCCATTCAAAAGAACGGCGGTTCTTTTGAATGGCTGTGTGTACACAGGGCTTGGCAAGGCAAGCTTGCCAGGAATCCCGTCAGGAAAACCGACGGTTTTCTAATGGACGGGATTCTCGCCCCCGTGTGTACGAGGCTTTAATCTATTTAAATAATATATATATATATTTTTTTTTTTTTTACTCTCCTCCATTATGTACCTTTTGTGGTCTATTTTAGCTGCCCTTATTGCTCTCTTACATTTCTTATTGCATTCTTTGTATTGTTAGTGAATGGTGACAATGACCCCTTAGCCTTGTATTGTATAAGGCAGTTTCTATTGCTTTCATATGCTTTTTTACTTTACGAGTAATTGCCAGAGGGCTACACAGTGGCCCACACTGTGAAGGCATCATACCCCAAGAGGGGGGTAATATCTGGTGAGTGCGGTTTTTGTAAGAGCACAGTTTGCAGTGATCACGGCTCCTTCAAACTAGGCACCAAGCACCCTTTTTACAGCACCTGAATAACCTGATTGGATATTTACTTTGTATGTTTGCCATAAGGACTCTTCCATAAGGACTCTTTTCTAAGGATTTTTATAGCACTAATTGAAGAGGACTGCATTTTATTTATTTATTTCATATATTTCATACATTGATTTTTGCACATATATTAATTGCACAAGTGTTTTCACTTGTATATTCTTTATCACGATTATTAAGGAGGGGTACAGATACCCCAATGTATTTTTAGTATTTGTATTATTCAATTTATTTTGCACATATTTATAATTATATATATATATATATATATATATATATATATATATATATATATATGAGCAGTTTGCACAGGCACTTTAGGATTCAAGAACTTTTTAGCACTTTGAGTTTAGTTATGCACACATTGCACTTTACACATTTGCATTATTTAGTGCAGCACCAGGCTTCACAGGGCTCCAATAGAGCAGCGCCATATCTGCTTTTTCTTTCCTTTCCACAGCTCTCTCCTACCTTATGCTTATAGAGGATTAATTTGACCCCTAGCGATGCCTGCATGGAGTGGAGAGAGATTACACATTTTATTTGGCAACAGCCAAAAATCATATTCTACGATTGATCTCTTTCTGACACACAAAACCACTCTGCAAACAATTTCTCAGGCTGATATAGCCCTAATCACCTGACCACGTGCCAATGCCCTTCATCCTCGCACTTGGTAGAAAGCAGGAAAAATACACTTCTTGGCGCATGAACACATACATCCTTTCCCAACCCAAGTGTCAGGAAGAGATTAAACTAGAAGTAGAATCTTACTTTAACTGCAATGTTGGTTCTGTAATAGATAACTCACTACTGTGGAATGCACATAAATCATATAAGGGGAGTTTTCATCAAGCTTGGGTCCAGGGAAAAGCGTGCATGAACTGAGACAGTAAATGCATTCATAGACCAAATTCAAAAACTAGAGCAATCCAACAAATTATCCCCCAATGACGAAGACACAACTCGCCTGCACAAACTCAGGGAAGAATTACATTCTTTCCTACAAGCTTCATTTAATTATCATATTAAACGATTAAAAACAAACTGGTATTCCTTTGGGAAGAAACCTGGTTCCCTTTTAACTAAACAAGTCAGACCAAAAGCAGCTGCATCTAAAATCCCTTTCATGTGGACATTGAAAGGGCAGAGAGTTGACGACCCTAAAGACATAGCAAACTGCTTTAGTGAATACTATGCATCCTTGTATAATTTAAAAGTCTCTCCCTCAGCTCCTAACCCAGAACCCACTCAAATATCATAATTCCTTGATTCCCTACATCTACCCTCCCTTACTCCAGACCAATTAGAAGCACTTAACACACTGCTCTCTGAGGCTGAAATAAAACACATGAATAAAAACTGCATGAATTCTGGTATGCATGGTATCCAAACATGAGATGTCAATATTTAAAATAGCAAAAAAGCATTTCTTAACACTAAATGCTATTGCTCACAGAAAATTCCTGCGCGTTTCGATCGTATATTGCTCTGATCATCTTCAAATTTAAATATTGTGCATGCCCAGAGTCGATTAAAAACATATAGGCGGGGTAGTTTCCAGGTGGTAATCTGTCCAAGGAGTATGGAACGGGCCCACACCAACCCACGGAAAGTCACACAGACTAAATGTGAGACAGAGGGAAAAAGGGCACAGACATACCCATAAGTGGCCTCAGATGGTAAATAACATTCAAATCACAGCTGACACTGATGGGAATCCTTTCAACAATATATATATATATATATATAAGAACAAAGAACTATACCTAAAACTAGGGTTGGGACTTTAGATGAGGCAATAAGTATATATACCTCCATCCCCGATATTTTGAACAGGAAGACTAAATGGTGGGACTTTATATGAGGCACACAACTAAGTAAATGGACCAATCAATATACACATTGTATTTATTGCAAAAGGGGCATACATACACATATAAGGAAACAGGTAAAGAGGTAAAAAGGTAATTGTTAAATTGCTGCATCTCAATTAATACAATCTAGACACTTCATAGAAGTACACAATAATATCAACATATTATACATAAAAAGGGTAAAGCAATATATTGATAGGTCTCAATAGATAAAGTCTAGACAGTTCATGATGGTAGCAATTAGTCACAGCATAATATACATATTGGTAGCCTAGAGTATGTAAACCGAAATTGCACTTGTAGCATATAAACATGATAGCAGTGGTGGATTGGTACTTTATAATAGAATAAACGTCAGTATCGTACAGATATAAACCATGGACATTGTAGCATAGCATCATAGGAAAGCTCTACGCATTTTGTGGTTATCATATACCACTCGTCAGGAGCAGATGCAGGATGTAAGGGTATCTATGGTAGAATAAAAATAAATATAAGGTTGCTCGACTAATATGGTAAAAAAAGAAGGGAGATATATAAAAAACAGAAGAAAGAGAGGGGACATGAAAAGTCCCAAACGGTCTCACCTATCTGTGATATATAGGTACAATTGTAGGTATTGTAAATAGTGGACGGCAACTAAAAACATCAAATCGGGAGCTGAGATGGTATCATCAGGGGCACGGCAGGCATCAGTACCAATTGTAGACATAAGGATGGAATATCCAATTATCAGCTGTGCTTGGTATATTAGATGGTAGAACTGGTTTATTATATAGATATTTCCCAGGGGTATCTGTGGAAATTAATAAATTGACAGTAGACTAATTACACAGTTGATAAATTGGAAGGAGAGATGCCAGAATATGTTAGAAAAGAAACAGTGGTATAGAGAAAGAAATGTTAGCCAACTAACAATAAAATAAATAAACCCAAAGTGGCAAGAGTGGGTATAAAAAGTAAATAAGATAACCCATAACCTAGTGCAGGGTTAAGGTGAAAACCACAGTGCAGCTAGGATTTTAAATAATCTGTGAATCTTTACAACCCCTTTAAACAAAAACAAAATCATGCTGCCAAATAACAAAACATAATATATATATATATATATATATATATATATATATATATATATATATATATATATATATATATATATATGCATGTACTGTATGTATGTATGTATATATCCCACTTGATTGTATAATAAATTCAAATCCAATGTAGTTTATCTCTACAGGCCCTCTGTTTGCAGGAGCATATATATATAATAATATAGTTTAAAGAGTTAGGGATTCATGCTAGGAATACTGAGACTTTCACACATATCCAGGTAGGTGCAAGTATTATTGTCTAGCAGCCATTCCCATCCTGCAACTGATCACTTGCTGCAAGGAATGAGGTGTATCTACAGTTTTTAATTCATTAGTTTAATTCATATATTTGTACGTAATAAATAACTTTTTTTATATCTTCTATTCAGTACAATTTTTTTCTAGCTGCCTATAGGCCCTTGGGAGCAATTTTTCAAATTAATCCTCACTAATATTTGCCCTCGTAATGGAACCTCTCGCTGAAGCCATTAGAACACATCCCCAAATCTATGGCATATAAGTCGGAGACACTGCACACAAAATTGGACTGTATGCAGATGATGTTATTGTTGCAATGACAAATCCCCTCCAATCCCTCCCCACATTACATGACCTCCTAATGTTGTTCAATCGACTATCCCTCTATAAAGTCAACTGCACTAAGTCTTCTATGATTGGAATAGGTCTGGACTAATCCACAAAAAAACATCTCTCACATTCGTCTCTTTTTTCCTCTACTTTCCCTTGCTTTGGAATAAAAATTCCTTCCAGTAAATTACAAAGCCCTACTTAGCAGACTGCAAAACCTTTGCTCTTCTCTACGCTCAGCCCAAGGTTTCTGAGGTGGAAAATTCCATTCGCCAAAATGTTCCTAATGTCATGGGTGGCAGGTTCTGGCGGTGAGGAATAAGAGATCAAGGAGCCGACTTTCAAGAGTATGTTTCTCCCTTCCCAAACACCAGAAATTCTACATGGATGGGATAGGATGGTTGAGGAACCCATTGTCATCAGTGCCACCAATGAAATTTGTGGCAGATGGGCTCATTTATACTTCAGTGCTTATGAAAGAACCCGAGGATTCAAGAGACTATTGCTGGTATGCCACCTTTTTGGATCCATGTTACAAGGGGAAAATGCCATAGCTAATCCTGTCAAATAATAAATCCACTTGACTCTACTTGTAAAAGCTTTTTATCAAAATCACCTCTCTGAACATGAGGGCGAATTCAGTCCATTGCAATAAAACTAAAATGTATTTGCAATGATTTATATAAAGGTGATATGCATACATAATCAAATAATAATGAAAAGAGATAATTAAAGGGGTTGTAAACTTTTGTGTTTTTTCACTTTAATGCATCCTATGCATTAAGGTGAAAAAACACCTTGCACTCACCGCCCCCCCCCCCCCCCTGAGCCCCCGTTTTACTTACCTGAGCCCCCGAATCTCCGTGGGCACGATCCCGCATTGCTTTCACCCTGGTCCTGTCCGCTCTTCATTGGATGATTGATAGCAGCGCAGCCATTGGCTCCCGCTGCTGTCAATCACATCCAATGATGCGGCCGCCAGGGGGCGGGGCCAAGTCATACAATTGGCGTCTATGGACGCAATTGTATGGCACGGGAGCACGCCCGCAAGATAACCCTCTTGGGAGAGAGCTTCCCAGAGGGGGTTAGCTCTTGCAGGGAGGAGCCACGAGAGCCGCCATAGGACCCCAGAAGAGGATGATCGGGGCCACTCTGTGTAAAATGAACTGCACGGTAAGTATGACATGTTTGTTTTTTTGTTTTTTTAAATAATCTGCGAATCTTTACAACCCCTTTAAACAAAAACAAAATCATGCTGTTAAATAACAAAACATAATCTAGTGGATAATAAAAGGACGTTTTTAACTGATCATTTCATTTAACCCTGGGGGACATGTTGCTTTGAGATTGTAGATTTATCTCATCTCTCTTTGGAGTAAGATTTTATTCCAGTCCCCCCATCTCTGCTCGGGCAAACAATCTTCAAAGCAAAACTAATTTAACATGGGCATAATGCAGAGGTCTCAAACTGGTGGCCCTCCAGCTGTTGCAAAACTACAAGTCCCATCATGCCTCTGCCTGTGGGAGTCATGCTTGTGCCTGTCAGCCTTGCAATGCCTCATAGGATTTGTAGTTTTGCAACAGCTGGAGGCCCGCCAGTTTGAGACCCCTGGCATAATGTAATTGTGGTCTCTAGCCATATGTTTACCAATGGGTGAATTGATATTCCCTATCTGGGCAGTATGTATAATCATATATACACCTCCAAGATTCCCATTTAGTTTTACCTATATAAAATGCCCCACATGGGCACATCATGACATGAATAACACCTTTCACATAACATTTTACAAAATGTTTGAAATGGTGTTTTACATCAATAGGTGAAATTGGGGTTTTCAGAAAAGGCAGGAAGAATTTCCAGATGTGCAAAATATAACTGGCTATTAATATTTATGAGAAATAGCACTTTAGATTGTTGATCCAGGGAGTATCTAATTGGATATATATTATATATTTTTTTGCAGCAAATGAGACCACACTTCGTAAAGGATTGTTTTCCTTTGTTCCTTATTACAATGCTAACTTTTTTAGTAAATACATCAAACTATGCCCATATTGGCTGAAAGGTTTTGTAAAAAAAACTGCCAATAAAAAAGCTAATTTTAATCAATCAGATATTTCCACAAGGAACCCCAATAAAACCCTAGGGTTTCTAGTCAAACGTCATGTGCAAGTCTCATACCTATGACATTATTGCCTATTCAATCCAAAAACAGACACAAATGTAACTGTCATGTCATTTTGCTTATTGGTCACAATTTTTTTACTTGTATCACTATACTGTAAATTCTTTGAGCTTTCATTTTGTATCATGCCCCTTAATCCTAAAAAGTTTCACATTCATTCATTGCTTTTTTTAGGTATACTGGTTCCTAACTTCTCTTGTGCAAGATTATGCCTTCATCCCAATCACACCCTTTATAAGGCTGAAGTTTCTGCGGATACTGCCATATAGATGAAGCTAAACCTTTCCAAATTGCATTTTTACAGCTATACCTTATATATCTTTATTCAAAATATTCCATCAGACATTTCAGAATTGAATGAAGTCTCTTGCACCACTTAAATCATTACTGGCTCCTGTTCTGGCTCCACAGAATTAGCTGGGTCTGTGTCCCTGATAATGCTAATGATGCTTGAGAATGTACTTAAAAAGCATGGCATATGCATATTGAAGGGTTAAAGTTAAGATTCTGTTCTTTGCATAATTAATTTTGATTTCTGGAGTGCTTGATTCAGCACAAGGACTTTGCAAAATTACAGGTTTTTGCATTTCAAATACCACCTTATAAATTATCCACTTTCTATAAATTTTACAAAATGCAACAAAATCCATAGTAATGTTTCTTGATGCTCACTAAGTATTTTTGTAAATCAATTGAGCTGTACATTTTATGTTAAAGACACAGCTTTGGCAGGAATTCTCAAAGGATATGAATTATTGATAAGGACTAGGCAGTCAGGCCAAGTGTGCCTGAATACTTTTCTGCAGAATCTCTGGTTTTGTTATGGAATTTAAATACTCAGATCAACCTGGCAACATTGCTTTTTATTCTTGAGTGTTATGGTTTTAGACCTAGGAAATAATCTCTAATGGGCAGAATCCTCTCTACCAAGAAATGGTCTGCCTGATTAGATACACAAGAGAATGTTGGACTTTGTTCATCATTTCTATTTCAGACTGATAAAATATGTTCATTGTTTTTATGTATTCATCTGAGAGGGATGCATAATATGGTCTGTTGGTAAATTTATTCTACCCACTTGTATTAAAAGATTTTAATGTGCAGAGAGCACAGCAGCTAAGACACTTCAGCAAACCTTGTTGAACATAATAATTTATTTTGAAGCCATTTTACAAGTGAATGAACAAAGGATTGGACTGGCACAATACTTCACATATCACTTTCATTCAGTATCAAGCAATATAGTTTTGTTATGCTGCAGCTTCTTTGGGTCATAATACAGAATGGACTGCTTTGAAAATAAATCTTTTTTTCTAGAATTTTACAGATTTCACAGATACAAAGAAATATTGTTTATTTACAGAAAAATATATGCTGAAAAACTGACAAGCATTTCCAAGTATGGTGATCATTTTTTTCCTAAACAATAATTCTTTCTCCCTCATAGCTTAAAGATGTGATTCAGTGCAAGGTTTAATGCGTTTAATGAAAAAATAAATATAACTTTATGAAAACAACCTTTATTTTGTGTATTTCTTTCTTTTTTTCAAATGTTATCATGTTTTGGAGGAGTAGTCATGTGATGACTCTCTCCTGGCAGTTTACATCCATGAGCCTCCACAGGGGGGGGGTTAAAGATTCTTTCTGAAATCTCCACTCAAAAGTACTTGCAAGTGGGGTCCTCTTTCAGAACACCTTGTAGTCAGGTCTCTTGCACCCCTTAAATCATGTTCAACATTCAAAATAATTATATTTTAAATATATTATATTTGCAAAATAATAATAATAACTGAATCTTGTAATCATGGATGCTTTTAAAAACTTTAATGCAGAACTTGAGGAGGAAAATATAAGATGGAATACCCAAGAATTCAACATCTACCATTTTTGCAGATGACAGCCACTGGGTAGAGTTTAACTTCAGGAGCTTGTGGCTATCACTTGCATAATTCTCCACAACCCTGAGTAGCTTAGTTCTAGTTCTTTGTCTGCAGCATCACTTATTCCAAGCTCATAGCCACCAGGCAAAATGCCTGCATAAGGTCTGGGACTTCTAGGCTCAGGGTTCAAGACTGGGGCCTTAGAACCCTGCACTCAGCCTACTCACTCTACCCAAAAAGGAGGACAGAGCTCAGCTGTGTTGTGAGAGTCTGGTCCAACACTCTGATGACAAATTCACTAGATATTGGCCAGCTAACAAGATGGGCAGAACACCCTGTGTGGCACCCCTGTTAGTACTATGAACCATAGTTAACACAGTCTGTTGGATAATGGAATATAGACAGTTCATAAGCATAATACTCTAGACAAGGCCTTGCAAACATTAACCACTTGCCGACCGCCTCCTGTACATTTACGTCGGCAGAATGGCACGGACAGGCACATCAACGTACCTGTACGTCCCCTTTAAGAGCCTGTCTGCGGGGGCATGCTCATGACCCTGCCGCCATCCCCGTGAGTCGGACCGCGGGTCCCGCGGACTCGATCGCCGCGATCGTTTCACGGAGGTATAGAGAGGGGAGATGCTTGTGTAAACAAGCATCTCCCAGCTCTGTCTGCCTAGTGACAATGACACGGATATCGGCTCCGTGTACTCGGAGCAGAGATCAGTGTCATGTCACACACAGCCCATCCCCCCTACAGTTAGAAACACTATGAAGGGAACACTTAACCCCTACAGCGCCACCTAGTGGTTAACCCCTTCACTGCCAGTGTCATTTCCACAGTAATCAGTGCATTTTTATAGCACTGATCGTTGTGAAAATGACAATGGTCCCAAAAATGTGTCAAAAGTGTCCGATGTGTCCGCCATAATGTCGCAGTCATGAAAAAAATCACTGATCACCGCCATTACTAGTAAAAAAATAATAAAAATGCCATAAAACGATCCCCTATATTGTAAGCGCAAACCAATCAATAAACGCTGATTGCGATTTTTTTTTACAATAGAGAAGATTACCGTATATACTCGAGTATAAGCCGACTCGAGTATAAGCCGAGGTACCTAATGTTGCCACAAAAAAAACTGGGAAAACTTACTGACTCAAGTATAAGCTGAGGGACAACAATGCCTCAGTGTTCCCATCCTTACTGTTCCCATCCTTACTGTTCCTATCCTCACTGTTCCCTATCCTCACTGTTCCCTATCCTCACTATTCCCTATCCTCACTGTTCCCTATCCTCACTGTTTCCTATCCTCACTGTTCCCTATCCTCACTGTTCCCTATCCTCACTGTTAACTATCCTCACTGTTTAAATTTTACATGTAAATAGTACCTGTGTTGGGTGTTCCGCCAATCACAGACGTCTGCTGGGAAACTGAGGATGAGAGAACGTTTGTGATAGGCGGAGAGTGTCTGATGAGAATCGCCTATCACGGAAGGGACCAGGAAGAGACCACGGGATTTGAGCGATGGACACCGCAGCCGCAACTTTTTTTCCAGGTACTATTTACCATGTAAAAACTTTTGCTGACTCGAGTATAAGCCGAGGGGGGGACTTTCAGCCCCAAAAAAAGGGCTGAAAATCTCGGCTTATACTCGAGTATATACGGTACATATCGGCCTAAACTGAGGGAAAAAAATATATATATATTTTTTGGGGACATTTATTATAGCAAAAAGTAAAAAATATTGAATTTTTTTTCAAAATTGTCGCTATATTTTTGCTTATAGCGCAAAAAATAAAAACCGCAAAGGTAATCATATACCACCAAAATAAAGCTCTATTTGTGGGAAAAAAAGGACGTCAATTTTGTTTGGGAGCCACGTCGCACAACCGCGCAATTGTAAGTTAAAGCGACGCAGTGCCGAATCGCAAAAAGTGGCCTGGTCTTTAACCAGCTAAAATGGTCCGGGGCTGAAGTGGTTAAAAAACAGAGCTTTTGTGATACATCCCTACACCAATTTGGCTAATTCTTTATTTTTTGAAAGCAGGATGAGTACAATTTTCCCCTAAAGAGGTTATAGCAAGCAGTGGGAAGAAGGTGTAAGTTATTTTAGTTTCAATGAGTAGTAATATGAAGTTCAGTAACTACAGTATGCCCAGGACTTTTTTTCTCAGAAAATAGGTGCAGGAACTCACCGTCACCGCCCAACACCCTGTCCCTAACCACGCCCAAACCCTCCACCCAGCCACACCTTTCTTAGAGGAGAGAAGTACAGCGGTGCCAAATCATTGTAATAAGGCTTAGAACTGCATATCATACAAGGAGCATTGTTCAGGAATGTGTAACACACAAAGTACAGGACTCAGGACTTCATAACACAAAGGGCTCCAGGAGTGTGTATTGTACAGTTGTGAAACTCAGCAAAAGAATAGTACTTACATTCAATGCAAAGCGTCCATTTTTCTCAGGAATATGGTGCATATAGCCCTGTGTACAGAGTGCAGGGGTCAGGAACAGGGCTGATCCTAGGGTCACAGATGCCTGGGTGCAGGAATATTTCTAGCGCCCCCACATGGGCATGGTCATCTTACTAAGTCCTCCCCTTTACAAATGTTTCTATGGCAACAAGTCAATGACACAACACCTCAGGATAATGCTTATCACTGGTAATTCTAAACTTTTGAATTTACAGTTGAACCAGTAAGTCTAAACTGCAAGCATGCCATCCACATCCTAAATTTTACCAGCATTAACTAATCACAACTCTACTACTTAGCAATGTAGGGAAACAAAAAATAAAGAACTTGAATGCAGTAAAAGTCTGCATCTCCCGTTGGCTCCTTCAACATTTCTAACACTGATCAAGGAAAATGAAATAATCCTTCCAAAGGACGTGTTAGCACTTAAATCATCCCGACACCATGCTTGATATAGTGTCAGGATGATTGAATCAAATTATTTATTTTTACTTCATTGCAATATACACTGCTCAAAAAAATTAATTGAACACTTTGAAAACACATCAGATCTCAACGGGGCAAAATCTCATGCTGGATATCTATACTGAGATGGACTGGGTAATGTGTTAGGAATGAAAGGATGGCACATCATTTGATGGAAATGAAAATTATCCACCTACAGAGGGCTGAATTCAAAGACACCCCGAAAATCAAAGTGAAAAAATTATGCCGCTAGCTAGTCCATTTTGCTGAAATTTCATTGCAACAACTCAAAATGGTCCTAAGTAGTTTGTATGGCCTCCAAGTGCTTGTATGCATGCCTGACAACATCAGGGCATGCTCCTAATGAGACGGTATTTCCTCCCAGATCTGGACCAGAGCATCACTGAGCTCCTGAACAGACTGAGGTGCAACATGGCGGCACCGGATGGACCGAAACATAATGTCCCAGAGGTGTTCTTTTGGATTTAGGTCAGGTGAGCATGGGGGCCATTCAATGGTATCAATTTCTTCATTCTCCAGAAACTGGCTGCATGTTCTCGCCACATGAGGCCGGGCATTGTCGTGCACCAGGAGGAACCCAGGACCCACTGCACCAGTGTAGGGTCTGACAATGGGTCCAAGGATTTCATCCCGATACCTAATGGCAGTCAGGGTGCCATTGTGTAGCCTGTAGAGGTCTGTGCCTTCCTCCATGGATATGCCTCCCCAGACCATCACTGACCCACCACCAAACCGGTCATGCTGAACGATGTTACAGGCAGCATAAAGTTCTCCTCGGCTTCTCCAGACCCTTTCACGTCTGTCACATATGCTCAAGGTGAACCTGCTCTCATCTGTGAAAAGCATGGGGCACCAGTGGCAGACCTGCCAATTATGGTGTTCATTGGAAAATGCCAATCGAGCTCCACAGTGTCCGGCAGTGAGCACACTAGAGGACGTCGGGCCCTCAGACCACTCCCATGAAGTCTGTTTCTGATTGTTTGGTCTGAGCTATTCACACCAGTGTCCCTCAGGAGGTCATTTTGCCATCAGATGCAACGTGTCACTTGTCACCCATCCCCTGCCACCAAGATGCAGCATGTTCCTTGCCACTCTTCCACTGCCAGCAGATAGAGTGTGCCACTTGTCACCCGTCCCCTGCCACCAGATGCAGCATGTCACTTGTCACCTGTCCCCTGCCATCAGATGCAGCGTGTCCCTTGCCACCTGTCCCCTACCATTGGTTGCAGTGTGTCACTTGTCACCTGTCCCCTGCCACCAGATGCAGCATGTACTTGCCACCCATCCCCTGCCATCAGATGCAACGTGTCACTTGTCACCCATTTCCTGCCACCAAGATGCAGCATGTCCCTTGCCACTCTTCCACTGCCAGCAGATGCAGCGTGCCACTTGTCACCTGTCCCCTGCCAGCAGATGCAGCATGTCACTTGCCACCCATCCCCTGTCATCAGATGCAGCTTGTCACTTGTCATCCGTCCCCTGACATCAGATGCAGCGTGTTACTTGCCACCCGTCCCCTGCCAGCAGATGCAGCGTGTCACTTTCCACATGTCCCCTGCCATCAGTTGCAGCATGCCACTTGTCATCTGTCCCCTGCCATCAGATGCAGTGTGTCAGTTGCCACCTGTCCTCTGCCATCAGATGCAGGGTGTCACTTGTCAGCCATCCCCTGCCACCAGATGTGATGTATTATTTGTCACCCGTCACTTGCCACCTGTCCTCTGCCACCAGATGCAGTGTGTCACTTGCCACCTGTCCCCTGCCACCAGATGCAGCATGTAACTTGCCACCTGTCCCCTGCCATCAGATGCAGTGTGTCACTTGTCACCTGTCTCCCCTGCCACCAGATGCAGTACATCACTTGTCACCTGTCCCCTGCTACCAGATGCAGCGTGTCACTTGCCAACTGTCCCCTGCCATCAGATGCAGCGTGTCACTTGTTACCCATCTCCTGCCACCAGATGCAGCGTGTCACTTGCCACCTGTCCCCTAGCACAAGATGCAGTGTGTCACTTGTTACCCATAGCCTGGCTCTCTCTCCCTCCCTTCAGCTGGGCATGCTGGGGGCTGCAGTTTCCCTCTTAGGATTGCTGGGGCTTGCCAGTCCTTGGGACTATGTGTCCCATGATCCTCTTTTGTGCTCCATTTTGATTTTATTTTTTACCTTGCCAATAGGAAGGAGAGGGTGCCGCTCCCGAGTACAGCAGTATGATGAGGAGAGAGAGGGAAGAAAGAAGAGCCCACAGCTGCTCTCTCTACACAGAGGCACAGTCACTCTCCCTGCTGCTGACAGAAGGAGGGAGGGGGATAGGCAGAAAATAGAGCCCTCTTCTGACAGTGGTGGTTTGAGAGGGGGGGCAGCACAGTTTCTCCTCCTTGGACCCGCTCGTCGTCTCTGATCCTATTATTTGCCGGCGAGGAGAGCAAGCGGGAAAGGGATCCATGGCACCTGAGCTTCAGCGCCCCCTCTGCGTTAGCTTGTGCGCCTGGGTGCGGTGTACCCTGTGCACCCACCCAGGATTGGCCCATGTCAGGAATATGTAACATAGAGCCCAGCTGTCACGGATGCCTAACACGGCATTCAGCACAGGGTATGCAGATCAGTGGGAGGAATTAGGCACAAGGTAAGTAAATATATATATATGGATTTATTGAAAGGATAATTCATAAACAATAAGGCAACCAGCAAACAACCACAGTGACACACAAAACAACTCCCTACACCAACGTGAATACAGGTTTGAGATTTACGCATAAATGTAATCAAGCCAGGGTCATACATGAGAGATCAGTCCGATTGAACAGGGAGCCGGAAGGGACAACAGGAGGAAGGGATGAGTCTGCAAGACAGGGGTCCAGGCATGGATGCAGGGTTCAGGAACACAGGACACAAGGTACAGGATAATAAGTCACAAGGTACAGAGGCAGGGGTCCAGGGATGGATGCAGGGTTCAGGAACACAGGACACAAGGCACAGGATAACAGGTCACAAGGTTCAGGTTCAGGAATACAGGTCTGGGTTCCAAGACAATACCAGAGCAAATGCTTGAGTGTCTGCTGGGTATTTATACACACCTCCTGCAATCAGTCTCAGGTGACGCCTGATTGCAGGAGATGATGTCGGCTCCAGACTAATGGGAGACACCTGCTGGTGGCCACCAGAACTGCACCCTTTGGTGCTGAAAGCAATAGTACCACCAGCAGGTGACCCAGGCAATGACACTGATCTTGACACCAGTACACAGAAAGCAGTGGTGAAGCGTATGTAATATGCAGCCCAGCATTCAGAGTGCAGGACTCAGGAGTATGTAGTGCAAAACCCATTATACAGAGTACAGGATTCAGGAGTACCATCCAGAGGCCTTTAATATGTAACATACAGCACAACATACAGATTATAGCGATTCTGAGTATGTAATGCACAAGGTGTTACAAAATTATTAACCACTGGCCACTGTATGATGTGCCATACATTACATAGTTTTGGTCACTAACTCTGTATGCTTTACTGTCACCCAGCAAATTTCCTGGTCTTCCCACTTCCCTCAAGTATACCCCCAAAAGTAACCATTAAATCCCCACCTCTGCTTATCTCTTTGCTTGCCTCTGTGTCCCCCATCCACAGCTCCCCTCTGCAACCCTCATCCACAGCTCACCTCTTCTTTCCTCTGTCCACAGCTTCACTCTGCACCCCTATTCACAATTCACCTTAGCACCCCCGATCCACGACTCACCTTTGACCCTCCATCAACATCTCACCGTTGCACCCCTCCAACCCAAGCTTACACCCCCAGTCTACAAGTCACCTCTGAACCCCATCCATATTATCTCTGCCCCCCTTCAGAACCCCCATCTAAAACTCACCCCAATCCACAGCTCTCACCTTTGCCACCCCACATGTTTCACTTTCACACCCCCAGCTTGCCCCACAGCTCTCACTTCTGCATATCCCGCCCCACCCTCCACAGCTCTCATTTTGCACAACCTGCCCTCCCCTCTCTGCATCTCTCACTTTGCACAACCTGCCTTCTGCCCTCTACAGCTCTCACCTCTGCACAAAGCTCCCTCTTCCCAGTTCTCACCTGTGCACAAATTTACACCCCCAACTGTCCCCTAAAATTCTCCTCACTTTCTCAGCTCTTCTCTCTACACAACCCCCCCCCCCATTTTCACAGCTCTTGTCTCTGCACAAATCCCCCCACAACTTTCCCAGCTCTCCTCTCTGCACCCCTCACACCTTTCCAGCTCTTCTCTCTGCACACATCCCCCACTTTTCCAGCTCTTCTCCCTGCACAAATCCCACCTCCCACTTTCCCAACTCTCCTCTCTGCACAACCCCCCACACTTTCTTAGCTCTTCTCTCTGCACAAATTCTCCCACACTTTCCCAGCTCTCCACTCTGCACAACCCCCCCCCAATTTCCCAGCTCTCCTCTCTGCATACACCCCCCCTCCCAACACTTTCCCAGCTTTCCTCTCTGCTAAGATTTGCCCCAGTTCTCCTCTTTGCACAAATTCCCCCCACTTTTCCAGCTCTCCTCTCTGCATAAATCCCCCCAGCTCTCCTCTCTGATAAAATCCCCCCCCACACATTTTCACATTTCTCGTTGCATAATCCCCACGCACACACAAACACACTCTTTCACAGTTCTCCTCTATTTCAGCTCTCCTGTCTGCACAAATCCCCCCCCACTTTCCCAGCTATTCTCGCTGCTAAAATTCCCCCCAGCTCTCCTCTATGAATACATTCTCCCTACTTTCCCAGCTCTCCTCTCTGCACAAATCCTTCCAACTCTCCTCTCTGTACAAGTCCCCCTTCTTTCGCAGCTATTTTCTCTGCTTAAATTCCCCCAGCTCTCCTCTCTACATAAATCCCCCCTTCCACACACACATATGCTTTCCCGGTTCTCCTCTCTACAAAGCCCCCCCCCAGTTCTTCTCTCTACACAACCCCCCCTCTCCAGCTCTTCTCTCTGCTAAAATCACCCCCCACTCTTCTCTCTGCGCAAACCCCCCCCCACACTTTTCCAGCTCTTCTTCCTGCACAAACCCCCTCCCCACTTTCCCAACTCTCCTCTCTGCACAAATCCCCCCCCACACTTTCCTAGCTCTTCTCTCTGCACAAAGTCTCCCCCACTTTCCCAGCTCTATACTCTGCACAAATCCCCCCCCCATTTTCCAGCTCTGCTCTCTGCATACACCCCCCCCAACACTTTCCCAGCTTTCCTCTCTGCTAACATTTGCCCCAGTTCTCCTCACTGCACAAACCCCCCCCCCCCACTCTGCCAGATCTCCTCTCTGTTAAAATTCCCCCAGCTCTCTTCTCTGCACAAATCCCCCCCTATTCCAGCTGTCCTCTCTGCATAAATTCCCCCAGCTCTCCTGTTTGCACAAATCCCTCCCCCCACTTTCCCAGCTATTCTCACTGCTAAAATTCCCCCAGCTCTCCTCTATGCATAAATTCCCCCTACATTTTCAGCTCTCCTCTCTGCACAAATCCCTCCAGCTCTCCTCTGTACAAATCCCCCCTTCTTTCGCAGCTATTCTCTGTGCTAAACTTCCCCCAGCTCTCCTCTCTGCATAAGTCCCCCTCTCCACACACACATATGCTTTCCCAGTTCTCCTCTCTACAAAGTCCCCCCCCCACAGTTCTTCTCTCTACACAACCCTCCCTCCAGCTCTTCTCTCTGCTAAAATCACACCCCCACACACACACTTTCACAGCTCTCCACTCACACCCCCCCAGTTCTCTTCTCTGCAGAAAGTTACCTTAACTTTACTCTCAGTACAAATCCCCCCCCCAGCTCTCCTCTGTGCTAAAATCCCCCCTCACTTTCACAGTTCTCCACTCTGCACGACCCCTTTTTTTCTCTGTACAAATCCCCCCAACTCTTCTCTCTACTAAAATCCCCCTACACACTTTCACAGTTCTCTCTGCATAATCCCTCCCTCACACACACACACTCTTTCACAGGTCTCCTCTCTCCACAAACTAAGTCTCTGGAAAGCTCTCCCCCCTTTTTCATTCAAAGCTCCTTCACCTCTTCCACTGCGACCACACATGTGGTATGTGCAGGCCTTTTTATTTTGAAGACGATCGGAGAGCTATTGTAACTGTAGCTGTGGCTGGGGCTGGATTTCAGGGCTCCTCAGCTCCATGCTACAATATGAGTAGCAGTGGGAGGTGTGAACAGAAGCTGCCTCCTGAATCAACACAAGCAGCTGTACGTTGCGATGCTGGGACCCGAAGAACACAAGCCAGCTGCCCTGGGTGCCCAGCGCTAGTACATAGAAGCCAGTAGAGGAAGTGAGCTGTGCAGAAAACTTCCTCTACAGGCACTTGTGTTACAGGTTGGAGAGGAGACGGCTGTCAGAGGTGCCAGAACGCTTCATTGAAGGACATGGAATGCTCTACACAATATAACAGAAAAATTCCTCTCCCCATCTCTCGCTCGTTTCCTCCTTTTTCTTACTTTCCTATGCACTCTTCTTCCTCTCTCCCGCCCAGCCCTGACTCCCCTAGTCACTATGGAATGTGGGGCTTCATGGCTGGGCTTTTTATATGGGAGTGTAGACCATCGATTATTATTACTAAATATCATCATCACTCTTTTTTTTTATTTTTTCTGTAATGGGAAACATTGAGACTGTATATGTGTTTTATGTATTGTAATGTGTGTTATATGTTGTTGGAAAATTAATAAAAAAGATAATAAACAAAAAAAAAAAGAGAAAAATTCCTTATTTTTAGCTGGTTAGGTGATAAACTACAACCACGTTTCCAAGCTATGATTATTCATATTTATAATGTAAAGCAAACATGTAGCCATATCATATGAAGCAAAATTAATCCCCAGCTGGATATAAGGTGTCCTTCGGTGCTGCAAATATCTTTACTGTAGCCAGCTTCTTCCAGATCCACTATGATAGCCCTCAGAATACACAATGGGGAAAATGTACATCTTCCCTTTTCCAACCCAGATGCAGAGCTTGATACCAGAGTGACCTTTTAGTACTTTCAAGAACTGTCAAATTGGTGGTGGTGGTGTGTGTGTGTGTGTGTGTGGTGAGAGGATAATACATCTAACAACATGCAAATATTACCTTTCAGAGAAGTCAACATTTACTTAGCATCTTTTTTTTTTTTGGCGTTTTTCTTTACTCTCTCCAGTCCCACAATATCCTTTTTGTGAACTGGTGAAAAAAAATTAAATGCATTTTTATCCTCCAACTAGAGCAAACAATTTGCTTAATGCAAAATTAACAAAACCATTTTATTTATTTAATTTACATAAAAATAGCAATAGGAAATTTATTTGTATATTTAAACACAAATAAAAGCTGGGATTAATGTTTAATTACATTATCATTAACAATATGGTTTAGGATAGAGATGAGCAAATAATAAAAAATTGTGCTCCACTTCTGATCTGCAGGTTTTGCCCACAAAAAAATGCTCCATTGAGACAAAAGTTTGATCCACAATTTATAAATCTGGGTTTTTAACCGCATCCTATTCCCATAACATGTGAATGTGACCGGCTTTCAATGGAGCTGGTTCACACATGTCTGAGGTGGCTGCGGTGTGGTTTTGAAATGGGGCCTGTGCATTTTTGGGTCCAGTTTAGGTGCAAATTCAGGCAAAAATTTGCACATGAATCGCACCTGAACTGGTGAACAGATATGCACAGGGCACCGGACTGCAAACCGCACTGCAGATATGTGAACCCAGCCTCAAAGTTTATTTTGAGGATGTATTCTTTATAGTCATTAGAGCCAATGGATTTGCAGATGTGTGACTTGAGGCCAGTGCTTTCCACAGAACCAGATACATCTCTGTGAGTGCTTGTCTAATCAAATCTAGAACATAATCCAAGCAGGAAGCATGTTTTGAGCTTTATTCATAGGATTACAATGATAGCACCATGGTTCCTAACTGACAGAATTATTTTTATATACATATGAAGCAGTATGTTACCTTTGCATCATGGGTCTGACATCTCCATTCTATTTTGGTACCGAGAAGAGATTTGAATAAAAACCCATGCCCTGCTCTTCTGAGGGGGCCTTTATTATCACCCCCTGAGACATCAATCGGTCTAGTGCCAGAAATAACCACTCTCTCTTTACTGGGTCTTTGGGAACGTTTCATTTTAGAAAACAAAACGGTGGAAACTCTTGAAACTCTAGCTTGTAGCCTAGGGCTACCACAGAGATGACCCACTTGTCCTGGATCCCCTCTTGCCAAGTTTCCGAAAATCACCAAAGTCTTCCCCCCACTCGATCGAGCGGGGGCGCCCCTTCATAAGGAAGCATTGGGATTCTGCTTTGTGCGCTTTTGACCCCAGGGCTTCTTATGGCCCTGTGCTTGGCCATAAGGCTTACCCTTTGACCCTGACAGCGGAGGCCCTTGTGACTGTCTGGAGGCTGTTGCTCCTGGCACTGGAGAGTAGGGATGAGCCGAACACCCCCGGGTTCGGTTCGCACCAGAACCTACGAACGGACCGAAAGTTTGCGCGAACGTTCAAACCCTATTAGTTACAATGGACGTGAACGTTCGAAATCTAAAGTGCTAATTATAATGGCCAATATGCATGTTATTTTCATAAAAAAAGGTTTGGGGACCCGGGTCCTGCCCCAGGGGACATGTATCAATGCAAAAAGAAGTTTTAAAAACTGACGTTTTTTCTGGAGCAGTCATTTTAATGATGCATAAAGTGAAAAAAAAAGTGAAATATTCCTTTAAATATGGTGCCTGGAGGGTGTCTAAAGTATGCCTGTGAAGTGGCATGTGTTTCCCTTGTTTAGAACTGTCCCTGCACAAAATGAAATTTCTAAAGGAAAAAAAGCCATTTAAAACTGCTTGCGGCTTTAATGTCATGTCTTGTCCTGGCAATTTGGATGAAAATATTTGAGAAAAATGGCATGGCTACCCCATCAGCCCCCCCCCCCCCACCCCAGCCCATTACCAGCCCCTTTGGGTCTTGTATAGATGTTAAGGGGAACCCCGCACCCAAAATAAAAAAAGGCCCTATATACTCTGAACAGCAGTATACAGGCGGTGCAAACAAGACAGGGACTGTAGGTTTGTTCTTAAGTAGAATCTGTTTGTAATTTTGAACAGGTACATTGTTTAAGTGTAGCTCCAGCCAAAAAATATATTTTTAAGCTTTTTGGAAAACATAGGGAAGGGTTATTACCCCTGTAACATTTGTTTTGCTATCTGTGCACCTGTTCAGAACATTTCACCTCACTTTCCGTCCCAATGACAAATGTTTTTGGTGATAAAGCATTTAGTAGAGAGGAGATAGCTTTTTCCCAAATTAAATCTAACAGGATAGAATTTTCCTTCCTAGGGGTAGATTTCCTCTCACTTCCTGTTTTCTCCTTCCGTTTGCAAGTAGGAGTCGTTTGTAAGTTGGATGTTTGAAAGTAGGGGCCTGCCGTATATACTCTGCAGAAATTTGCCCCATTAGATGTTGGTGTTGCCACAACACTGTAAGCCCTCACAGCTACTCTTGGTGGGCGCTGGAACGCCCTGCTGTGAACTATTATATCAGGAATTGTAATTACATGCCATTGTTGAACAGTGGTAGGAAAAATTGGGCCTTTGGTGGTGGTGCTGGTGCTACAACACTGTAAGCCCTCACAGTTACTCTTGGTGGGCGCAGGAATGGGCCCTGCTGTGAATTATTAGATCAAGAATTGTAATTGCATGCCCCTGTTGAACAGGGGCAGGCAGAAAAATTGGGCCTTTGGTGGTGGTGGAAGGTGTTGCCACAATACTGTAAGCCCTCACAGTTACTCTTGGTGGGCGCAGGAATGGGCCCTGCTGTGAATTATTAGATCAAGATTTGTAATTACACGCCCCTGTTAAAAAGGGGCTGAAAAATTGTGCCTTAGGCACTGGTGCTGGTGCCACAACACTGCAACCCCTCACAGATACTGTACTTGGAGCACAGCAATGAGACCTGTTGCAAAGCATTGCATAAAAAATTGTAATTACAGGCCCCTGTTAAACAGGGGCTGAAAAATTGGGCCTTAGCCACTGGTGGTGGCACCCAGAAACAAAAATGTTCTTCCAAGCTATCATCAGGATCATTGAGGAGGAAGAGGATAGTCAGTCAACATAACAGGACAGTCACTCAGCATCAGCATATGCAGTCTTGAAGGGATGTGACATTTCAAAATAAATTATTCTGTTATATCAGCCTCAGGTGCTTAGTAGCTGGTCGTGATCCAAGACTGCTTCATCTTTATGAAGGTCAGTCGATCAACCGAGTCTGGCTTAAGCTGGCATGGCGTCAACCACCTCTCGGCCTGCCCCTGCAGAGCTGACAGAACCTCTGCCCCAGTGTGGCTCCTGTCCCCCAAACACACCAGCGCAAGCACGGCATGGCATCTTTTTGCCTGCGTACTTGCGTAGCCCCTTGAACGCCTACGGAGCACCGCTGGTTCCGAGGACAGAGCACTCGAAGAGGCCATGGAGGAAGAAGAAGAGGAGGGGGTGAAGGAGAGAGGTGTGTCACAACCAGTAGTAGCATTTTGGAGGCGTGGTGGCAGAACAACCTCCAACACTACTGCACCTTGTCCTGCATCCTTCCCAGCTGCCAAAAGAGTGACCCAATGGGCCGTGAAAGATAGGTAACGTCCCTGTCCATGCCTGCCGGACCATGAGTTAGCGGTAATATGCACCTTACCGCTGACCGCCCTGTCCAGCGAGGCCAAGACATTGCCTTCCACATGCCCGTAGAGACCTGGAATCGCCTTCCGTGAGAAAAAGTGGCTTTTGGGAACCTGCCACTGAGGAACCGCACATTGCACAAACTCACGGAAGGGGGCCGAGTCTACCAACTGAAAAGGCAGCAGTTGAAGTGCTAGCAATTTAGCCAAGCTAGCATTCAACTGCTGGGCATGTGGATGGCTGGGAGTGAACTTCTTTCGACGGTCCAGCAGCTGGGGCAGGGAAATTTGCCTGGTACAATCGAACATCGGTGTACTGCTAGCAGAGTGCCCGCAAGTACTTGGCTGTGACACACCTAATTCTACACCTTCATTCCTCTCAGTGCAGCTTTCAGAGAGGACTGAAGGTATAGTGGGGTTGGAGATCCCAGCTGATGAGGAGCAAGGAGAGGTCCGCTTTGTTCTTTGGTGTGGGTCTTTAACCACTTAAGCCCCGGACCATTTGGTAGCTAAAGGACCAGAGGTGAATTCAGAATTTTGCACTGTGCTGCTTTAACTGTAAATTGTGCGGACATGCAATGTTGTACCCAAACGAAATTTGCGTCCTTTTCTTCCCACAAATAGAGCTTTCTTTTAATGGTATTTGATTGCCTCTGCAATTTTTATTTTTTGCGATATAAATGGAAAAAGACCGAAAATTTTGAAAAAAAATGATATTTTCTACTTTTTGTTATAAGAAAAATCGAATAAACTCAATTTTAGTCATACATTTAGGCCAAAATGTATTCAGCCACATGTCTTTAGTAAAAAAAATGTCAATAAGCGTATATTTATCGGTTTGCGCAAAAGTTATAGCGTTTACAAACTAGGGTACATTTTCTGGAATTTACACAGCTTTTAATTTATGACTGCCTATCTCATTTCTTGAGGTGCTAAAATGACAGGGCAGTACAAAACCCCCCAAATGACCCCATTTTAGAAAGTAGACACCCCAAGGAAATTGCTGAGAGGCATGTTGAGCCCATTGAATATTTTTTTTTTGTCCCAAATGATTGAATAATGACAAAAAATTAATAAAAATAAAATAAATTACAAAAAGTTGTCACTAAATTTTTGATTTCACTCCTCACTACCTATCACAGTTTTGAAGGCCATAAAATGCCAAAATAGCACAAAACCCCCCCAAATGACCCCATTTTAGAAAGTAGACACCCCAAGGAAATTGCTGAGAGGCCTGTTGAGCCCATTGAATATTTTTTTTTTTCCCAAGTGATTGAATAATGACAAAAAAAAAAAATTACAAAAAGTTGTCACTAAATGATATATTGCTCACACATGCCATGGTGATATGTGGAATTGCACCCCAAAATACATTCTGCTGCTTATCCTGAGTACGGGGATACCACATGTGTGGGACTTTTTAGGAGCCTAGCCACGTACGGGACCCCGGAAACCAAGCACCGCCTCCAGGATTTCTAAGGGCGCAAATTTTTGATTTCACTCCTTACTACCTATCACAGTTTTGAAGGCCATAAAATGCCAAAATAGCACAAAACCCCCCCAAATGACCCCATTTTGGAAAGTAGACACCCCAAGCTGTTTGCTGAGAGGCATGGTGAGTATTTTACAGCTCTCATTTGTTTTTGAAAATGAAGAAAGAACATTTTTTTTTTTCTTTTTTTTTTCAATTTTCAAAACTTTGTGACAAAAAGCGAGATCTGAAAAATACTCACAATACCTCTCAGCAAATAGCTTGGGGTGTCTACTTTCCAAAATGGGGTCTGAGAGGTATTGTGAGTATTTTGCAGATCTCGCTTTTTGTCACAAAGTTTTGAAAATTGAAAAAAAAAAGAAAAAAAAAATGTTCTTTCTTCATTTTCAAAAACAAATGAGAGCTGTAAAATACTCACCATGCCTCTCAGCAAACAGCTTGGGGTGTCTACTTTCCAAAATGGGGTCATTTGGGGGGGTTTTGTGCCATCTGGGCATTCCATGGCCTCCGAAACTGTGATAGGCAGTGAGAAGTGAAATCAAAAATTGACACCCTTAGAAAGCCTGAAGGCGGTGCTTGGTTTTTGGGGTCCCGTACGCGGCTAGGCTCCCAAAAAGTCTCACACATGTGGTATATCCGTACTCAGGAGAAGCAACAGAATGTATTTTGGGGTGTAATTCCACATATGCCCATGGCATGTTTGAGCAATATATCATTTAGTGACAACTTTGTGCAAAAAAAAAAATTGTATTTTTTCCGCAACTTGTGTCAACATATAAAATATTCCATGGACTCGACATGCCTCTCAGTATATAGCTTGGGGTGTCTACTTTCCAAAATGGGGTCATTTGGGGGGGTTTTGAACTGTTCTGGCATTTTATACACAACATTAGGAAGCTTACATCCACTCTTCTAACCACTTGAAGACAAAGCCCTTTTTGACACTTTTTGTTTACATGAAAACATATTTTTTTTGCAAGAAAATTATGTTGAACCCCCAAACATTATATATATTTTTAAAGCAAAGGCCCTACAGAATAAAATGGTGGGTGTTGCATTTTTTATTTCTACACAGTATTTGCGCAGCGATTTTTCAAACGCATTTTTTTGGGAAAAAATACACTTTTTTTTAATTTTAATGCACTAAAACACACTATATTGCCCAAATGTTTGATGAAATAAAAAGGATGATCTTAGGCCGAGTACATAGATACCAAACACGACATGCTTTAAAATTTCGCACAAACGCGCATTGGCGACAAACTACATACATTTTTAAAAGCCTTTAAAAGCATTTACAGGTTACCCCGTTAGATTTACAGAGGAGGTCTACTGCTAAAATTACTGCCCTCGATCTGACCTTTGCGGTGATACCTCACATGCATGGTGCAATTGCTGTTTACATATGACGCCAGACCGACGCTTTCGTTCGCCATTGGGCAAGAGCAGGGCAGGACAGGGGTGCTTTTTTTTTTTTTATTATTAATTTTGCTTTTTTATTTTATTTTTAAACTGTTGCTTCCATATTTATTTATTTTTATCACTTTTATTGTTATCTCAGGGAATGTAAATATCCCCTATGATAGCAATAGGTAATGACAGGTACTCTTTTTTGAAAAAACTGGGGTCTATTGGACCCTAGATCTTTCCTCTGCCCTCAAAGCATCTGACCTCACCAAGATCAGTGTGATAAAATGCTTTCCCAATTTCCCAATGGCGCTTTTTATATCCTGGGGGGACATTCCCTCCCACTGCTTGTAAAAGCAGTCCAGAGGCTAATTAGCCACTAGGATTGCTTTTACATGAAAGCCGGCCGCTGGCTGAAAAGAATGATACCAAGATGATACCTAAACCCGCAGGCATCATTCTGGTATAAACATTCAAAGTCCAGCAACATACCAGTACGTTGCTGGTCCTTGTTGGACATGTATTGTAATCTTTTTTTTCATGCAGCCTGTTGGCTGAACGAAAAAAAAAGATTGATCGGTGGGTATGCCCACCATTAGAATACCGCCCTTCATCCACCCACTTCTAATGATGGGCATACATGCACCATTTATATATGCCGAAGCATGGGGGCATCTTCTCGCAAAAGTTATGCCGCGTACACATGGTCAGACTTTTCCACGGGCAAGCCTCCGTCAGAATTTTGACCGTATATACGCGGCATTAGGAGCAAAATCGCTCCTCCGCTCCTGCTGCCCCAATGCTTCGGCATATATGCTTTTTTTTTTAACTGTGGTGGTGAAATTACCTCCTACAGCACTGGAGTCGCAGGGATCAGGCCTGTCTCTGCGAACGCTGCAGTTATGTGTGTTGTGTTTTGCAAGTGACAGTGATCGATCGATACTGCACTTGGGTGGCCTGGGCTGGACGGAGGGGCAAAACGCAGGTGCTAGCAGGTATCTGGGCTGATCCCACTAACAGTGCGTTTTTGGGAACCCTAAACTGCTGGGGACGCTAGTATAGATCTGATCAGATCAGATATTGAGCTGATCAGATACTATACCACTAAGGGGGGTGTATGCTTCACGTGTGGGTGTTAGCGCTACTGGCACTAACCTGACGCTGCCTGGGGTGTGACGCAGACCCTCTCTGACGCTAAAACCTAACTGATATCACCCGCCGGGCGATCAGGGGGTTAAACCTTTATTGGGTTATATACGGCGGGTGCCCTGACACTATAAAAAGCAAACTAACTAACCAGCGTCACCCGTAACACTTATATGATGATCACTGGTGAAAGGGTTAACTAGGGGCAATTAGGGGGTTAAAACCTTTATTAGGTAATATATGGGGGTACCTGACGCTATATAAAAACCTGACGGCGAACCTAAAAAAAAATTACTGGCTACCTATCGGCATCACCGACACTAAGACAACGATCATAAAAACGATTGCTTAGCGACAGTGGTGATAGGGGGTGAAAGGGTTACCTGGGGGGCGATCAGGGGGTTAAACCTTTATTAGATAATATATGGGGGTACCTGACGCTATAAAAACCTGCGGCGAACCTAAAAAAAATTACTGGCTACCGATCAGCATCACCGACGCTAAGACATCGATCAGAAAAATGATCGCATAGTGACGGCGGTGCTAGGGGGTGAAAGGGTTACCTGGGGGGTGATCAAGGGGGTTACACCTTTATTAGGTAATATATGGGGGTACCCGACGCTATAAAAACCTGCGGCGAACCTAAAAAAAATTACTGGCTACCGATCAGCATCGCCGACGCTAAGACATCGATCAGAAAAATTATCGCTTAGTGACAGTGGTGATAGGGGTGAAAGGGTTACCTGGGGGGGCAATCAAGGGGGTTAAACCTTTATTAGGTAATATATGGGGGTACCCGACGCTATAAAAACCTGCGGCGAACCTAAAAAAAATTACTGGCTACCGATCAGCATCACCGACGCTAAGACATCGATCAGAAAAATGATCGCATAGCCACGGCGGTGCTAGGGGGTGAAAGGGTTACCTGGGGGGTGATCAAGGGGGTTAAACCTTTATTAGGTAATATATGGGGGTACCCGACGCTATAAAAACCTGCGGCGAACCTAAAAAAAATTACTGGCTACCGATCAGCATCGCCGACGCTAAGACATCGATCAGAAAAATTATAACTTAGTGACAGTGGTGATAGGGGGTGAAAGGGTTACCTGGGGGGCGATCAAGGGGGTTAAACCTTCATTAGGTAATATATGGGGGTACCCGACGCTGTAAAAACCTGCGGCAAACCTAAAAAAAATTACTGGCTACCGATCAGCATCACCGACGGTAAGACATCGATCAGAAAAATGATTGCTTAGTGACAGTGGTGATAGGGGGTGAAAGGGTTATCTGGGGGGTGATCAGGGGGTTAAACCTTTATTAGGGGGGGTTAGGGGGCTACACTGGACCTAAAACTAAATGTAGTGACACTTTTACAGTCACAAATGTCACTGATTGCAGTGATCACTAAATAAATGGTCACTGCAATCAGTGACACTGTGACTGGGGGCTGGGGGGGGCTGGGGGCCGATCTGGGGGTGTCTGGGGGGGCCTGGGGGGCGATTTATGTGCCTATGTGTCCTGGTGTCAGTGTGCTGTTTTGTGTACTAACCTGGCATCTTCTCCTGTACGGCGCTCGGTATATGTGAGCGCCCCAGGAGAGATGACATCACTTCCTCCTTCCTGGCAGGCAGGGGAAGCTCTCTCATTCGCCGGGAGCGATCGAGAGGGGGTGGCCGGAATCGAACGGCCGTACCCTCATGCCGGATCGCTCCCGAAGGTAAAACGACCACCCACTGTAAAGAAGGGGGGTCCGATCGGACCCGCCAACTATACAAAGGCAATCACGTACATATACGTGATTCTGCCTGTCGGTGCCATTCTGCTGACGTATATTTACAGTGGGCGGTCGTTAAGTGGTTAAGGTACGCTTGCCAACGAGCTGCATGGCAGGTCAACATATGTCTGGTCATGCTTGTGGTGCCCAAGCAGCTGATGTTTTTGCCACGCGAGATACGCTTGAGACATATGTTGCAAATAGCAGCGGTGCGATCTGATGCACTCGTCTCAAAAAAGGCCCACATCAAAGAACTTTTGTAATAACGCGCAGAGGCAGCGCCCTGCACAGGCGGAGCTCTGCGGTGTGATTCAGTTGGTGTGCTGCCCTCAAGCTGGCCCCCGGGGGGCATCCTGCCTTGTTGGAGATGTGCCGCCTCCTCCTCCTCTCTCCGATCAGGCACCAGCGTTAAGTCAGTGACCTCATCATCCCCTCCCTCTTCACCACTGGAGCAAACCTGGCAGTATGCTGCAGCAGGTGGAACATGACTGCCAGATTGCTGTCCTTGAGCTTCCCCCTCTCTGCGCTCACGCTACTGCCTTCCTCTAGCTGGGTATCATCATCAGGGCCTTCAAAACGCTGGACATCCTCCTGGAGCATGTACCCAACACTGTGCTCAAACAGTTCGGGGGACTCCTCAGGAGGACATGGTGGGTCTAGGGAAGGGGTGACTGATGACATTGAAATGAGGGAAGAGTACGCGTTGGCAGCTGCTTTGCCAGTACCCTGAGCCTGGGTGAGAGAGGATGAGGAGGACTTGGTCATCCACTCTACCAAGCCTTCGGCATGATGCGGCTCAACATGTCCAGCTGCCGAAAATAAGGACAAGCGTGTCCCATGGCCACGTGCTGATGACGATGCACCGTGTCCACAACCAGCACTGTTGTCTCTAGACACAGAGCCTGCTTGCCCTCTTTTCTTGGCTCATGACTGTCTGCCTCTCCTTGTTGGCCTTCCAGACATTGTAATGGCCTGCAGGGATATGGGAAAAACAGCAATTGGGTAGTGTATATTGTGCTGGAGTCACATAACACACACACACTAACTCCTGCAGATGGCTGGATTAGATGACACCAGGGCAGATACAGGTGCAGGTTGTACACTGTGCTGTGCTGTACTCACACAACACACACACTAACTCCTGCAGATGGCTGGATTAGATGACACCAGGGCAGATACAGGTGCAGGTTGTATACTGTGCTGTGCTGGACTCACACAACACACACACACTAACTCCTGCAGATGGCTGAATTAGATGACACCAGGGCAGGTACAGGTGCATGTTGTATACTGTGCTGTGCTGTGCTAGACTCACACAACACACACACTAACTCCTGCAGATGGCTGGATTAGATGACACCAGGGCAGATACAGGTGCAGGTTGTATACTGTGCTGTGCTGGACTCACACAACACACACACACTAGCTCCTGCAGATGGCTGGATTAGATGACACCAGGGCAGATACAGGTGCAGGTTGTATACTGTGCTGTGCTGGACTCACACAACACACACTAACTCCTGCAGATGGCTGGATTAGATGACACCAGGGCAGATACAGGTGCAGGTTGTATACTGTGCTGTGCTGGACTCACACAACACACACACTAACTCCTGCAGATGGCTGGATTAGATGACACCAGGGCAGATACAGGTGCAGGTTGTATACTGTGCTGTGCTGGACTCACACAACACACACACTAACTCCTGCAGATGGCTGGATTAGATGACACCAGGGCAGATACAGGTGCAAGTTGTATACTGTGCTGTGCTGGACTCACACAACACACACACACTAACTCCTGCAGATGGCTGTATTAGATGACACCAGGGCAGACACAGGCGCAGGTTGTATACTGTGCTGTGCTGGACTCACACAACACACACACACACTAACTCCTGCAGATGGCTGGATTAGATGACACCGGGGCAGATACAGGTGCAGGTTGTATACTGTGCTGTGCTGTGCTGGACTCACACAACACACACACTAACTCCTAGACATGTGCATTCGTTTTCGTCCGAATGCATTTTCGTCCGAATTTCAGCTATTTTCGTTATCGTTTTAACAAACGAAAACGAAAGCACAGAATCCGAAAACCGAAAGATCCGACATAAACAAATGCTTTATTTTCGTTTTCGTTGCTACAACAGTTTGATATAGATAGGAGATTCGACGTGACGCTGACAATAACAATCTGTGTCTATCGAACCTGTGGTCGAATGTGCCGAACCTTAACTCTATTAGTCCAAGATTATTCTGCATAGGAGAGAAAAGATTCAACATTATAGAGAGAAAAGATTCAACATAGGAGAGAAAGATTTGACATAGGAGAGAAAAGATTCGACATAGGAGAGAAAAGATTCGACATAGGAGAGAAAAGATTCGACATAGGAGAGAGAAGATTCGACATAGGAGAGAAAAGATTTGTTATTATAGAGAGAAAAGATTTGACATAGAGAGAAAAGATCACTGCTGGAATTGGGTGGGGGAAGTAAAATAAAAATAAAGTTGATGATGAATGTTATTGGCTGATTGTAACCAAAGAGGAGGAGCAGTAAAATAGCTAGAATGACGAAGATTCGACAAAGCATCGAAAGTTAGAAGATTCGACGGTGCAGCAAAACTGTACGACGCTGCAATCGTACATTTCCGGTCAAATGCATCCGCCCATAGGCTATAGAAGAATTCTAATGTTGGTTGACTAGTAATAGTAATGAATAAATATAATTATTACTAGTCATACAACATTAGAATTCTTCTATAGCTTGTGGGCGGAACATTCGACCGGAAATGTATGATTGCAGCGTCGTACAGTTTCACTGCTCCGTCGAATCTTCTTTGAACATTCGACAGACACCATAAGCCTTCAATGACAGATTTGACCTTAATTAATTCAGATTTTCGGATGAATGCAATTTCTAACGAAAAACAAAATAAATAAAAACGAATTTCGGGAGTAACTAAATAAATTTATTTTTCGGACAAAAACGAAATTCCGAAACAAAATATTTCAGTGTGCACATGTCTACTAACTCCTGCAGATGGCTGGATTAATAGAGAACTGCACTAAATGGTAGATACAGGTGCAGGTTTATACTGTGCTGTGCTGGACTCACACAGCACACACACTAACTCCTGCAGATGGCTGGATTTATAGAGAACAGCACTTTCCCCACACGCAAATGCCTGAGAAGAACACACTATCCCTGCCTATTAATCCTCTTTCCCTGCACTTTCCCCACACGGAAATGAATGATAAGTAGTTCACACTGTCCCTGCCTATCAATCCTCTTTCCCTGAACGCCGTAACACACTACACAAGGCCGCCGGCGCAGCGGCCTTATATAGTGTGGGGCGTGTACTAAACCCCCTGAGCTATAATTGGCCACAGGCATCCTGCCTGTGGCCAATTATTGCTCTCCTCACTGCTGGCGCTATGATTGGCCAAGCATGCGGGGTCATTATTCTGATTAGATACAGTACAAATATAAAATAAGTAGCAATAGACCCCCATTGAGGTCGGTACAGAAGATGAATTTCAGTTACAAGCGAAAAGTTGATTACTTGGAAGTGTGTTCTACAACAATAAACTAAAAAAAAACATTACCTATTGTATCGGGTAGAGCGGACTCTGCATACATAAAGTGGGTGCTAATAATTTTATACATACATATAGGAACTTTGATGGCTATAGACTACACTTGTCTGTTTATTATTGGTATTACTGTTGTGTTACTTCCATTCTATTTACATTGGTTATTTTATATTTTAAACCTTTTTCTTTCTTTTTTAATTTCCTTCTTTTTGGACTGCCACAATACTGTTTCTCCCTCATTCCAGCTCCCTCAGTGGCGGATGTGCCCCCACTGTGCTGTTTGCTACAATTATCCTGGCATTGGATCAATTAAGTACCAAAACACCTACCTATACCCACCATTATGGTTAAGGTCCTGTCGTTGAACGTGAATGGCATGAATTCTAATCAAAAACGTCATCTGGCACTCAGGAAATTTAGGCAGTCAGGGGCAAACTTTATTTTAGTCCAAAAGACCCATCTGAGGGGGGGAGGAGTAAGAACATGGCGCCAAGCAGTGTGATGCTGTGAGTTCCTGAGAGCTCTCCCCTGGACGGACATGCGGAAGCTTGTGTATTAATGGAGAAGCCAGCCCACACCCACACCTTTACCCTCACCTGAAGCTGCAAACCTGACACGATCTGGAACGCTGGTCCCGCCGTGCCGTGCTGTGTTGTGCTCCGGCTGCGATCAGCGTCTAGCGGTCGGCACTGTCGGCGCGCTCTGTACACGGACAGCAGCCCACGTCCAGCCCTAAGCCCAGCGAAGTTACCCCCCCTGATCTGAAGGGGGTCGGAGAGGTGTGATCCGCGGGTCCCAGTACTATCGGTCGGGCCGGCTGGCTGGAGGGGAGTGGAGGGGGCTGCTGCTGGTGTTGGAGGAAGGAGAAAGGAGAGCGTGTTCAGCCGTCGCTGCAGACCCAGACCCAGATCCGCAGAGACCAGCAGGAGAACGTCCTGTGCCTGGCCGTCTACTGAGCGAGGAAGAGTGGGGGCGAAGCCGGATAGAGAGCGGGGGTCCAGCTGCGTAAGGGACTGTACACCTTCTGGAGGTTCATCAGCGGAGAACCGGCGGTTCTGTGAAAGGGAAACTACCTGGAAGTTCCATGAGTCAGCCTCATAGACAGTGCTGCAAGATCGGGTAGGACTATCTACCTTTTTTTTTTTTTGCTATAAAAGGGCGCAGGCAGTTAGCTGGCTGGCTGGAGGCTGGAGGGAGAGGGATCAAGAAGAGGACTGCGAGATATATCTAAGGCTGCACATATTTTTTATTTTTTTTTGACTACGATAGAGGTGGACGGTATAAGGTATTTTACTGTAGGAATATATAGAATACACATAGAAACTGGAAAACTCCCTACATAGAGACCTGAAATTTGAGATCTGAAATCAGCCCCCACGAGCCAGACTACTGTGGATCAGCCTGTACTTGCCTCTCAGCTCCAGACCCTTATACCATTCACTAATATGAGCCTGTACCTGAGTCCTGGACATATCTGAGCTTTGGAGGTCCCCTGGAGGTGCAAAAACTTAAGGGCTCTTTGGTTTGCCAACACGGCAGTCAAGAAACAATCTTTTTTTTTTGTCTGTAGTATTGTAACTCATATAGAAGCCTGTTGGGTATATGTGGAGGCTGAAAAGAGAAGGAAAACCTTTAAATAGATGCTTGAAGTAGTCTATTCTGCTTGAATCGGCTTAAACTAGCCTGTGAATACTGTGTACACTTTTTTTACATAGTCTGCCTACATAGTCTGCCTTGATTTTATGTGACCTTCCATGATACATTGATTCTTATTGATTCTTATTATTTTTTTTTGTCATTCAGAATTAATTAAATAGAACTTGAATCTTTGTTATCTCAGGGACTTAGGGCGTACCACATACAGGTCTGTGATTTGCTGTGGTGGCCCAGCCATATTAGTAATTCTCTCCTGGTCCTGGATACTTAGAAAAAGGAAGGGAAAGTCTTTTATTTTATTTCTTTCTTTCTTTCTTTCTTTATTTTGTTTGTATCTATGGTAACTCCCTAGGGGTTAATTGGATTGGATTTGTTGAAGTCTAGAAGTTTAGAAGTTTAGACGTTATAAAATTAATTTATAAAAAAGAGGTAATAAACGGATAACGTATAGTGAGAGTAGAAGAGAAGAAACAGCTAGGAAGGGAAGATGGGAAGAAGAGGGGCTAAGACCAATCAGGCCGACAGTGAAGGCAGAAATTCTATAAAAATGTATATGGTACAGGAGAAAGTGGATCAGGGGGTAGAACAAATAACAGAAAACGTAGATGGAATAGCTGTTCCCCCAGAAGGGCAAAATAATGTTAGGGAACCAGGAGAAGAAGGGGCTCTACAGCAGGATCAACATCAAAAGAAAATGGAAAAGGAAATAGATAAACTCCAGGCTCTTCCTACAAAGCAAGACATGGTTGAAATGATGGCCCACTTAGAAGGCATGATTAAAAGGGAACTGAGTGCCACTAGAATGGATATGCAAAATGTGCTACAAAGAGTGGAAGAATCGGAGGTTCATTTAGATGAACACAAAAAGGCTATTGTGGAGCTGCAGGAGAGGGTGGAGTCGGATTGGGTAGAAATGAGGAACATCCGGTATAAAATTGAAGACCAAGAGAATCGTAATAGACGTAACAACTTGAGGATACGCGGTCTACCGGAGTTAGTTAAAGATAGGGACCTAGAAATAACGATTCAAGAGCTGTTCAACAAAATATTGAAAAAGGAAGCAACAACTCCTATGTTGTTTGAAAGAGTGCATAGAGTACAAAGAGCAACTACCCCTCCAACAGAATTAGTGAGAGACGTGATAGCGAGATTTTCGAACTTTGAAATAAAACAACAAGTCTCACAGGGCCTACGAAGCACTACACCAATAGAATTTATGGGCGCAGAGATCCTTGTTTTTACAGATTTATCACAAGAAACTCTGGCTCGCAGGAGGGCGTTGAAACCCCTGATAAAACAATTACAGAATAAAAAGATTGAGTACAGATGGGGTTTCCCAGCCTGCTTAATAGCAAAGAATCAGGGGGTTTCAGCTACACTGCGATTTCCAGAGGATCTGAATGGTTTCTGTAGTAAGTTAGATATGCCAATACCACAGTTAGAAAACTGGGGAAAAAAAACCAGAATTGAAGAAGTTGAAAGATCAGCCATGGAACAAAGTTTAGACCGTTAGGAAATGATTAAGACAATAAAGATGTGGGGGTGAAGGTGGGGAGGGAGGTAAGAGAAAAGATGTCCGTCCAGGGAGGGTTTGGTGGGGATTGGCAATGCCCTTCCGGCCCCCCGGGACCTCCTCAGTTGTGGGGGTGAGGCCCGGGTGGCCAGGTGGTCATATTGGGACCCCTAGGAAATGCTCCATCTGGTTGGACGCCCTGCTTATGGGTGATAGTAGGATGGGCCATAACATTGATATTCAATGTAATTTGGGGGGGAGGGGGAGGGGGAATATACATGAGGGGGTGTTATGTTGTGTGGTTATGTTTGTGTGTGTTTTTTATTAGTAGAATGGGTCAATCCTGGAACAATAAAAGAATTATCTCTTGCTACTTTGGCTATAGACAGTCAGCAAGCGAACCCTATGTTGCTAAGAAATGGCTCCTCTAAAGATAGTTACTTACAATGTTAGAGGTTTAAATAGCCCTAGTAAACGCCATCAAATATTGCAAGAATTGAAAGGATGGGCATCAAATGTAGTCTTTCTGCAAGAGACCCATTTTAAATCTTCATCTAGGGTGGGACTGAGTTCTAGGGGTTTCCCAATGTGGTTTCATGGGTATTCCCCAAACAAGAGATCTAAGGGGGTAGCAATAGGTTTTGACAGACACACTCCATTTATCTTGAAAGCAATGGAATCAGACTCAGAAGGAAGGTATTTATTTTTAAAAGGTTATTTGTTTAATAAAGAGTATACATTAGTAAATATTTACTGCCCTAATGTCCATCCCAGTCTGTTCTTAAAAAAAGGTACTGAAAAAATTGGAAAACTTTAGAGAAGGAAAAGTGATTATGGCAGGAGACCTAAACTTTGTGTTTGATCCAAGTCTGGACACTCAACCCATTTCCCTCCGGTCAGAGGGGAAAAATTTAAGGACAGTTAAACAAAAATTATACCAGCAGCAATTAGTGGATGCCTGGAGAATTTTATACCCGAGAGGGAGGGATTATACATATTATTCCCAGGTACATTCCTCATATTCAAGAATAGATTACGTGTTCTTGGACCATCAGCTCTTGGAAGGTTTAATAAAGGTAGAAGTGAAGTCGATCACCCTCTCCGATCACGCATCGGTTATAGTCAGCCTGGAGCTGAAGGATATACCGAATTGGCAAAGATCCTGGAGGTTGGACGAATCACTTCTATATGATCAGGCTATCTTAGAAGATTTGGAAAAGGAATTAAATCTCTTCTTTATAGAGAATAATATAGAAAACATTGCACCAACTGTCCTGTGGGAAACCCATAAAGTCTTTATGAGGGGGAGATTAATAGCAGAGGGGGCGAAGAGGAAAAAAATTTGGACAGCCCAAAAACAATTGCTTCTACAGGAAATTCAGGAGATGGAACAGAAACACAAAAGAGCTAATGATAATGAGGTAATGGTTGAGCTGATGGGAAAGCGGGAAGCCTTGAGGGACCTGTTGGAGCAAGAGACAAAACGTACTCTTACTAGAATGGCTACAAAACAGTATGAATTTGGAAATAAATCAGGGAGATTGCTGGCGGGGCAGATTAGACCCAGAAGGTACCCAAATTATATAGCCAAGATGAAAGACAGAACAGGGGAGATGAAATTTTCCACTAGAGATATCAGTAAAACCTTTAAAGAGTACTATCAATTACTATATAAAGTTAATGACCTACAGAATCCGGAGGACACACAGGATAGGAAAGATAAAATAGAAAGATATCTTAAGGAGATAAAACTACCGGAAATAGCAGAAGAGGACTCAAGGAGACTAGATAGTGAGATCTCTAGAGAAGAAATAGAGCAGGCAATTAAAAACAGTAAGGCGGGGAAAAGCCCCGGTCCTGATGGATACACGTCCCTATACTTTAAAAAGTTTATTGGAATTTTGTCTCCTCACTATCATCTATATATGAACTCCATAGGAGGAGGTCATAAGATACGAGGGGAAGCTCTGGGTGCCTATATATCCCTCTTAGCAAAAGAGGGGAAGGACCCCACAATGTGCTCTAGCTTCAGGCCAATATCCCTGATCAATGAGGATATGAAAATATATGCGAGGATATTGGCCGAGAGACTAAAGCTGTATATGCCAGAACTCGTAGGGAAAGATCAAGCGGGTTTTGTTCCTGGTAGAGAGACTAGAGATAACATCTTAAAAACAATTCTCCTAATACATGAAGCAAAGAAAGGTAGAAGACCAACCCTGTTCCTATCAATAGACGCCGAGAAGGCCTTTGATAGGCTGGATTGGGACTTCATGTTACAGACACTACATAAATTTGGCATAGGACCCCGCATGCTTAGATGGATAGGGGCTCTGTACTCAATCCCTACGGCTCAAATTCAAATAAATGGATCCCTCTCTGAAAGTTTTTGTCTTTTTAATGGCACACGCCAGGGATGCCCATTGTCCCCTTTACTTTTTGTGCTGTCACTAGAACCCCTCCTAACATCTATAAGAATTAATCAGGAAATTCAAGGTATAGAGGTTGGGGTTCAAGAACATAGGATATCCGCTTTTGTGGATGACATTATGGTATATATAACAAATCCTACGCAAACCCTCCCAAAAGTTCTGGAGGAATTGGGAAAATATGGGGGAGTGTCCAATTTTAAGGTAAATATGGAAAAAACTGAAATATTAAACATCTCGGTCCCTTCAAGTGAGAGTAGAGACCTTCAAAGAATATATCCCTTTAGGTGGAAACAAAAGGGAGTGAAATATTTGGGAGTGTGCCTGTCAAAATCAACTGTAGATTTATACCAAGATAATTATATGCCTCTTTTGAATAAAATTAAAAGTGAACTGAAGGGATACCCTGCTCACAGACTGTCATGGTTCGGCAGGATAAGCGTAATTAAAATGATGATCCTGCCAAAAGCCCTGTACATCTTTCAGAGCCTGCCAATAAATATCCCAGGGGCTTATTTTAAAACTCTGAGATCAGTGATACAGAAATTTGTTTGGAATAATAGAAGTAATCGTATTGCCTTCCGGATATTGACTAGATCAAAGGAGAAGGGAGGAGTATTCCTCCCAGATCTGGAAAAATATTACGAAGCGGCAATACTACGGAGAGTTGTGGATTGGGCTCTGGCCCCCCAGACTAAAAAATGGCTTGAGCTGGAGGAAAAAATCTGTAAAGCTCCGCTAGGACAGATTATCTGGATTCCAAGACAATACAGAGGCCATATGGTTGAAGGGGCTCTGATTACGTTAGAAGCATTGAGAGTGTGGGATAAATTAATTAAAAATATACAGGGGCAACATAACAGTCCATTAATGCCTCTAACAGGGAATGATTATTTCCCACCAGGGAAAAAGAATAAATTATACCTAAAATGGACCTCAGCGCCCTATCTGAGATTAAAAGATGTTATGAAGGGGAATGCTTTATGCTCACTAGTGGACCTGCGGGAAAGATATGGTTCTGTTCCATGGGAAGTGTGGAGATATAAACAGCTACAACACTTTGTAGGCTCCCTCTCAAAACCCCTTTGGGGGGTCGACGGGATGAATCCATGGGAAAAACTAGTCGATCAAGCGGGGAGAGAGAAATATGGAATTTCTAGTATATACAAGTTGCTGATGACATATGTTGAGAGAGGAGTTGGGTGCCTAACAGAAAGTTGGGAAATAGAACTGAATCAGGCATTGCCAGATAACATGAAAAGCAAAGTCTTAGATTACGTTCACTCTACATCTGTGGATACACGGATAAAAGAGATGAACTTTAAACTTCTAACTAAGTGGTACTATGTCCCAGCAAAATTACATAAGATGGATCCCCAGGTTTCACCTTTATGCTGGAGGGAATGCGGGGAGGTGGGAACCCATGCCCATATATGGTGGCAGTGCCCTAAGATCCAGCTATACTGGGAGGAAATTATAGATTTAATTAACAAGATCAGTGGAGTTAAGATTGGCATGGACCCATGGCAATGTCTGTTTCATGCAATAAATATCCCCAGGAAGAAGTATAAAGCAGCAATTATTCCAACTCTACTGAACGCAGAGAAGATATTGATTCCGAAACATTGGAGGGTAAAACAAGCACCAATGATACAGGAATGGCTGAGGGAAGTAGATAAAATAAGAATCTTAGAAGAGGCAATACACCTACACAAGGAACCCAAAAATGGCGATACTAGAATTTGGAGGGGTTGGGCAGTGTTCAAACACTCCTTGGTATATGCACGTTATATGAGTCACGAAAGTAGCATTTAAGGAATTTTGACGATTCAGCCAGGGTAGGAGGAGTAGACCTTCCCCTTCCCCCCCCCCCCCCTGGGTGTGAGACCATTTTTGTTCCACCCCCCTCGGGGGGGTTTTCTCTTTTTTTTTTTTTTTTCACATGAAGAGTTTGGAGGGTAATGTGGGTAGAAAGGGTAACTCGGGCCCCTTGAGTGAGTGAGTGAGTGAATAACTTGTATAGCGCTACAAATGCGAACTAAATCGCCTCAAGGCGCTTTGCATCCAGTGACATCCTGACCCTTCAGAATAGGTGGGTCTTAAGTTTTTTCCTGAAGGCCCGGTGGTTTTCTTCCATGCGGATGTTGGTGGGTAGAGCGTTCCATAGCCGTGGTCCTTGGACTGCAAATCTTCGTTCTCCCTTTGATTTGTAGCGGGACTTGGGGATGTGAAGGAGGTTTTGGTTGGTTGATCGGAGATTGCGATTGGGGGTGTAGTGTTTTATCTTCTCGCATAGATATTGTGGAGCGTTTCCCTGTGTGCACTTGTGGGTGAGACAGAGGGTCTTGAATGTGATCCGATCCTTTACGGTTAGCCAATGAAGGGTCCTTAGTGATGGGGTGATGGATTCCCAAGGTTTTTTTCCCGTTACCAGCCTGGCAGCCATGTTCTGGATGACTTGTAGGCGCGAAATCTGGTATTTGGGTAGTCCGAGGTAGAGGGCGTTTGCGTAATCGAGTCGGGAGTTGATAATTGTTCCAACTACTACTGCTGTATCCTCTTTTGGGATGAAGGGGATGAGTCTACGTAGTAGACGGAGGAGATGGTGAGCTCCGCTGACTACTGATCCAATTTGTGCGTCCATCGACATCTCCGAGTCAAAGATGACTCCGAGACTTTTGACTTTGGTGCTCGGGGTAACGGTCTGTCCAAGGATAGTGGGGAGTGTCCAAGAAGTCTTAGTTTTTGTCTTTCGGTTTGCGTGGAGGAGAAGGAGTTCTGTTTTGGATCCGTTGAGTTTGAGGGAATTCTCAGTCATCCATTCATCGATCAATGTGAGACAGGTTACCAATCCGTGATATTGGTCTTTTTTCCTGGTGATACGAAAGTAGAGTTGGGTGTCGTCAGCATATGAGTGGTAGCACAGGCCCTGTTTGCTGATGATTTTGAGGAGTGGGCGGAGGTAGATGTTAAAGAGCACGGGTGACAGGGGTGATCCTTGGGGGACTCCGCAAGAAATTGTGCGAGTTTCAGAGGTGAAGGCTCCTAGTTTCACTGTCTGGGAACGATTGTCTAGGAAGGATGCGAACCAGTGTAGGTCAGGGTCTGCGACTCCGGCTACTTCTTTAAGGCGAATGAGTAGAGTTTTGTGGTCTACTGTGTCGAACGCTGCACTGAGGTCCAGCAGCACCAGGAGACATGATTCTCCGTCATCTGCTGCTTCGAGGGTGTCATCCCATATTTTAAGAAGTGCTGTTTCTGTGCCATGGCCTGGGCGGAAGCCTGATTGTAGTGGATCCAAGAGTTTGTGGGTGTCCAAATAGAGTTGTAGCTGTTGTACTACTGCTTTCTCCATGATCTTGGAGATGGTGTTGAGGCTTGTTACCGGTCTGCGGTAGTTTGGGTCTTTGGGGTCCAGGTTGGGTTTCTTTAGGAGGGGTTTGATTATGCCTTGCTTGAGAGAGATTGGAACAATACCTTCTTTGAATGATTGATTTACGAGGTGTGTTATGGTGGGTGCTAAAATGTCGGTACATTCTTTCAGGAGTTTTGTAGAGATTATGTCATTTGGAGATGTGCTGTCTCTGAGGCTTCTGATTATATTTTTGGTGGTGTCGATGGTGATCGGGACCAGCGAAAATTTTGTCAATTGTATAGTGTTCATATTGATTTCCTCTATTTGCTTTGGCAGAGCAGGGTTGGTTGTTTTTTTCTGTTGAATTGATTCTCGAATGTTTTCGATTTTGTCGATAAAAAAGTCCGATAGCTCATTACAGAACTCTTGTGTTTCGTTTGCTGAAGGTTCTAGGCAGGTGGGGTTCATAGTTTGAGTTACTAGTTTGAAGAGTTCACGAGGTCGGTTTAGGCCTTTTTTGATGGTGTTTGAGAAATGTTCCTTTTTTGCTTTGAAAATTGCTTTGTGATATTTCTTAGTGAGTGCTTTGTAATTAATGTGGTTTTCCTTAGTTGGGTTTCTTCTCCAGGCTCCTTCGGCTCTTCTGCGTTCTTGCTTCAGTAGGGTAAGAGTGTCATTAAACCAGCCGGAGTTGTTTCTGCGAATGAGGGCCCTGCGTCTCGGAGCGACTGTGTCTGCTGTTTGTAGTAATGCTTTGTTTAAGGAGTTGAGTGTTTGTTCCGTTGAGTGGTTGAGATTTTGCGTTCCTATTTTATTTGATAGAGTAGTTTTGAAGAGTTCCGAGTGTAGTTTCTTCTGAGATCTTGTCCATTTTATTGTTATTGAGTGTTCTGATTTTTGGGAGATGGTGTTGGTGGTAAGTTTAAATTTGATAGCGTGGTGATCCGTCCATGGTAACGGCATGTTGTCCACTGTGTTGATGTCCAGATTTTGTTTGAAGATGAGGTCCAGAATGTGCCCCGATCCATGCGTGGGGGCATTTATCAGTTGCTGCAGACCTAATTCTTCCAATTGGTTGATGCAGGAGGTGGCGATGGGGTCCTGAGTGGAGTTAGCCCAGAGATTGAAGTCCCCGAGTAATAGGAAGTTTTTGGTTTTTAAAGTGTATGTCGAGATGAATTCGGTAAAGGGTGTGAGGAGATTTGTCTTTGGTCCTGGCGGTCTGTAGCATAGCAGTATGTGAATGGTGTCCTGGGGTGTTGTTTGGAGTTGCAGAGTGAGTGTCTCCATGAACGGCAATGAGTTCTGTAGAGTTGGTTTGATGATAGAGAGGTGAGATTTGAAGATCACTGCTAGGCCTCCTCCTCTTTGTCCTGTTCTATGCTCAGTTAGGATGGAGTAGTTCTCAGGCACCAATTCTGTTAGGATGGTGTTACAGTCAGGTGTTAGCCAGCTTTCCGTGATAAAGAGGCAATCTATGTCGTTTTGCGTGATGAAGTCGTGAATTTACTGTCTGTGCTTGACTGCCGATCTGGTGTTGATCAGGGCGCAAGCTATATGTTGTAGTTGAAGTGGTGTTTTCGTGTTTTTGATAGTCGATTGTCGATTGATCCTTAGCAGTTGTTCTTTTCGTAGTATTTTTTGGGTGGAGGTTGGTAATGTTGAGGCAGTATTCCTTAGCCTCTGGAGGGTGTCCCCTGAGTATTTAAAGTTGCACATGATGGGAAGAAAAAAAAGGTGGTGGGATGGTGAATAGGGCCCAATGACCTAACCTCCCCCCTGTTGGTCCAGAGGAAGGCGAAAAACCCCAGCCGAGTCAGGCCAATTGCTACAGCTGGGGAAAATTCCTTCCTGACCCCTCGAGAGGCGATCGGGTAAACCCTGGATCAACTTCCTAGAGGTAGGAGGTGCCCCAGTGTGCTTACTAGGTCACCACACACGGGCCCGCTGGAGCGCGAAACGGGGAGAGGGTGATGGGATGGTCGGAGTTAAGCCGCAGTCGCTGTCTGTCCTGCAGGTCTAGTAGTCTAGAGGCGGGTGCCAAGATGGCGGCAGGGGGCAGTCAGCGGCTGCGGACAACGTGATGGTGAGCTGGGTGATCTGAGCTGGGGGAGAGTGTGGTCCAGGGAAAGCCCCAGGTCATCAGGTTTACGTTTGTTAGGGGAGCGAAAATGGAGGAGTCTAGGGAGGGTCCTGGATGGCCAGAGCTCCTGCCACACACGTCCGTTACCCTAGACCGTGCGTGTGGATTGCTCTGTGCAGCGGTGAGGTCAGAGCTCCTGCCACACACGTCCGTTCCCCTGGACCATGTGTGTGGATTGCTCTGTGCAGCGGTGAGGTCAGAGCTCCTGTCACACACGTCCGTTACGCTAGACCATGTGTGTGGATTGCTCTGTGAGGCGATGAGGTTAGGGGTCCTGTTACAACGTCCGTTTTGCTCGACCGTGTGTGAGGATCTGGGAAGATGGTGCAGTAGCGGTGGTCGGAGCTGTAGGTTGGGTAGCCTGAGTGCGACGGGTGGGGAAGAACCGTAATGAGTGGAGAAAGCGTTTTTAGAGGTTTTGTGAAGAATAGTGGTGGGGTGGGAGGGAGGGGGGGCAATATCAGTAGGACATATAGAATGAGAGAAAAAAAGTTTATTTTTTATTTTTTTTAGTGTGTCAGTGATTGAGGCCAACTCCTGGGTGTACCAAGATGGCCGCTGCTTGCCAGGCCGGATCTTTGCTTCGTCCTCCTGGCAGCCTTTTGGGAGTGATCCAGTGGGGGATTAATAAATAAATAATGAAAACATTTTTAGATGTCACTTTAATACAGAAAAAAATCTGAAATTGAGCACGTGGCAATTAGATGGGGAAATTTTTTATTTTTTTATTTTTTTTTCACGATGAGGTGAGTAGGTGTTAGGGGAAGAAAGAGATATCTGGGCCCCTGTATAAACTATAAACAATAAAATAAAATTAGAAGTCACAAAAGTTAAAAATAGCACTAGATCTGGGAATAGAGCACAATATAGTTAAATAGACTCAGGTGGAGGGGATTTTATAATATTCTAGTTTCCCCGTCCCCCCTTTTTTTTTCACAACAAAAGGAGCCCTTTAGAAGTCACAAAAATTAGATATAGCACTAGATTTGGGAACAGAGCACGATATGATTCAAATGAGATAGATGGAGGGGGTTTTGGTATTATTACACTCCCCCCCCCCCCCTCTTCCCATTTTTTTTTTCTTTCTCTCTTCTTTCTCCCCCCACGGGGGGTATGGGGGGAAGGCCGAGGTAAAAGCAAAAGAAAAATAGGCGAATGCAGGATGGACCCATGGTAATGTTGATGTAGTTGTTGTTTATTTGTTGTTGTTATTTTTAATGTGATGTTGTGTTTTTGTCTGTAAAAATGTTATTATTTATTTTTTGTACTTATTGGAAATAATATGAAAGCTTTATGTTTGTATAAAAAAATTGAATAAAATAAATTTAAAGCAAAAGACCCATCTGGATAAAAGAAGCTCCTTTGCATTTGCATCCAGATATTTCTCACAGATCTACCAAGCCTCCAATGCTCTTAAAAGAGCTAGTGTTGTTATCCTTTTAAAAAATGGCTCCTTTTTACATGTTTGTAATCCTATATGGATCCACAGGGCCACTTTATTATTTTGGAATGTAGCTGGCAAAAATGAGCTGTTACTTTCTGCACTCTTTATGCCACAAATGTCAACCAAATTAGCTTTCTATCCTGGGTTTATACATGTCTGTTCTGATACAAACATGATTATTTAATTATAAGTGTAGCGGGGTGTTCCCCTTTAATGCAGAGAGACAAGAAGTTCCAGGTGAGAGGTGAGTCGGGAGGAAGTAAAGAGACATTATGGAAGTGAAAGCAGAGGAGAGAGAGACTACATCTCCCAGTACATCTTGCAGCACCCAGGGTACATTGCTCCGGAACAGAGACTGCTGGGGCAGACTTTATAAAGGGGAGGTGGAGTTTGTTCGCTCTATTTGGACACCCCCTCTCCTAGCAAGAGGATCTCTGTGCTACACTGCTGTGTGCACAAGGCCTGAAGCCTGGGCCGTGTGCTCCTTTCCAAAGAGCCCCTCTGCCAGCCTAGCAGAGCCTTAGAGACATCTAATCCTCCTTGCTGCAGTACACCAGAAGGATTGAAGACTTGGATGTCGGTGGATTCCTGTTCCCAGACGAATCGATGGAGGAAACGGACTTGGACTTGTCCGGGTGGTGAGAGCTGTTTAAAGACAGATACTTTTATCTTTACTATTCGTTTGGATTACAAAGTTGTTCTTCAAGTGCACCACCAAAGATTGCTAGCGAACATTGTTTCACTGAACTTCCATTTAGATCAGTCAGGCCTGACTGCATAGGTAGACATTGCTGGGTGTTAGTCTACCCATGAGGGGAAGTAGCTGTAAAAGGGCAGCGCTAGAGTTGCATAGCAATACTTTATTATTCTGATTACTCTGTTTATCTTTATTACTGTTTATTGCAGGGATCTGCAACTTGTTATACTGTTGTTTATTACTTGCCCATTAGCCTCAGTAAAATATCTGGGTCAAGTACATTGGTGTCAGTTTCACTTACTTTAATAGAAGTTTTAAAGTATATCACTGTGTGTGTTTGCCATAGGACTGCGTCACCTAGAGTTGCGGTCACGCGGTCCTATCTCCCCTTACTAGCTGTGCCACTGGAGGGTAGAGCCGATTGCCAGGGGTTGACAGCGGTGCACTACAGGGCCCAAAACAAAACCAGCGGCTCTCTTAACTGGGGGTAGCACTACACGTGGGGGCTCGAGTCCGGGATCCTTGTACGTTGCACGCTGCAATCAAGCCGGTTAGAAGTACCAGCATGGACCCGCTGGCAATGTCACAGTGGTGCGCAGCGATTGACGCCGATCCAACCGCGGCGGTAGTCATTGTACTCCCGGGGGAAAGATGGAAGGAAGAGGAGATAAAACAGCTCGTATTGTTACTGTCTCCGAGCCACAAAGCATGGGTGATGGATTTTAGGCCAGATCCAGTGATCTCGTTTACATACACACTGGTAGAATGGAAAAACGAAATCCCAGAGCATTTTAAAAGTCAGAGTATACAAGCCATAGATAATCAGATCTATCACTTGATACATACGCTGCCAGTGAAGGAAGAATGGTTTCAGACACCAAAGCCATCACTCCCACAATTATCTCCACCACTATCCCCTAAAGCAGAAAAGTTTAAGGAACTATTAAGCCCGGGATCACCGCTGGCCGCTATAGGGCCTGAATTGTTGAATGCTCTAGGAGACCTTGTAATTAAGTGCCAGAAAAGCAGTACGGTGCATGTGGAGGCCGGTTACCGGAAGCTTAGCACCTTCTCAGGGAAGCTCCCCGTCCCTGCGGGGGAGGAAGATTTTGACACTTGGGTGGAACAGGCATTGCAGGCAGTAGAAGCATGGGAGGTGCCTGAGGCACAGAAGAGACAGCGAGTCTTAGAAAGTCTGAAAGGTGCCGCGGCAGAAGCGGTGAAGAGCTTCCGGTTTGGAAATGAAAACTGTACAGCTCAAGATTGCCTGGCCATGCTGCAGGAAGAGTTTGGTCAGCTGGAGAAGGTGTCAGAGATGATTTATCAAATTGAACACACTCTCCAGCAGCCGAATGAGAAACTGTCAGAATATGTTAGAAGGCTGAACAGGCAGTTATGCAAGATTGTACTGAAGAAGGGAATGCTGCCCAAAGATGCAGATGAAGCACGCATGAAGCAGATCATGAGGGGAGCGTCGCGCTCAGACCCGGTCTGGCTGCACCTGAAAACCTCAGGAGGAGGAATGTCACTAACCTACTCTGATCTAATAAAAATTATTAGGGACGAAGAGGCGCTGCAGGAAGATCAGCAGGTGGCCAAGGCGAATGTCACACCTGTACCAGTGTTGGTCCATTCGGTCAAGAGCCCGGAAAGAGATGCGGAGGTTGACACTCTGAAATTGCAAATGGCCCAAGTGTTGGAGATGCTGACCTCTTTGATGGAGAAAGATCAGAGAAGACCAGAGAAACCAAGCCCAAGAAAGGAGTTGTTCCCGAACACCTCAGCACCGGCCTCCCTACAGGACCGAGAAGACGTGATTTGCTATAACTGCGGAGGGAGTGGCCACTTTGCTAACGTATGCTCCAGCCCAAAGAAGAAGAGAACAGATAATTGCAAGCCGGCGGGAAACTCCAAAGGGCCCCGGTGAAGGAGTCAACCGGGTGCCCATCATCTTCAGTGCGCTCCAAACTAAAAAAAAAGGCCAAGAATGGAGGAGACAAAACTCCTAGGAGGAGGTATAGTACACCCCCACCAAGATGTACCCCAGAGGGAGGGGGCAAGACCCCTCAGTGGAAGTACAGCACCCCAAAGAAGGAACATCCACCTAAAAGGAACAATAACATCCCTCAGCGGGTTTGTGCCCCCATTGAAAGGGAAAAAGTCAATGCATGCCAGGCTCAGGAAAAATTAAAGTCCAAAAGGAGCAGGGCAAGGGTCGAAAGCAAAAAAAAAAGAGGTGACCCCAGTCCGGCCATACCCAAAGGAACTGGTGGGCCCGTCTCCTACTGTGCCCATTCAAGTGGAAGGAGTCTATACTAAAGCTCTTTTGGACACCGGAGCACAGGTGACTTTACTATACCGGGACTTCTATGATAGGCACTTGAGTCATCTGCCTATCCAGAAGATAGAAGAGCTGGAGATATGGGGACTTGGAACCCAGAGTTTCCCTTATGATGGGTACCTGCCCATAAAGATGACTTTCGACCCATCCGTGGCTGGGAAGGCTGAAGTGTTTGACACCCTGGCAGTTGTGTGTCCCCGGCCGCCTGGAGCCAGCAAGATTTCCCTGATCATTGGGACAAACACGGATCTAGTCAGGAGACTCCTGACCCCTCTAGTGAAAGAGAGAAACCATTCAGCCACCAAAATCCATCCCATGCTAAAGACGGCCTACCAACGACTGGTCTTAGAGCAGAAGACCCCGGGAGAGGGGATAGGGAAGGTGTGGAGACTTGGCAGAGAAGGAGTAGTGCTACAGCCCGGAGAAGTAACCTGTCTTAGGGCCACTGTGAAGCTTTCGTGGGAACAACCTGGCCCCTTTGTCATGCTGGAATCAGACCCAAGGGAAGAGTCCTCAGGCCTGGAAGTGATACCAGAAGTGATTCCGTTCAAGGCCCTGAAGAAGGCCCATGGCAGAGTTAAGGTGAGTGTTAGGAACACTACGGGAGGACCCATGGAGATCCCTGCCAGAGTGTTGCTTGGTCAGGTGAGCCCTGCTGCCCCGGTCACTTGGTCCGAAGTCAAGGGGACGTGTGACGGAGGAGATGTTTGGGAGAAACTGTCCGTGGAAAACCCGAACCTACCCAGGGCTTGGAAAGAAAGAGCCAAGGCCCAGCTGACCAGGTGGGAGAAGATCTTTTCCGAAGATGAATTCGATGTGGGGTGTGCAAGAAGTGCCACCCATCGGATCCGCCTCCAAGAAGATAAGCCCTTCCGAGAGAGGGTCAGGCGGGTCCCCCTGGCAGATCTGGAGGATCTGAGGGAACAACTTGTAGAACTAAAGAAGACTGGTGTGATCCGGGAGTCTAGAAGTCCCTATGCCTCCCCAATCGTGGTGGTCAGAAAGAAGAATGGGTCGTTGAGGCTTTGTATCGATTACAGGACTCTCAACAGGAGAACCATCCCTGACCAATACACCACGCCAAGGATAGAAGATGCCCTACAAAGTTTGTCTGGAGCCAAATGGTTCAGTGTGATGGACCTCAAGAGTGGGTACTATCAAATCTCTATGCACCCAGAAGACAGGGAGAAGACAGCCTTCATAACCCCGGTGGGATTCTTCAAATTCAATAGGATGCCTCAGGGTCTGTCTGGAGCTCCTGCTACCTTTCAACGCCTTATGGAGAAGACTGTTGGAGACATGAATCTTATAGAAGTCCTTGTGTACTTGGACGATGTCATTGTCTTCGGGAGAACCTTGGAAGAACATGAAGCCAGGTTGGAGAAAGTATTGAGAAGACTCAGCGAAGAGGGACTTAAGCTTTCCCCCGAGAAGTGTCGGTTCTACCAGTCTTCTGTGAACTATCTGGGGCACATAGTGTCTGAAGAAGGGGTGGCCACAGATCCTGAGAAGTTGGAAGCAGTCACTTCCTGGCCACGACCCACCACAGTAACAGAGCTCAGATCCTTCCTGGGGTTCTGCTCCTATTATAGGAGGTTTGTGGAGGGGTTTGCTCGGATTGCCCGCCCGTTGAATGAATTTCTAAAGGCAGAAGGGGAAGAGGATGACTCAGGGCCCAGGAGGCCTGGTGAGTCAGTTCAAGATCAGTGGAACCCAAGGTGTGAAGAGGCCTTTCATGCTCTGAAGAGGAGCTTAACCACTGCCCCAGTCCTGGCCTACGCCGACCCTACCAGACCTTATGAATTACATGTGGATGCCAGCCATGAGGGTCTAGGTGGTGTACTCTACCAAGAACATGAAGGAAAACTGCGACCAGTGGCCTATGTGAGCAGGAGCCTGACCCCCTCAGAAAAGAATTACCCCACTCATAAGCTGGAATTCCTGGCCCTCAAATGGGCGGTAGTAGACAAGCTAAAAGACTACTTGTATGGGGCAGAGTTTACTGTGAAGACAGACAACAACCCCCTGACCTACCTCTTCACCACTGCGAAACTAGATGCCACCGGACACAGGTGGTTGGCCGCATTGTCTGGATTCAACTTCAGTCTGAAGTACAGACCAGGAGCCGGAAATAGGGATGCAGATGCCCTGTCCCGGAGGTCTCATGCCACGACAAATGACTGGGAAGATTGGACCCAAGTGGCACCGGACGGGGTGCGGGCCCTTTGTCAAGGGGCTGAATTCCAAGCCAGAGGAGGTTCCAGAGCAGAAGAAATAGGGGTTACCATGGTAGGAGTCCCCAAACACTATTGTGGGGTAACTCAACTGGAGGAAGACAACCTACCGAGACTGTCCAAGAAGGAGTTGAGGTGTGACCAATTGGAAGACCCCATGGGGAGATTGGTCCTCGAAGCCCTGGAGAATCAGGATCCCAACAAACTCCTACATCACCCCTCAAAGGAGGCTCGCCTGTTGAGGAAGGAATTGGACAGGCTACAGGTACATCAGGGAGTGGTCTACCGAAGGGGCCCCTCTGATGACTCAGAAGATAAGTGGCAGTTATTTCTTCCAGAGAAGCACCGAGAGACTGTACTAATTGCCCTGCATGACCATCATGGTCACCTAGGGGCAGAAAGGACCTTCCAGCTTGTCAGAAATCGGTTCTATTGGCCCTGCATGAGGGCAGAAGTAGAGGAGTATTGCCATTCCTGTGCACGATGCATTCAGAGAAAGACCCTACCCCATCAAGCTGCCCCAATGGGCCACTTACAGAGTCAAGGCCCAATGGATCTGGTATGCATTGACTTTCTCTGCCTCGAACCCGACCTGAGTGGATTGGGGAATGTTCTGGTAATAACCGACCATTTCACCCGCTATGCTCAAGCTTTCCCAACCAAAGACCAGAAGGCATCCACCGTGGCCAAGATACTTATGGAGAAGTATTTTGTCCATTATGGACTACCACAGAGACTCCACTCAGATCAAGGAAGGGACTTTGAGAGTCGGTTGATCCGAAAACTTTTGGATTCATTAGGAATAAAGAAGACCAGAACCACGCCTTACCACCCACAAGGAGATGCTCAGCCGGAGAGATTTAACCGGACCCTGCTCAACATGTTGGGAACCTTAGAAACAGAGAAGAAGCAACACTGGAGTCAGCACATATCAGCCCTAGTACATGCCTATAACTGTACCACAAGTGACGCCACTGGCTACTCCCCTTATCGACTTATGTTTGGGAGAGAAGCAAGGCTACCTGTGGACCTGGCCTTTGGCACTTCTATAGACAATACCTCAGCTACATCCCACAAGGGATACGTGGACAGACTTAGACGTAGCTTGCAGGTGGCCTATGAACAAGCCCAGGCGGCTTCGGATCAAAGGGGGGCCCGCAACAAGAGAAATTTCGATCTGAAGGTTCGAGTGCAAGATCTGCAGCCCGGGGACCGAGTACTGCTACGCAATCTGGGGGTCCCTGGAAAACACAAGCTTGCCGACAGGTGGAGATCTGAGCCCTATGTTGTCTGTAGGAAGTTGCCCGGTTTGCCTGTCTACAAACTAAAGCCAGAAGGAAAGGTGGGTCCACTGAAGACGTGGCATCGGAACCACCTGCTCCCACTTGCTGAGGCAGTCAGAATACCTCCCGTGAGAGACTCCCCTGAACCGGCCTCTATCCTGGATATTCCTAGGCCGAACACTCGGTCCCAGACCTCTCGAGCCAGAGATGGGGAGGCCTCCCAATTGAGTACAGATGAAGGTGGAGAACTGGACTGGCTGTGGCCTCCCTCGACTCTGGGAACGTCCGCCATAGATCTCCCAAATGGAGGGGATACCCCAGATGCAACGCTGAATCCGGAGGCTACTGAATTCATACCCTTCAGTCCCTCAGCTGATTACTGGGAAGATGTTCCTGACACTTGCGCAGAGGAGGACTCTAGAGATTCCATACGTCAGTCGACTTCTGAATCAGAGGTTCCAGAACCAGCAATGTTACCTGAACTTACTCCTGAAGAAGAGCCTGTGGTGCCAGAGTCAGAAGCACCAAGAGAGCAGAGGGCTCGCAGAGTCATCAGGCCTCCCAAGAAACTAACTTACCCCCAAATGGGGACGAGCTCAGAGGACTCTGTTGTAACGGCTAGGAGAAGTGTTGAACAACCTGATCCTTCCACCGTCCATTTGGTGGAGGGCAACCCCAGCTCACTCTCTGGCACAGTTAGGCAGGCCACTCATGGTAGTGTGACCTGTGGGCAAGAGAGTTCCATCCCAAAGTTTTGGTGGGAATTCCCTATGCCAACATCATGCTCGACATTGTCCAAAATGGTAAACAGTATTTGTTGAAGTTTATCTTTGGGGACCAAAGAGTTCAAGTGGGGGGAGTGTGTAGCGGGGTGTTCCCCTTTAATGCAGAGAGACAAGAAGTTCCAGGTGAGAGGTGAGTCGGGAGGAAGTAAAGAGACATTATGGAAGTGAAAGCAGAGGAGAGAGAGACTACATCTCCCATTACATCTTGCAGCACCCAGGGTACATTGCTCCGGAACAGAGACTGCTGGGGCAGACTTTATAAAGGGGAGGTGGAGTTTGTTTGCTCTCTTTGGACACCCCCTCTCCTAGCAAGAGGATCTCTGGATTGAAGACTTGGATGTCGGTGGATTCCTGTTCCCAGACGAATCGATGGAGGAAACGGACTTGGACTTGTCCGGGTGGTGAGAGCTGTTTAAAGACAGATACTTTTATCTTTACTATTCGTTTGGATTACAAAGTTGTTCTTCAAGTGCACCACCAAAGATTGCTAGCGAACATTGTTTCACTGAACTTCCATTTAGATCAGTCAGGCCTGACTGCATAGGTAGACATTGCTGGGTGTTAGTCTACCCATGAGGGGAAGTAGCTGTAAAAGGGCAGCGCTAGAGTTGCATAGCAATACTTTATTATTCTGATTACTCTGTTTGTCTTTATTACTGTTTATTGCAGGGATCTGCAACTTGTTATACTGTTGTTTATTACTTGCCCATTAGCCTCAGTAAAATATCTGGGTCAAGTACATTGGTGTCAGTTTCACTTACTTTAACCACTTGACAACTGGGCACTAAATCCCCTTCGTGCCCGGACCAATTTTCAGCTTTCAGTGCTCTCACATTTTGAATGACAATTACTCGGTCATGTAATACTGTACCCAAATGATTTTTTTGTCCTTTTTTTCATACAAATAGAGCTTTCTTTTGGTGGTATTTGATCACCTCTGGGTTTTTTATTTTTTGCGCTATAAATGAAAAAATACGGCAAATTTTGAAAAAAAAAGGCTTTTTTTTAGTTTATGTGATAAAATTTTGCAAATTATTAATTTTTCTTTATAAAATTTGGCCACAATTTATACTGCTACATATCTTTGGTAAAAATAACCCAAATTAGTGGATATTATTTGGTCTTTGTGAAAGTTATAGAGTCTACAAGCTGTGGTGCGGATCATAAACAATTGATCACACCTAATGTACCGGTGGCCTATCTCATTTCTTACGACCCGAACAAGCCAGCAAAGCACAAATACCCTCCAAATGACCCCTTTTTTTAAATTAGACATTCCAAGGTATTTAGTAAGATGCATCGTGAGGTTTTTGATGTTGTAATTTTTTCCCACAATTCTTTGCAAAATGAAGATTTATTTTTATTTTTTAATTTTTTCCACAAAATTGTCATTGTAATAGGTTATTTCTCTCACATGGCATGTGTATACCACAAATGACATCCCAAAATACATTCTGCTACTCCTCCTGAGTATGGCAATACCAAATGTGTGAGACTTTTATACAGCCTGCCCACATACAGAGGCCCAATATTGAAATGGCACCTTCAGGCATTCTAGGAGCATAAATTACACATCTCATTTCTCAACCACCTATTACATTTTTGAAGGCCCTGGAGCACCAGGACAATGGAAACGCCCACAAAGTGACCCCATTTTGGAAAGATAACACCCCAACGTATAATCTATGAGGCATAATGAGTCTTTTGAATGGTTCATTTTTTTTCCTGAAGTTTTTGGAAAATGCGGGAAAAAAATTAAAACGCAATTTTTTTACGCAAAGTTGTCCATTTATAAGATATTGCCAACACATAGCATGTACATAGTAAAAATGACACCTCAAAATACATTATGCTACTCCTCCTGAGTATGGCGATACCAAATGTGTGAGACTTTTACACAGCCTGGCCACATACAGAGGCCCAACATTGAAGTAGCACCGTGAGGCGTTCTAGGAGCATAAATTACACATCTCATTTCTCAACCACCTATTACACTTTTGAAGGCCCTGGAGCACCAGGACAATGGAAACACCCACAAAGTGACCCCATTTTGGAAAGCTAACACCCCAATGTATAATCTATGAGGCATAATGAGTCTTTTGAACGTTTCATTTTTTTCCAGAAGTTTTGGGAAAATGTGGGAAAAAAATTAAAACACATTTTTTTCACACAAAGTTGTCAATTTATAAGATATTTCCAACACATAGCATGTACATAGCAAAAATTACACCCCAAAATACATTCTGCTACTCCTCCTGAGTATAACGATACCACATGTGTGAGACTTTTACACAGCCTGGCCACATACAGTGGCCCAAAATGCAAGGAACACCATCAGTTGTTCTAGGGACACATAACATGCACATACCAAGAATTACACCCCAAAATACATTCTGCTGAGCAAATGGTAAACAAAAGATTACCTGTTTTAGAAGCGCAGTTGTCCGCAGGAGGATAGCACTGGTCCAGGCAACAGGCAGGGACTTGGTCAGCAAAAGCGAATGCAATTGTCCAGGCAACAGGCAGGAATACTGTCCATAGTTCATACAGGCAGCTGGTGAGCATTCTGCAGTACTCCAATAGTTAACAGTCTTTTTGTTATATACAGTCCAGGGTCAGTGCAAGCAGAGATTGTCAGCAGTGACAAAAATATTGGTCCTGATAGTAGGCAGGTCCATGTGGTGTGGTCAGTTCATGCAACAGGCAGAGGCATGATGGCATAGGTCCTACAGGCAGCAGGCAGAAGTAGGGCCTCGTTCAGGACTGAATGGGGACAGGGGTAGAGGCTTCTCCCACCCAAATCTCTTTGAAGCCTCCGAGTCTCCAGACCCTAATCTAGGAATGAGAAAACAAAAACAATTGTTTTCTTCATCCAGAAAAACAATTCTGGAGCCCCTCACATATGTGAGACCCCTGTGTTATGAATCCCACTAGTCCACTGGCAGGGTAAAAGATCAGTCCAAGAGGCAGGCAAAAAGCATGGTCAAACATTCCAGGGTCAGTTCCAGATCAGGCAGAGGTATAAACAGAATCGGTAGGCAGAAGCGTGGTCAAATAACAGTCCAGGGTCAGTTCCAGATCAGGCAGAGGTATAAACAGAATCGGTAGGCAGAAGCGTCGTCGAATAACAAGCCAGGGTCAGTTACAGAGAAAGCAGATGCATAAGGGGTGTAAAGATAAATGGCAGGAAGTGAACTAATAATTTATTTTGGTATGGTAACGGCGGAAACAATCAATCATGCAGAGGCCTGGTTCTGAAGGACATTGGGAACAATAATAAATGGTGTCTCTTCTCTCTCCTCTTTTGGAGCACACCCGGCATTTTTTCTGGCGTTTTTGGCCTGTTGGTCTGGGAGGGATTTTATCTGGGAAGTGGCGCTCAGAGAGTCGGCTAATGACATCGGATCTAATGTTTACTGGTGGGCTGTTCGGATATATAAGGGCAGTGGTGATTTCTAGGCTTGTGCAATTCGTTTCGTAACGAATTGAAATTCGTCCGAATTTAGCAACTTTCGGACATTCGGAAGCATTCGAATTTCCGAACAAAGCAATTACGAATAAGACCGAATCCGAAATAAATTATACCGCAAATAGCGAATGCCCGAATGTCTTCGGCATAATTCGTTATGAAAAAGTTACGAATGTACGAATCCATACGAAGCACAATAACACTCACTCTGCTCTGCTCTCTGCTTCTCCCACACCGTGCTGAACTCCCTCTCAAAATGGTGTACAGGGGCGGAGGTTATAGCCGCATGTAAAAAACGAAAGTAAAATACGAGATTTCGAATCCATTCGAAGCACAATAACACTCACTCTGCTCTGCTCTCTGCTTCTCCCTTACCGTGCTGAACCCTCTGAAAATGGTGTACAGGGGCGGAGCCTATAGCCGCATGTTAAAAACGAAAGTAAAATACGAGATTTCGAATCGTTACAAATAACCGCAATGTATTTAGAAAAGTACAAATCCATTCGAAGCACATTAGGCATAATAGGCAGCGTCGTTGTGAGAGAGACACGGAAAATTACGAATCAACGAACCCAAAAAAAGTTACGAAAGTAGGAGTTGTGTCCAGAATCAACGAAAAACAACGTACTCTACCGAAAGTACGAATTATAAAGCAACAAAAAATTCAACGAAAAATGTCGCTTGCAAAAATACGAATGAGTCCGAACACGAAAAATCCCGTCTAGCAAAATTACGAATGATTACGAATCAACAGGACCGGAAAGAAACGAACCGAAACGGAACGAATTTTTCCGTTGTGCACAAGTCTAGTGATTTCCTCCTGGAAGAAAAGGAAGGATTTGGGTCTTATAGTGGATTTTTGATATATTACATATGAGTTGTACATGGCCAAATTAAATAAATAAATGGAAACTTTCTTATACCACTGGTATGTTCTTCTTGTGGAAAGGTAGGGTTCGAGCATCTGGTCGTTGAAGTCGACACCCCCCATGAACTTATTGTAATCGTAGATGCATTTGGGTTTTTGTATCCGGCCATTCCTTCTGGTGATTTCAACGAATTCATTGTTGTGGATGGAAGAAAGCACGTAGACGTCTCTTCTGTCCCTCCACTTCACAGCCAAAATTTCCTCATTTCTCAAACTCGCCGTCTCCCCTCTTTTCAATTTTTTGGTGACCAGGCTTTGAGGAAAGCCCTTCCGGTTCGTCCGTACGGTGCCACATGCTGGAGTCTTCATTCTGTGCAAGTTTCGGAACAGGGGCAAACTTGTATAAAAATTGTCCACATACAAGTGGTATCCTTTCTCTAGGAGTGGGTTTATGAGTTCCCAAACTACTTTCCCACTGGTTCCAATGTAGATTGGGCAATTAGGGGGGTTCAGTTCGGTGTCCTTCCCTTCATATATGATGAAGCCATACACATACCCAGTTTCTCTGTCGCACAATTTGTACAGCTTCACCCCATAGCGGGCCCTTTTGCTGGGTATAAATTGTTTTATGCCCAGCCTGCCAGAAAATTTTATTAGGGACTCATCCACGCATATGTGTTTGTCTGGGGTAAACAACTGGGGGAAGGTTTCAGAAAAATAATTTAGTAGCGGCCGAATTTTATAAAGCTTATCAAAATTTGGGTCATTTCGGGGAGGGCACTGGGTATTGTCGTTGTAGTGTAGGAATCTCATAATCATTAGATATCGGGGCCTGGGCATTACTGAGGAAAAGATGGGCATATGGTAGATGGGGCGGGATGACCAATATGAACGCACTTGATTTTTTCCGTTTAGTCCCATGCAGAATGTGAGGCCCAAAAAGATTCTAAACTCCTCCACTGTGAGGGCTCTCCACTGGTAGGGACGGGCATAATAGGACGTTGGGTTGCTTGCTATGAACTGTTGGGCGTATAGGTTGCACTGGGCCACAATTGATGCAAGCATGTCGTCAGTGAAAATTAAATTGAAAAAGTCAATCGGGGCAAAATTTTCTGTGTCCACCTGGACTCCTGGCTGGGCAGTGAAAGGGGGAATGTTGGCTTCTCCTGAATTAGGAGGAAGCCACAAGGGGTTCTGAAGGGAATAGGGAAGGCTGGCATGGGACCTAACCCTTTGGGACTGAGATGACACCCCACTGGTACGTGGCCTTGCTTGCCTGGTGGATGGCACTGCAGTGCTGGTGGATGGCACTGCGGTGCTGGTGGATGGCACTGCCTGCTCAGCAGAACGCCTTCGTCTGGCGGGCGGGCCCTCCTCCTCCTCCTCCTCCTCCTCCTCTTCTGAGGCTGTCAGTGCTCCACTGCTTAGGACAGGCTCGTAGTCCACGTCAGACTCATAGTCAGGCTCATAGTCTGAACTTGCGGAGGAATCCGAATCAGAGAGCTCCCTGTTGCTCTCGTCGGCCGCAAGAATATTGTATGCCTCCTCGGCTGAAAATAATCTTCTAGCCATTGTTGGCACTGACGACACGTGGCACTGATACGTGGCACTGATGACACTGATACGTGGCACTTATACGTGGCACTAATGGCAGATGGCACTGGCAGATGGCACGGGCAGATGGCACGGGCAGATGGCACTTGCAGATGGCACTGGCAGATGGCACTTGCAGATGGCACTGGCAGATGGCACTGGCAGATGGCACGGGCAGATGGCACTGGCAGATGGCACTGGCAGATGGTTCTGGCAGATGGCACTGGCAGATGGCACTGGCAGATGGCACGGGCAGATGGCACGGGCAGATGGCACGGGCAGAGGGCACTGGCAGAGGGCACTGGCAGATATGGGACTGGCAGAGGGCACTGGCAGATATGGGACTGGCAGAGGGCACTGTTTTTTTACTTCACTTTACTTTGATTGTAATATTGTAATAAACTCACTGACAGCAGCACAGATCTCTCTCTCTCCTCACACGCGGTCTCTGTGTGAGGAGAGAAAGCCGGCAATGAGAGATGATCTCATATGTTTACATTTGAGATCATCTCTCATTGGGCAGTGAGATCGAGTGCTGAATGGCCTCTGTGATTGGCCATTCAGCACGATCTGTGATTGGCTGTGTCCAAGGGACACGGCCAACACAGATTTTCCCCGATGCGCGCTCTCGGGAGCGCGCAGGGAGAGTGTAAATACAAGGACGTCCTGGGGACGTCCACTCGGCAGTTAAGGTCCGCGCTGCAGCCGTCTTTCGGCTATAGCGCGGATCTGAAGTGGTTAATAGAAGTTTTAAAGTATATCACTGTGTATGTTTGCCATAGAGTTGCGGTCACGCGGTCCTATCTCCCCTTACTAGCTGTGCCACTGGAGGGTAGAGCCGATTGCCAGGGGTTGACAGCGGTGCACTACAGGGCCCAAAACAAAACCAGCGGCTCTCTTAACTGGGGGTAGCGCTACATAAGATATGTAAGTTTCTGCACTTAGGAATAGATTGGGCTGCTGCCTCCCCTAGGATACTCCAATAATGGAGCAGAAAAGTTGTAAACAGCAAGAAAGAGATAGGTGGCGCTGCCCATCACCTGAAGAGTGAACCTCCAAAGGTGAATCACACTTCACGTGAGTAAGTGCAAGTACTAATCATGGCAATAATATATGCATATATATAAAAAAAATATATATATGTCACAGTGTATGAACCTATAAATGTGTAAATTCATAAAAAATACAATGCTACCAATTCCAATTTGTAGTTTTTGCACCTGATGGTGCATTTAAACACCAATAACATAAAATGTGTGTGTATGTCAAAAGCACACATATATCTAAAAAATGATAATTAAATGATGAAAAATAAACTTTGGAGAATGTATCCCCACAAGTACTAAAACATATATATTAAAAATAAAAATAAAACAAAATAAAAGTCCAGTCTTTTTGCAAGTTGCAATAATCTCAAGTGACTTGTGCAGGTATCCAAAGTGACTTGTGCATACAAATAATCACGAATCCTGTGCAAAAGGTGAGGTGACACTCATGCTCCCCTTCAGTTCCACACTCACCAGATCCTTGTACCCCTACAAGGGGTAAAGCACATGTAATCAGGTGCTTTACCTGATTACAGTATTCAAATCAATCACCTCCTCTGTGGCATAACAAACCATAGGGTCTCCTCATATGTGTAAATATAAAAATGGGCACTCATAGTGTAATTCCAAACAGAATTCCAAATTCTGTTCAGAAATACACTATGAGTGCCCATTTTCGTGATTATTTGTATGAACAAGTCACTTTGGATTCCTGGCTGTTTCAAGATGCACAATAAGGAGGCACTTGAAGAAAGATGAGCTGCATGGTTGAGTCGCCAGAAGAAAGCCATTACTACGCAAATGCCACAAAGTATCCCACTTACAATATGCCAAACAGCACAGAGACAAGTCTCAAACCTTCTGGCACAAATTCATTTGGAGTGATGAGACCAAAATTGAGATTTTTGGCCACAACCATAAACTCTGCATTTTGAGAGGAGTCAATAAGGCCTATGATGAAAGACACACCATTCCCACTGTGAAACACGGAGGTGGATCGCTGATGTTTTGGGGATGTTTGAGCTACAAAATTGATGGCAAGATGAATGCAGTATGTTATAAAAAAATACTGGAGTACCATTTGCATTCATCAGCCAGGAAGCTGTGCATGGGACGTACTTGGACATTCCAACATAACAATGATCCAAAACACAAGGCCAAGTCAACCTGTCATTGGCTACAGCAGAATAAAGTGAAGGTTCTGGAGTGGCCATCTCAGTCTCCTGACCTCAATATCATTGAGCCACTCTGGGGAGATCTTAAACGTGCAGTTCATGCAAAACAGCCCAAGAATTTACAGGAACTGGAGGCCTTTTGCCAAGAGGAATGGGCAGCATTACCATCTGAGAAGATAAAGAGCCTCATCCACAAATATCACTTAAGCTGGTCTTTTTTTTATGCTACACTGCAGCATATATGATTTAGGTGACCATTTTTGCAGGCTATTTTTCACCTATATTGTAACCCTACATCGCAGGTTAAAACAACATTTGTGCTTTTGTCCTTATTTAATGTGACCAACAGTACCCGACAGGGCTGCTCGCTCTCCCTTATTATTCACTTTTTGAGTTGAGAATTTTGCTGCATCCATTTATAAGAATCCTGAAATCTGAGGTATACCAATCAGGGGCAAAAAGTTAAAAAATTCTCTTTACCTAATTGACATGCCACATTAGACTGCTATAATGCCTTCTCAGGATATAAAATAAACTCTTTGCCCCATCTGACTGCTTTAGTAATGATCTGATCAATATTCCATTCGCACACGTTCCTGGTAAAATGGCTCCTATAAGATGGTGGGTGCTGCAACGATTACCAGATGGGTCCTGGAAACATCAAACAATAGAACATATTCGCCAGCACACCAAGGATCTTCCGATTACGTCCAAAAAGGTTTTATTACAAAAAAATCACATCACAAAGGTGCAACGTTTCGGAGTCCCGTAGGACTCCTTCTGACGAAAAGTTGCACATTTGTGATGTGATTTTTTTTAAATAAAACCTTTTTGGACGTAATCGGATGATCCTTGGTGTGCTGGAAAATATGTTCGATTGCTTTAGTAATATGGCTTAAATTTACGCCGTGCAAGCAATTTCTGTTTGCTGCTATAAAATATGTTTTGGATTCTTCTTTTGATTCCCTAATAGTTGATTTGATGAATTTTCCTGTTTCTTGATATTGAATTCCCTCTTTTTAAGCTCTAGAAGCTAAATTGAATACATTTACCTCTAATAGTGGCGTTATGTGCTACCCAATGGCTTCATATGCTACTTCTAATAGGTTTATGAGAACATTGATCCTCTGCTACACAGATAAATCTATGCCAGTCAACAACAAAAAAAATCATTATCAGAGAAAGCAAAACAAAAGAAGCATGTGACCTAGTTTTACGAATATATCAACAGTGACCCAGTTTTATGAATTAAGCTCATTCACACCTATGTGGATAGTATAGGCATGCATATTCAGTAGACAGAGTTTATCTATCTCTGTGGCAGGTCAATTTTCAATCCCAGCACTGTCTTGTTCTGTTTAGGGTTTTAGAAGGGCATACTTTATATGCTTCCTAATCTATAAGATCATAATATCAGTATACTTTGTACCAGCAGTCCTTTGACAGACCAAATTTAAAAAGTTTGTTCATCTGCAACTGATCAAAAGGTCGATCGGCCATGACTTGCAAATATTCATGTTGATTTGTAGCTAAATAATCACTTTGTTCACCTCTGCCTTCTAGCCGTGTCTCTATTATCATGGTACAATCATGGTTGCTAGATTTGTATGCCCAAGCAAAAGACATTTTGATCCAGTTTAATAAAATTGCAAATTAATGCAGTCATTTTTTCTTTTTGAATGTAATGACATGTATTTTAGTCATGAGTCTTCTTTCTTCATACAGCTGTCAGTAAATTGAAGCTAAATATTTCTATTATATTGCTGAGCACATATTCAATAGTTTATTTGAGCAACAGCCATGCAGTTTACCTCAGTTCTAAACCATAATTCAGTTACTCTTTTTTTGTAGAGGGTGTATTGTGGTTGCCCTCATGGTCTGGGATGGATTAATAGCTATCATTTTCAGATGTACATTTTGTAGTTATGAACAATCATGTATATAGTACAGAAATAAGTTTTGATTTTATTTCAGAGCCTTCACAGTCAGTTGAATGATAAAGATTTTATTTTTTTACTACAACAGTTAACTTCAGTTTAATAATTTTAGATATATATTGCATTTTGTTCTCCTCGAATGGTTGAAAGTATTGAACAAAGTGTCACATATAATTATGAAGGATAGCACCTCATTCTATCAAGGAAAATTCATTTATCTCTAAAATGATTCACAACCTCTTTGCTTGCTAGCTAATAATAAAATAAAGAAAATATGTAATACACTGCAAGAAAAAATACAACTAACATTGTTAGACAATAATTGCTTCATTCCCTCATAAACTGTGCCATATGTAGTTGTCTAGATAGATGAAGCTATAGTTTCTCATAACTTTGGCATGTTTTAGATCCAAGTTAATTTAAATATGTTCTGCTTAGATTATAAAAGAATAACTTTTAAATATTAAAGCACTTTTATAGCATATTTGGTATGTAAGGTGTAACTCCAGCAACATCATTTTGTTTTACTTTTGTATAGATTGTGCAAGAATTAACGCCTTTGTTAGGTTTTCTTGCTGGCAGTACCCACATTACATACTGTAGATTTTGTTCTTCTCGTCTTGGAGACAAAACAGAAAGTAAAAATAAATTTCTCAATAGTGGAATGGAAATCCACTCCCGGAAAAAATTGGCGACCCAATAATGAGGGCCGACAACCCATTCCACAGATACAGAAAATCTGCAGATATGGGAAAAGTGGAGGTGCAAGGGGGACACCCCAGACCTCGACTTCTATGTGAAACATAAACAAAAATTCAATTACAACCAATATTATCTTAATTAGGGAACTTTGTGGGGAGAAGGATCCCTAGGACTCCTAAAGGGGTGTCTCCCTCCCCTCCCCAGTTGGGGGGGAGAGAGAGGGCCCCCCTCAGGTGCCCAAAACTAGCTCACGGTACAGAGACTGTCCATTGAGGGCTCTGAGTGCTTGTGGAAATACTGACCTCCAGGCCTCTGTAAATCCCGATTCCCTGCACCCCCGGAGCTGAGCTTGAGAGGAGCCGGGATATTTCCAGCGGAGCACTCTGGACTCCTCAGAGTCTAGGGTCATGGATGTGGTAAATAAACAGTGAAAGCCCTTAGGACAACTTTTTATGAAGTAAAGATTCACATAACATCTTGTCCTTTAAATTGCTTGTAGCGAGCAATGGGAGGAAAACTTGGAATGCATAAACAATGTGACTATGTAGACCAGGAGCGAGTAGCTTCATCAACAGGTATAATAACCCTCATAGGAGAGGGGAGCAAAGGAGAGTAGGGTGTCTGTGGAGTCAGGGCACAGTCTAAAGGAGGCCTGCCATCTTTAGATCTCTTGTTCATTCCTTTGTTCCAGACTGGAGAGACTGGGCTTGCTGGGGGGGGGGGGGGGGCGCTTGGTAGAGCCCGCGGATGAATTGGTAAAGTCCATGGATGCCCCCTGGGATATGATCTTGATGTTAAGGAAGATCTTCTCGCTATTCGGCAGGTTTGAGAAGGAGTGTGTCTTGCCCTTCAGTGTGAATTTCACTGCAAATGGGAAGGCCCATCGATACTTAATGTCCTGTTGTGAGAGGACTGTCAGGAGCGGTTTGTACATCTCCGCTTTTGAATTTTTGAGGGGGAGAGGTCTGCAAAAATTTGTATTTGGTGGCCCTGGCATGTCACCTTTGGTATGGAGCATGATTGTCACATGACTTCTTCCTTTATGGCGTAGAAGTGTGGCTTCACGATTATGTCCCTGGGGGATATGTCTTTTCTGGGGGGTCCCAGGGCCCTGTGAGCTCTGTCCAACTCCAGGCGATGAAAAGGGGAATTGAGGATTAAATCCTTGATAAGATCTTGACTACATGGGAGATGTCCGTGATGGTCTCAGGCAGGCCCGGGATTCTGAAGTTATATCTTCTGGACCTATTTTCCAAATCATCAATTCTGGAAAGGGCTGTTTCAAGCAGGTCCTGGAGGACCTGTATGTGGGTTGAGTTGTGGTTGTTTCTGGATACCGTGAAGTCCAGTTTATTTTCTATGGCTTCCATTCTGGATCCCAGATTTTGGAAATCAGATTTAATGTCCCTTGTGATTTTAGCTGCTGGGCTGGCTAGCCCTCTCTCCAGGAGGTCAGAGAGCTTGAGGAATAGGTCCGCTGGCGGTGTGGCTGGGTCCTGGCCTCAGTAGCCTGGGGATGGGGTAGCCAGTAGGTGGGTGTGGGAAGGCCTGGCCGGAGAAAGCGAGTAATCCTCCATGGTGCGGCCCAACAGGGACTCCGTGGAGGCTGGCGAAAGGGCCAGGGGGAGCTGGGTATTCCCATGGGTCACCTGGGAGTAAGTGAGGGTTGCTGGGGCTATGACTTGCCTCTGGTCCTGGGATCCCTCCATGTAGGCCGCGTGTGGCTGTGCTGCTGCGGTGGCAGCGGCCATCATGGTACACCCTCCCTTTGGTAAGGTTCCTGAATTGCAGCCCGAGATCACGACTTGCTGACATCCAGGGGTGTGTGCGGGGGTCTCAGGGGTTAGGGAGTACCGTTAATAGTCGTCGTGGGTGGTTGTGGGGGACGCTGTTCGTGCCGCTGGTTCGGGGTGGTGCGGAGCTCCTGGCTTACGCGGCCATCTTGGAGCTCCGACGCATGCACCTATGCAGTGCTCTTTTTAAAAAAGAATTACCCCATTTAGTGTCAGGTAGTATGGAGCGTAGCTTAGTAAAGTTGACTCTTTTGAAATTTAGTGTACTTATCCTTGCCCCATGTCTCCCTTTCCTAATATGTCCTAATATTTATGGCAAACATAGTTACTCTATGATCACTTTCCTCTTACATTTACACCTGCAAACAGCTCAGTGTGGTTTGTAAAGGGTAAAGATCTTATTCTAGTAAGATTGGATTGACCTACATTTTCACAGTACATTTTCACAGTATGTGGTTGAGGGGGCCACAGTCTCCAGCATAAGGTTGACTGTGACAAGTAAAATTAGGAAAGTCTGAACGGGGTTACATACCAGCGGTGGATTCTTTTTTTTGGTATAGTTCCCAGTGGTTTGCACAATAGGAAGACATATAGATAGTAGAAATCGATCTTTGCCAGTGGAGGTCAGAGAACAAGTTACCCAATTCTGATTACATGAAGATGCAATTTTAGTCTCAGTACCTCAAAGAGAATTGAAGACCCCACGTTGAGGTTTGCTCTTCAAGCCAGTGTTCTGAATATAAGGGGCAACTCCCTTGAGAGGCTCTGACATATAGACTAGGCAGATACATGTAGGACCTTTACAAAATAATCTGGAGCCGGTGACTGGGGACAAAGAGAAGGAAAATGTATTAAATACTTTTTCAGCTCTGTTTATACAAAGGAGCTAATGTCCATAATGGGGATTAATCCACAATGGCTCAAAAGTGATATTGTCCAGAAATATTTAGACAGAATAAAGGTGGATAAAGCACCAGAACTAGATGACATCTACCCACAGATCCTAAAAGAATTGAGCTCTGTCATTTAAAAGCCATTGTTTCAAATGTTTTATTTTTTTGTTAATGACTGGAATAGCACCACTGGATTGGAGTAGGACCAATGCGGTGCCTATATTTAAAATGGGATCAAAGTCTTTACCATGTAACTATAGACCTGTTAGTTTAACTTCTATAGTTGGGAAGATACTGGAGAGTTTAATAAAAGACCACATACGTAGATCAGTTCTTGCTGGAAAAAAAATATTTTAAGCAACAGACAGAAGTTGTCAACCAAACTGACTTCTTTTTATGAAGAAGAGGTGAGTAAAACCTTGGACAGAGGGGTGGCTGGGAGATGGAATAAATATTTGACGCATAGCTCATCAACATTATCAAGTCATAAGTCAATGTTTTTCTTTTCACTTATGAAATAGTCAAATGTTTAATGTACTTAAAAGACAATTGATAGCAAATCCCTGCTCAGGACTCAGAACTATCTACTATTACTCTGTGTGTGGTCACTTAACTACACATGCATTACTCAGGCATTACTGTCTTTTGTCACGTGTATGGGAAAAATATGTCTTCTTAAACTTGGGGAGGAAAAAGAAAAGCATTACATTGACATTTGGTAAAATGTAAAAGACTGTAAAGGTCCTAAAAGTTTATCATAACATATCATTATTTATTCACAGGTTACATACTGCAAATAAGTATAATTTAAAAAGGTTTTCAAGCTTTATCCACTTTGTACTTCATTTCATCTTCTGTGAAAAGCTCATTAGGGGTTAAAAGCTTGTGAGAATATTTCCTACTTCTTAGGGCCTGCATCAATGGGCTTTAACCGCTTTCCGACCGCCGCACGAGGATATACGTCGACAGAATGGCACGGCTGCGCAAATGGGCATTTATATACGTCCCCTTTAATTTGCGAGTCGTGTGGTTGCGAGCTCCGTGACTGTGCCCGCGGGACCCGCGGACTCAATGTCCGCCTGTGTCCCGCGATCGGGTCACAGAGCTGAAGAACGGGGAGATGTTAGTGTAAACACAACATCTCCCCGTTCTGCCTATTGACATGTCACTGATCGTCTGTTCCCTGTCATCGGGAACAGCGATCAGTGACATGTCACGGAAATCCACGCCCCCTAACAGTTAGAAGCACTCCCTAGGTCACACTTAACCCCTTCAGCGCCCCCTACAGGTTAACCCCTTCACTGCCAATGTAATTTTTACAGATATCAGTGCATTTTTATATTACTGATCGCTGTAAAAATTACAATGGTCCCAAAATGGTGTCAAAAGTGTCCGATGTGTCCGCCATACTGTCGCAGTCATGATAAAAATTGCTGATCGCCGCCATTACTAGTAAAAAAAAAATATTAATAAAAATGCCATAAAACTACCCCCTATTTTGTAGACGCTATAACTTTTGCGCAAATCAATCAATAAACGCTTATTGTGTTTTTTTTTTTTTTACCAAAAATATGTAGAAGAATACATATTAGCCTAAACTGAGGAAAAAAAATGTATACATTTTTGGGGGATATTTATTATAGTAAAAGGTAAAAAATATAGAATTTTTTTCAAAATTGTCGCTCTATTTTTGTTTATAGCGCAACAAATAAAAACCACAAAGGTGATCAAATACCACCAAAAGAAAGCTCTATTTGTCGCACGACCGCGCAATTGTCAGTTAAAGCGACACAGTGCCGAATCACAAAAAGTGGCCTGGTCTTTGGCCAGCAAAATGGTCCGGTGCTGAAGTGGTTAAATAGCAAATGCAGCATGCTTCTGAAACTAGCTTGAAAGGCTTCTTTAATCATTTACAATTCATTGCTGGTACAACTGATCTTCATTTGCCCTGAACGTGACCTGCATTTGACCTGGTTCCATCTGTTTTTGTATTCACATGAATTTGTATGGGAAGAGAAGGAGTTCTGAAACGAAATAAAGATGTCAACATTGGCCCTTACTCTGTTTTTTTTTAAATCTAAAAGGGAATCATTAAAGTTGTAAATGGGCTGTGGCATTCTAGAAAGACTCCTATACATGAATTGTTATTCTAGATTTGTTAATTTGTTCAATTGTAATGCTTCCTTAAATTGCACAATACCCAAAATTGCTCCATCACTTTATTTCTGTTGTGGCCATTAAGCAGCAGGTCAGTGTTTTGAATAGAATGCCCCCCCCCATTACCCCCCAGTAGCATGCCTAGTGCTATTATACTGACAGATATTAGAAAGGTTGTGATGTACAGTGATTATACTCCTCCAGTCACTTGACGGCCAACATACTGTATATGGCTGGTCTGCTTCACTTGTTTTTGAGTGATCATATTTTTTTTTTCAATGTTTTTTTTTTAAACAGCTCAAAAAAAAAAACACGAAATAATTGCAGATCAGTGCAGTAGAACTGGCCAGATCACAAAAGCACAGTCTGCAAATTAGAGGTGGAAGGAATTTTACATTATCTACTCTACTTTAATTATTATATATGATTTGTGTTTCCTAAAACTTAACCAGGAATATTAAATAAATCAGACATGATTCTTTTTCATTGTTTGAATTTCACAAAATTACAGAAATCTCCAGTCCGGATACAGTACATCTGAGGATGCATCTGCAGGGATGTGCATAGATTTTTAGAAATAAGTATGCAATGGCTCTCATAAAAGATAAATTTGAAAGCAACCTTGAGTAGTATTGTAAATCTTTCAAATTGCTAGTGCATTTTAAGGAAAGAAAGCTTTTTGTTGTAACATTCCAATTAATTGAGTTCATCCACAGTGCATGACAATAGCAGTCATCTTTTCTTTTTTTTTCTTTTTTTGCAACATAATGAATGCAGAAATAGTGGTTTAGGTCTATTGTATGAATTTTACACATTGGCACAGATAACAAATTATAGTATGCTACCATGTGCTACAGTAGTGAGAATTCTCAGAAATTTTCAGGACAATTATTTCTAATAAATAAACAGATAGACTATGTGGAAAATAATCTATTTATCTAGTTAGTTTCTTTGTTATTCTGCACTGAAGGGACCAATAAAAAGATAATGGAGATAGCCATAGATGTTTGAATAAAGCAAACATGCACATAGCAAGTGGGGATGAGCTTCGAGTTCGAGTCGAACTCATGTTCGACTCGAACATTGCCTGTTCGCCCATTCGTCGAACAGCGAACAATTTGGGTGTTCGCGGCAAATTCGAAAAGCCGCGGAACACCCTGTAAAAGTCTATGGGAGAAATCTAAAGTGCTAATTTTAAAGGCTTATATGCAAGTTATTGTCATAAAAAATGTTTGGGGACATGGGCCCTGCCCAGAGGACATGTATCAATGCAAAAAAAAAGATTTAAAAACTGCAGTTTTTTCGGGAGCAGTGATTTAAATAATGCTTAAAGTAAAACAATAAAAGTGAAATATTCCTTTAAATTTCGTACCTGGGGGGTGTGTAGTATGCCTGTAAAGCAGCGCGTGTTTCCCATGTTTAGAATTGTCCCTGCACAAAATGTTATTTCTGAAGGAAAAAAAAGTCATTTAAAACCACTCGCGGCTATAATGAATCCCCGGGTCCCCGTCAATACACAGAAAAGTCATTGAAAAAAACAGGGGAGCCCCTGCCATTTTTTTTTAATGATTTTTATCTGTATTGCCGACCCGACAATTCATTAATAGATGCAGTAGTTTTAAATTACTTTTTTTTCTTTCAAAAATGACATTTTGCGCAGGGAACCAATTATTATTTTTTTAAATGCGTGGGGGGTCCCCCCCAAATTCCATATCAGGCCCTTCAGGTCTGGTACGGATTTTAAGGGGAACCCCGCACCAAAATGAAAAAAAAATGGCGTGGGGTCCCCCAAAAATCAGGAAAAGAGGGGGGGACGAGAGAGCGCCCCCCCCTGAACCATACCGGGCCACATGCCCTCAACATGGGGAGGATGTCCCCATGTTGATGGGGACAAGGGCCTCATCCCCACAACACTTGCTCGGTGGTTGTGGGGGTCTGCCGGCGGGGGGCTTAACGGAATCTGGAAGCCCCCTTTAACAAAGGGGACCCCCAGATTCCGCCCCCCCCATGTGAATTGGTAACGGGTACATTGTACCCCCTACCATTTTACAAAGAAAGTGTAAAAAATTGTAAAACAACACACAGTCACAGTTGGGAAAGTCCTTTATTAAAAAAACAAAAAAGCAATTCTAGCCAATGAAGTAGGCGGGACCCCACAACGGGAAACCTGCATTACATCAGAGGGGGACGGTGTTACCCACACGTCACTGGGAAAGCCCGGGTTTACCCGCTTGCCGGGGAATAGCCAATGACGTAGGCGGGTCCCGCCTACGTCATTGGCTATTCCCCGGCAAGCGGGGAAAGCGGGGATTACCCTATGATCTGATGGGTGACCCGCCCCCTTGTACGTCATGGGGGTTTTGTGTAGAGTGGAGACTGGAGGAGACTGCAGCGCTGGACATCGGATCACCGAACAATGCTGGACAGACTGGATTACATCCCTGGAATGTTTTTTTAATAAAGGACTTTCCCCGGGCAAGGGTTATGGGGATGAGGCCCTTGTCACCATCAACATGGGGACATCCCACCATGTTGAGGGCATGTGGCCTGGTACGGTTCAGGAGGGGGGCGCTCTCTCATCCCCCCTTTTCCTGCAGCCTGCCAGGTTGCGTGCTCGGATAAGGGTCTGGTATGGATTTTTGGAGGGACTCCACGCCATTTTTTTTTTTTGGTGCGGGGTTCCCCTTAAAATCCATACCAGGCCTGAAGGATCTGGTATGGATTTTTGGGGGGGACCCCACGCATTTTTTTTTCTTTTGGTTCCCTGCGCAAAATGTAATTTTTGAAGGAAAAAAAAGTCATTTAAAACTACTGCATCTATTAATGAATTGTCGGGTCGGCAATACAGATAAAAATCATAAAAAAACGGCAGGGGCTCCCCTTAATATTCATACCAGACCCAAAGGGCCTGGTAATGTAGTGGGGGGGGATCCTTGCTGATTTTTTCAATTACTTTTCTCTGTATTGACGGGGACCTGGGGATTCATTATAGCCGCGAGTGGTTTTAAATGACTTTTTTTCCTTCAGAAATTACATTTTGTGCAGGGACAATTCTAAACATGGGAAACACGCGCTGCTTTACAGGCATACTACACACCCCCCAGGTACGAAATTTAAAGGAATATTTCACTTTTATTGTTTCACTTTAAGCATTAATAAAATCACTGCTCCCGAAAAAACTGCTGTTTTTAAAACTTTTTTTTGCATTGCTACATGTCCCCTGGGGCAGGACCCGGGTCCCCAAACACTTTTTATGACAATAACTTGCATATTAGCCTTTAAAATTAGCACTTTTGATTTTTCATGTTCGTGTCCCATAGACTTTAACGGTGTTTGCGTGTTCGAACAAATTTTTTGCCTGTTCGCATGTTCTGGTGCGAACTGAATTGCTATTAGGCTCATCCCTAATAGCAAGTGTATTCTTCTGTAATGAGGACACATTGTGCATATAATAGCAACCAATAAGAAATTATCTTTCCTTGTTATGACTAGTGGTCGAACTACCCTGGATGCTGAACCCGAACCCCAAATAATTTTTTTTTTACTTTTTGCTATAATAAATATCCCTCAATTTAAAAACAAAAACAAATTTGTTCCTCAGTTTATGCCAATATGTATATTTCTACATATTTTTGGTAAAAAATTGCAATAATCGTATATTGATTGGTTTGCGCAAAAGTTATAACGTCTATATATATGGCATTTTTATTATAATTTTTTTTTTACTAGTAATGGCGGTGATCTGCAATTTTAATTGGGACTGTGACATTGTGGGGACAGATCTGACACTTTTGACACGTTTTTGGGACCACTGACATTTATACAGTACTGTATAATTGACACTGGCAGAGAAGGGGTTAACAGGGGGGGCAATCAAGGGGTTAACTGTGTGTCCTAGGGAGTGATTCTAACTGTGGGGGGATGGGACTGCCTGGGTGAGGAGATTGATCGTTGTTCATACTTAGTATGAACGACAGATCAGTCTCCTCCTCCCTGACAGCACGGAGATCAGTCTGTTTACATTGACAGATCTCTGTTCTGTCTCTGTTTGGTACCCGTCAGGCAACGCGACCGTCAGGCATGCGCATCGGCTCCGGCGGCGCTCGCGCATCCGTAGTGATCTGAAAGCAAGCCGATGTATAGCTATGACGGGTCGCTCAGGGGAGCCAACCTGCCGCAGTATAACTGCAGCGGCTGGTCGGGAAAGGGGTTAAATTACTGACAAAAGGAATCTCCCTTCTGCTCCTTTATTGTAAAACAACAAATGTCACACATATCGCAAAGGTCTCCAAAATACAAAACAAACCCATAATGGTCCCCCCATAAGGGTCTGTTATGTATTGTCGAGGAACTTTAGAGGGATCTGCTAGCAGGTCTGGTATGATGTATTTTAAGGGGGGCTCAATGAAAAAAAATGTGTGAGGTCCCCCTAAAAATCTATACCAGACTCTTAATCCTTGCATGCAGCCTGGCTGGCCAAGAAAAGGAAAGGAGCATGTGCCCCCCTCGGAACATTACAAGGCCATAGGCCCTCAACATGGGGGGTGACTTGTCTCCATGTTGATGAGGACAAAGGCCTCATCCTAACAACAGCCAGTAGTGTTTGTGCCAAAACCCCTGCTACCACCGCTGTAAGCCTTTTGTCAGTGGCAGTAAAAGAGTTAATGGAGTTTTGTATTTTTAACATTTCAGAGTCATGTGTATTCTTCCTTTAATCTTGGTGTGCTTTATATAGATCTGTGCAGTAAGTAACTCAGTGTAAAACTTTGCTTCTGTGCAGGTATTGTAATAAAGACAGGTCACTGCTGCTCTCTCTCCTTGTGCGGGGTGACTGGTCTTGTCTCCACCTGTCTCCACCTCCTTCTGTAGTTATTGTAGGCAACATGTAGTGGGTAGAGCCTGCTGGGCCCTTCCCACAGCTCTGTTCGTATAGCACAATGATGATGTCAAAGCTATATTTAACTGGTTCCCGATTGGCTCACGTCTTTTTATGGGGGGATAATGGCACCCCTGCGCGAAACCCTGTACCCATACAGGGTTCTCTTTAAGAGCCGCCAGAGGGGGACCCGATGCGCGTGACCTGTGGTCGGGATCGCAGTCGGCCACGCGCGATCACGTGCATGAGAGCCAGCACGGGGGTTTGTGTGTATAAACACACAAATCCCTGTCCTGTCAGGGGAGAGGAGACATAATGTTTGTTCCTAGTAAGTGGGAACAAAGATATGTCTCCTCCCCTAGTCAGTCCTATCCCCATACAGTTAGACCACACTGAGGGAACACACATTTAACCCCTTGCTCACCCCCTAGTGTTAACCCCTTCCCTACCAGTGACATTTACACAGTAATCAGTGCATATTTATAGCACTGATCGCTGTATAAATGTCAATGGTCCCAAAAATGTGTCAAAAGTGTCCGATCTGTCCGTCACAATGTCGCAGTACCACTAAAAATCGCATATCCCCGCCATTACTAGTAAAAAAATATAATAATAATAAAAATGCCATAAAAATGCCATACATTTTTCTCATAGTTTGTAGACGCTATAACTTTTGCTCAAACCAATCAATATACGCTTATTGAGATTTTTTTTAATCAAAAATATGTAAAAGAATATATATTGGCCTAAACTGATGAAGAAATTTGTTTTTTAAAAACATTTTTGGGGATATTTATTATAGCAAAACGTAAAAAATATTGGTTATTTTTTAAATTGTCGCAGTTTTTTTGTTTAAAGCGCAAAAATAAAAACCACAGAGGTGGCCAAATAGCACCAAAAGAAAGCTCTATTTGTGGGAAAAAGGATGCAAATTTCATTTGGGTACAGCATTGCGTGACTGCGCAATTACCAGTTAAAGTGATTGTAAACCCCTCCTTACAACTTGCACCTACAGGTAAGCCTAGATTAACCACTTCCCGCCCGGTCAATAGCAAATTGATGTTCGGAAAGTGGTTTTGTTATCCTGACTGGACGTCTATTGACGTCCAGCAGGATAACATGCCGGCGCGTGCCCACGGGGGAGCGCATCGCGGCGATCGCGAGTGCGGCGTGTCAGTCTGACACCCCACATCTCCGATCGTGATAAGAAGCCTCTGTCAGAGGCTTCTTACCACGTGATCAGCTGTGACCAATCACAGCTGATCATCGCGTGAACCAGGAAGTGCCGGTAAACGGCATTTCTCGGTTCACGCTGACAGGGAGAGCCGATCGGCGGCTCTCCCTGTCAGAGGGGGTGTCTGTGCTGATAATCAGCACATTGATTATCAGCACAGCCCCCTCCAATGTACAAATAGCCTGCCAACCAGTGCCACAATAAAAAAATATGCATTTGCCCACCACAGTGCCAATCCCTGCCCACCACAGTGGCAATCACTGCCCACCATCAGTGCCACATATCAGTGCCTCCTCATCAGTGCCCATCAGTGCCACTTTACCAGTGCCAACTCATCAGTGCCCATCAGTGCCGCCTCATCAGTGCCGCCTCATCAGTGCCTGTCAGTGAAGGGGGGGAAAAAATTATGACAGAAACTTAAAAAAAAATCTTTTTTTTTCAACATTTTTGGTCTTTTTTAGTTTGTTTAGCAAAAAATAAAAACCACAGAGGTGATCAAATACCACCAAAAGAAAGCTCTATTTGTGGAAAGAAAATGATAAAAATTTAGTTTGGGTACAGTGTTGTATGACCGCGCATTTGTCATTCAAAGTGTGACAGCGCTGAAAACTGAAAATTGTCCTGGGCAGGAAGGGACGGAAGTGCCTGGTATTGAAGTGGCTAAGGCTTACCTGTAGGTGCAAGAAATATCTCCTTAACCTACACAGTTAAGAAGATATTTGCTTTTAAAAACCGCGCCGATGATGTCACACGCAGGCGCACTGCGCGTTGCCGGTTTTCTCAATGGAGACTGCCGGTTGTCTCAATGGAGAAAGCCGGCCCCGCGCGCATGCGTGTGACGTCATCGCCGCTCCGGCCAATCACAGCGCCGGAGTGGCGATAACAGGAAGCCGGTCAGAGCTGACATGGCGGCGGCGGCGGAGGGGGACGAGGAGCAATTCGGAGGCTTCGATCTGAGGTAAGTGCCACATAATGAGCTAGTATGCTATGCATACTAGCTCATTATGCCTTTGGCCTCGTACACACGACCGATTTTCTCGTCGTAAAAAACACGTCGTTTTTTTCGACGAGATTCTTGTTAAGCTTGTCGATTTTCTCGTCAAGCTTTCTATGCGTACACACTGTCATTTTCCAATTTCCTCGTGGTTCTCTGCGCTCACGTCCAGCACGTACGACGGCACTATAAAGGGGAAGATATTTTTTCTTGGTGCCACCCCTTGGGCTGCTTTTGCTGATCTCGTGTTACCGCGTGTGAAGTAAAAGTTTGGGAAGAGACGATTCGCGCTTTTCAGTCTTCGTACTTTTCAGATCGTTTTCTGCGGTTCAGTTTGTGCTTGTGGGTTCGTATCTTGACTTTCAGGGCGTCTAGGCAGGTCGTATCTGTTTTACAGTGCGTTATTGCCTGTTCGTTTCTGAATTTCAGTTCGTTATTCATAGGCCTTGCTGTTCTAAAGTGCGTTCTGTTCTGTACGTTCTGATTAGACGACCGTTTCCTAGCCATGTCGCCTGGACGTTCTCGTCGTCGAGTTCGTGCTGTGCGTGCGCTTGGTGTTGGTCTGCTTGTTTTGGACCAAGACCAGTCCATGAATGGTGTGAGGAGGAGTTCATGGACCAAGAATTGGTTGCTCCAGCGGGACCAATTCTGCCACATGCCTCTGCTGCGGGAGATCGTCGAGAATAATCCTGAGGACTACAGGAATTTTCTGAGGATGTCTGACCCCGTTTTTCAGGAACTGTTGGCTTTGGTGTCCCCCTATATTACCAGGAAGGACACCGTTATGCGGGAAGCCATCAGTGCTGAGCAGAGGCTCATCGCCACGTTGCGTTACCTGGCGACAGGGAGAAGTCTTCAGGACTTGAAGTTCACCACAGGCATCTCCCCCCAGGCTCTGGGCCTCATAATCCCAGACACCTGTTCTGCTATTATACAAGTCCTGCAGGAGGACTATATTAGGGTAAGTTTTCTCCCTTAACATCACATTTTATGTATTACATGTATGCTAATGTATTGTATTTCTTTCATCCTTCCCTAATTACCATGATTGTAATATGCTGAGAATGTCCCCTTTGTCCCCATGCATGTTGGAAGCTTTAGATTGCCCCTTTTTTATCCTCCCTAAATATTTCCCCTCACTAACTTTTCCAGCAGGGGCGCCTGTTGCTCCAAATGTTGGGGGGTTCCAACCCCAATTTCGGAAATAAACTTCCTCCTTTTTTGCTCTGTTGCCTAATAAACGCCCCCAGTTGTCCCCTCCAATGCAGCCATTTAGTCCCCTCTAATGCAGCCAGTTTCCCCCCAGCCCTGCACTTACCTTCTTGTGGTCAGCGCCATCCTTCTTCTGTCCTTGATGTCTTCTCCTTCCCTTCATGTTGCATCAGCCAATCATGTTACCATTAAACAGACTTGGTGAACATGATTGCCAGAGCAGCCTGTCAGTGTTTACACAAGGAATGCCCCCTCCTTGCGTCCCCGATTTTTCTTTGAGGAAGCCAATTACATCCCTCAGGTTGTAATTTGCAAGACTTTTTTAATACCTGTTTCTGCTCTGCAATTTTAACCCCCTAAATGACGCAATTATTCATATGTCGGTCGCTTTACAAGAGGCCATCCACCTGAATAGTGTGCAGCATAGACAATACATAGGTTCATGCAACGCATGAACCTATGTATTGTTCCGAGTGATGGGCACAGGAGAGAGGGGACAGTGCTCCAGCGCCCACTCTGGACGCACCGCCACTGCAATGCTATCCTGTGGCCAAACACATCTCCCCCCCCCCAAAATAATTTAGTAATGGCCCATCAGAGGTGGTGATGAATATGATAAATGAGCCTTCCATTATACTTTTTTTACACACCTTAATAAACGTATAATTAGATTGATGTTGGTCTCTAATTTTTTGGTTTAGAATTTGCTTGTAATGTATGCCTTTGTTTTTCTAATATTATTTCATCTTGTTTCACTCCACAGCTTCCTTCCACGCCACAGGAATGGCAGACTGTGGCATCAGAGTTTGCCACGCGGTGGGACTTCCCCAACTGCGGTGGTGCCATAGACGGGAAGCACGTCCGCATCGTGCCGCCACCCCGTTCTGGGTCCTACTACTACAACTACAAGGGGTTTCATAGCATTGTGCTGATGGCGGTGGTGTCAGCACGGTATGAATTCCTCTATGTTGATGTAGGGAAGAATGGCCGGATGTCCGATGGGGGATCCTTCATCCAGACGGAGTTTGCCCTCCGTCTCCAGAGTGACGACCTTGCATTGCCACCGGATGCAGGGAATATTGAAGGACTCCCCTTTGTTTTCTTGGTTGATGAAGCCTTCGGACTCGGACGGCATCTTATGAGGCCATTTCCACAGAGGACCCTGACCCCAGAGAAGAGTGTGTTCAATTACCGGCTGGCCAGGGCCCGAAGAGTAGTTGAAAATGCCTTCGGCATAATGGCCAGCCGGTTCCGCCTTTTTATGACTTCCATCCACTTGGCGGACTACAAAATAAACTATGTAGTGTTATGCTGCTGTGTGCTACACAACTTTCTGAGCCAAAAATCTAATTCGTATATGGCCTCAGTTTTGCCAGAGGCTGGACTTTCCCCTGCAAATCCCCTTCCGGGCCTGGAATCTGCCCGTCTTGGCTTGCCCCCCCAAAATGCCCGTGTGGTTCGGGACAAATACATGGAGTATTTCACGGGTAGGGGGGCAATTCCTATGCCAGCCTATGTCTAAGTATCCCAATAAAAATCTTGTTTAAACCTTTAATTATTTGTTCTTTCCTGTCTCCTAGTTTGTCTTTGTGCATTTGTAGTGGCAAGTGTATTTTACTTTAGTAAATAACAACCAATTTCACTATGTTACCTTACAAAAGAACCAAATAAGCTTAGAGAGTATTATAAAAAGAAGCTACACGTTGTTTGTGGTCAAATATTTTACTCTCTGCACTTTTTTTTTTTTTTTTTACTTTGGGGTTGGCCTGGCCACAACCCGGCAAATTTTGGCTTATGAAAATACAAAAATACCACTTGCATTTCTAAAATGACAACATTGGATACCTCTGAGCAATCTGAGACATTCAGTTACACAAACTATGTCTCTATGTGCCCGTCCTAATATGGGGTCCTGCCACCCCTTGCCCAGCCAAAAATTCAATATGCACACATTTTTACTTTTTTGCAAATAGGAAGTTTACAATCCTGATCCCTATTGTCAACATGTGCTATCTGCCATCAGGGGTGATCAATGGACGTGTTTTGGGGGTGCATCCCCTTCCTCAGTTCACCGACTTTTGATACGAGGAAGGGGTTGCACCCACAAAAGACGTACATGGATATCCCCTGATGGCAGATAGCACATGTTCACACACTGTGTGCATATTCAATTTTTGGCTGCTTTGTTACTCAAAAAATTAGTAAAAATATAAAAACAAACATGTAAAAACAAATGTGTTTGGATGGCTTATTGAATTCTCCCCAAAACATCGAGAATGTCTTTAAATGTTTGTTCCATCACATGGATTCTTTGTTTAATTAGGTCCAGTTCCGTGCTACATTCCATCACTTGCTGGATGAGGCGGAGGGCACTGTCAGCAGAGAACGGTGTGCTATCCTTCACAACATTTCCATCCCCTAAAAACCATAAAAAAAAATTAATAAAACTCTGCAGGCCTACCTCGCTTACCTTAAGCTGTGGTGTCAGATACTGACCTGTTGTGGTGACCAGATCCACAACGTCATCCACCTCTCCTTCCTGCACTTCTCCTTCCTCCACCTCAACTTCCTGCACATCTTTCGGTTGTGGATCTTTGGGAGTTTGGGGTTGCTTGGAAGTTGTGGGGTGCATGTGCTCCCTGGAGTGTCCTCCTCCCAGTCTTCTCTCCCCTATGAGAATAAAACCAAAGGTCTATTTATCACACTGTAAAAATCTCATTTTTAAACTTAAAACAGGCTAAATTGTTTGGAAGTGGGGTACAAGTGTGTGTTTGTGCGGAATTTAAAGAAAAATGCATTATTTATGACCCCAAATATGTTTAGTATTCACATTTGGATGTAATTTTTTGGACATGGAGGCACCACAAATAAACTCTGATGCACCTGTGTGGGACACCCAAAAAAGGCGGGTCTGGTGGCCCACACTATAGTGCTCCAAAGTACAGATGTGGAAGCAGCTGCTGAGTGTCCTCTCCTTTACACTGATTAAAGTTTGCATTTCATTCTCCTTACAAACACATCATCTAGACTTAAAAATTAGCCACAATACTTGATCAAAAATGGCAGATGTCTAATTACTTTTGGGGGTCTTAAATAAGCCAAAACCGCGGATAGTGGCCGAACGAAGTGTCGGTAACGTAACGAACGATTACTGTGCCCAACCTAGTTCAAAATATTACATTTTGGAAGGGAGTCCAATATGAAAAAAAAAAAAAAAAGGTCAGTTTCTAAAAAGATTAATAGCAGAAAGGTCGTCATTTTACTTACTTTTAGCGAGCATCCTCTTTATGCTCCTCAACTGGTCTGGCTCCCTCAGTTTGAGGTCTGACCACCTCTTTCTGAGCTGCTCATTTGAGCGTTTCACCCCGAACTTCGCCCTCAGACTCTTCACAACTTTAGTGAGGATTTTGGCCTTCCTTCTATTTGGTTTGCTATACGGCCCATGCTTGGCATCATAATCAGCCTTGACCAAGATGTCCACCATCTCCGCCATCTCCGCCAAAGACATATTCGATGCCTTGAATCTCCTCCTTGATCGTGACGTGTCCTCGGTCTCCGGGCTTGTCTCCTCGCTAGTTGCGGAATTATCAGACACCTGCTGTAACTCCGCCATATCTGTCTGCGCGCCGAAAGAGAAGGGGCGGGGAAAAGATGTAAGTTAGAACGTCATGGGCGGGCGACGTGTGCGGAGCGACGTGTTCGAATTTGGACGCATGCGTGGTGTGTATATAGCAAACACACATGTGACTATAGTACGTTCGGTGTGCGGAGAGAGGAGTTCAAGTGACGGACGTGCGAACGAAGGTATGTGATTTTGTGAGACTTGTAAAAATTGTGGGCCTATACTGTCTTGAGATTGGTGGAGGATATATATGGTGACTAGGATGTGAAGGAGGTTAGACTGTTTGCCTCACATTATTTAAATATAAATTATTTTACTTGCAGATACAATATGAATGTCTTTATTAGCGACAAAGAGTTCCTGGCGGAATTTATTGACCGGGTAAGGGAGCTGCCGGCTCTGTGGGAGACCAAAAACCCCATCCATAAAAAAAAAGGGGTGAGAAAAGCAGCGCTGGAGAAGCTGCTCCCATTTGTGCATACCAAGGTGCCCACAGCCACAGCAAAACAAGTGGACACTAAAATTGGGAGCTTGAGAGGTACCTACAGGACTGAACGCTCTAAGGTGCTGGCTTCTCAGAGGTCAGGAGCAGGGATGAGCCGAACACCCCCCTGTTCGGTTCGCACCAGAACCTGTGAACAGACAAAATGTTCGTGTAAACTTTAGAACCCTATTAAATACAATGGACTCGAACGTTCGAAATCTAAAGTGTTAATTATAAAGGCTAATATGCAAGTTATTGTCCTAAAAAGTGTTTGGGGACCTGGGTCCTGCCCCAGGGGACATGTATCAATGCAAAAAGAAGTTTTAAAAACGGCCGTTTTTTCGGGAGCAGTGATTTTAATAATGCTTAAAATGAAAAAATAAAAGTGAAATATTCCTTTAAATTTCGTACCTGGGGGGTGTGTATGATATGCATGTAAAGTGGCGCATGTTTCCCGTGCTTAGAACTGTCCCTGCAAAAAATGTCATTTTTGAAAGAAAAAAAATGCATTTAAAACTGACTCGCGGCTATTAATGAATTGTCGGCTCCCGGCAATACATACAAAAGTCATTGATAAAAAAAAAAAAAAAAGCGTGGGGGTTCCCCAGAATTCAATTACCAGGCCCTTCAGATCTGGCATGGATTTTAAGGGGAACTCCACCCCAAGTTTAAAAAAAAAATGGCGTGGAGTCCCCCTAAAAATCCATACCAGACCCCTTATCCGAGCACGCAACCTGGCCGGCCGCAGGGGAAAAGGGGGGGACGAGAGAGCGGCCCCCCCTCCCTCCTGAACCGTACCAAGCCACATGCCCTCAACATGGGGAGGATGTCCCCATGTTGATGGGGACAAGGGCCTCATCCCCACAACCCTTGCCCGGTGGTTGTGGGGGTCTGCGGGCGGGGGGCTTATCGGAATCTGGAAGACCCCTTTAACAAAGGGGACCCCCAGATCCCGCCCCCCCCTATGTGAATTGGTAACGGGTACATTGTACCCCTACCATTTCACGAAGAAAGCGTAAAAAAAATGTTTAAAAAAACACACAAACACCTTGAAAAAGTCCTTTATTTAAAAAAATAAATAAATAAACATTCCAGCGGTGAAATCCAGTGTCCCGCGGCGATCCCGATGTCCAGCGCTGTCCTTCATTGGTTGTGCCTGAGCGGACCTGATGGGGAACTCCCTCTCAGTATTTTAAATGTATAGACCCGCCCCTTCTAAAGTTCCCCATCAGGTCCGCTCAGCGGACGAGATGCGGAACATGAGAAGGGGCGGGTCTATACATGTATTACCAAAGTGAGAGCAGTTCCCCATCAGGTCCGCCCCCTCGGTATGTCAGACCCGCCTACGTCATTGGCTTGAGCGGGGAACTTCCTTCACTATGTAAATTTAAATTTACATACATCACTGCTCCCGAAAAAACGTCCGTTTTTAAAACTTCTTTTTGCATTGATACATGTCCCCTGGGGCAGGACCCGGGTCCCCAAACACTTTTTAGGACAATAACTTGCATATAAGCCTTTATAATTAGCACTTTAGATTTCTCCCATAGATTTTTCGAATTTGCCGCGAACACCCCAATTTGTTCGCTGTTCGGCGAACGGGCGAACAGGCAATGTTCGAGTCGAACATGAGTTCGACTCGAACTCGAAGCTCATCCCTAGTCAGGAGCAGCAGCAGATGATGTTTATGTCCCGGTTTTGTGGTACTACAGCAGGATCTCCTTCCTGGATGACCACATTGAGCCAAGGCCATCACTCTCCACTCTTCCCCCCAGACTTCCCTGCAGCCAACCTGAGCCTTCTCTGGAGCAAGAGGAGGCAGCCATCCTGGATGATCCTGATTTGTCCATCTGGAGCCAGGTATAGTATTAACTGAAAATGTAGTGGGATAAAATTAATGTTTCCCAAATATGTCAGGATGAGAAACATACATTATTTTGTATTCCACAAGTGAAATCATGATCTGTAGACATTATTCTGCACTTAATTGTGTGGTAAATAGTCAAGCTGATGTAGTGGTAAATTTAAAGCAAGGATTTATGCATTTACATTCTAATTGCTTCCATCAGGATTACAAAGTTTGAGGCAAAGATTAAACCAACATATTAAACTATGTTTCTTTTTCATACACAGGATGAAATCAGCCAGGAGGAGGGTCTGGAAACTGTCAGGCAGGAGGAGGAAGGGCCCAGTGGCAGCCAGGAGGTGGCAGGGCCCAGTACCAGCCAGGAGGTGGCAGGGCCCAGTGGCAGCCAGGAGGTGGCAGGGCCCAGTACCAGCCAGGAGGTGGCAGGGCCCAGTGGCAGCCAGGAGGTGGCAGGGCCCAGTGGCAGACAGGAGGTGGCAGGGCAAAGGAGAAGCACCAGATCCCAGGTGCCTCCCATCAGGCTTCACAAAAGAGGCAGGAGGGACAGGACCACCAGTGACGCAGCAATGGCCCTTATTAAAGAGGCCCATGCCACCCTCAAGGAGCCCACATCCCCTGAAGAGGCCATTGCCGGCCTAGTGGAGGCTAAGTTCAAGGTGATGAGCATGGAGCAACGCCTCCTATGCGAACCCCTGCTCATCACCTTGCTCAACAAGGGGGTGATGGAGCAAATTACCCCCAATACCGCCATATGTGAGGTGGCCCAACTGACCCAACCTCAACCTCCACCTCCACCTTCCTCTTCTGCCCCACCCCCTTCTGCTACCCCTCCACCTTCTGCCCCACTCCCTTCTGCTACACCTCCACCTTCTGCCCCACCCCTTCTGCTACACCTCCACCTTCTGCCCCACCCCCTTCTGCTACACCTCCACCTTCTGCCCCACCCCCTTCTGCTACACCTCCACCTTCTGCCCCACCCCCTTCTGCTACACCTCCACCTTCTGCCCCACCCCCTTCTGCTACACCTCCACCTTCTTCTTCTGCCCCACCCCCTTCTGCTACACCTCCACCTCCTCCTCCTGACAGGAGTACCCCTCCAGTGGGCCAGCCTCCAGCTAAACGAAGAAGGAAGGCTGCAGGAAAGGCTGCAGGAAAGGCTTCAGGAAAGGCTTCAGGAAAGGCTGCAGATAAGGTTGCCAGGAAGAAGAGGAAGTGATGGCCTTGCTTCATTGTGGTCGCACTGGTCGGACAGAAGGCAGCCTGTTGTAGTACCACACACTTGGGACATATATCTCACCTGCTGCTGTTCCTGACCTCTGGGAGGCCAGCATCAGATTGTGTTCTGAAATGTGGGCCTTCTCAAGCTCCCAATTTTAGTGTCCACACAGGGTTGGTGTGTGCTCTGGGGTCCCTGGGATGCACAAATGGCAGCAGCTTCTCCAGCGCTGCCTTCTCTTTATTTAATTTATAAACATGAATAAATGTGTTTTTTGTTTAAGTTCATACTTGACTATGTGTATTTTTAAATAAAAAAAAAAAAGCTTTGGAGTAAGCAGATACATTTGACTGACAATAAAAGGCACAGATATCACCCCCCCCCCCAAAAGAATAACTAAATCTGATTAGCTCAAAAACATGGTGTGAAATTTTAAAAATATAGATTAGAAAATTAAATGTGAGATCGCTATCAAAACATTGAGAAATTATAATTAACATCATTTTGAAAAATCTAACCATTTAAATTATTCCTAAAAACTTGCACGATATAATACACATAAATCTTATAAAGAGCAGCATGAAAAAGGTTAAAAATAAGGCAGAACTCTGTGTGAATATCAGCAGCAAAAGAAGGTCTCTCGTTTTGATTAATGTAACATTCTAACGAAGAATTCAATGCAGAACATTTAAACGATGAAATATTTATGAGCGTGACGAATGTGCTCTCTCCATTATGAAGGCTTGTTTTACCAGAAGATGCGCTCCCGTCTCATAGTTGCTTGTGAGCATGCGCGCTTTTGGAAGAGTCGTAAAAGCATACACACGAACCATTTTCTCATCACAAAACAGGCCGACGAGAAACACGACGAGGAAATCTGGAATCCTGACGAGAAAATAGAGAGCAGGTTCTCTATTTTCTCGTCGAGATTCTCGTCAAGTTTCTCGTCGTAAAACCATACACACGAACGTTTTTCTAGACAAAAAAACTCTCGCGGCACTTTTCTTGACTGTTTACGACGAGAAAATCGGTCGTGTGTACGAGGCCTTTCTCTTGCAGGGCATATGTTTATCTCAAAATGTTGAGGAGGGTTTACTTCCTCTTTAAAGCAGCGCAGTGCCAAATTGTAAAAAGTGCTCTGGTCAGGAAGGGGGTAAAAACTTTTTGGGGCTGAAGTAGTTAAATGGTATTAGCTGGGGTTGCCAGGCATTTAGTTCACATATATATACAATATATATATATATATATATATATATATATATATATATATATATATACAGATATATACAGTATATATATCACATTTATATTAAAGCCATCCAGAGAGTCATACAATGCAAAGGGATTCAAATAAGGAAGGGACTGTTCTAAACACGGGAAAATGCTTCACTTTACAGGCATACTATAGACACCCCCCAGGTAAGAAATTTAAAGGAATATTTTCACTTTTATTGTTTCACTTTAAACATTATTAAAATCACTGCTCCCGAAAAAACTGCAATTTTTAAAACTTTTTTTTGCATTAATACATGTCCCCTGGGGCAGGACCCAGGTCCCCAAACACGTTTTATGACAATACCATGCATATAAGCCTTTAAAATTAGCACTTTTTATTTCTCCCATAGAATTTTAAAGGGTGTTCCACGGCTTTCGAATTTGCTGCGCACACCTCAAATTGTTCGCTATTTGGCGAACATCGGGCTCATCCCTAGATTCAAATACAAAAAGCTATAGACAAACAATATCTCAGCTGAAGTCATACAGAACAAGTATGGGAACATTGACTCAGGTAGCAGTAATGGGTAGGAGACATAATGAAACTCCTTAAAACATATATCAATAAGACCTTACTCAAAGCCATAGGCTTCTTTGAAAAGCTGTGTTCCACAGGAGCTACCTCAAGTCAACTACCACAAAGGGACCCAAGACTTTTTATTTCTGAAGGGAATTGGGAAGTGTGTAGGTGGGCTAACCACCCTCCCACACAAAAGTATAAACCATAAAACACAGGAAAACCCTACACTGCTAAAGATAGAGGGAGCAAAAAGGAAAAGGGGACAAAACAGTAAAAGGGAGGGGGCAGGGAAAGGAAAAAAATGAAGGGGGGCATGTTATGCATTATGCAGGGGGCATGGTATGCGTTATGCAGGGTGCATTATCTCCAAGACCTGCAAAAAACACTTCCAGGCCATGAGTTATTGACCTAGATAAGTGTGATAGGCCTGGGAGAATAAGATGGCATTCCAGTAATTCATGTTTTCTGCTACTGTTCCTCTTTCCGCTTGATGGCGGCAGTGGGTTCCTCCATCCTCTGAGTCTCCTCATTAACAGAGAACTATTATCCCATTGAGGGTTCCGTACACCTCCACTTCTGAGTTTTACAGACCCTGGCTGCATTTATAAGATTTGCTACTTTCATTTTTTTTTATATCAGTGTTTAGACAATAGGGTCAAATGTATTAAGAGGGCCTCAGGGTGATTTTACAGCTGGATGTCCATAATCTCAAACACAACCACCGACTTTTCCAAAAATGGGCATATTAACAAGCACTGCCACAAGATGTAAATAAGAGTTCCACACTCCCACTAATACCTCCAAAACATTGGTGATACAGAAGGGAACATTTTATTTATAAGGGTGGGTACCGTGTACCACCTGGTCAATAACTTATAACCAGCCTCATAAAAAAAAATAATTGTTATAGTCAATTTATGTGCAGAAAACAAAACAAGATCCCTCTGTTCCTTCGACAAGGTGAGGCCAAGATCAAACTCCCACTTGCTCAGGAAAGATGGATCAAAATCTGCACAGAGATTCACAAAAAGCTTTTAGGACTCTGCTCATCAGAGCAGAGGTTTTTGAAAGGAGAGTACCACCCAAGTCCAATGGTAGATGGTTTAATAGTAGAGAGAACATGTTTGATTTGGAGTGCCTGGCAAAATGGCAGCGGGGGAGTTACCATGGATTGAATATCTGTGATAGATTTCCATGTATGTCCATTCACAAAAAATCAAAAACTGAAATTGGTTGGTGGTCAAGAATAGCCTGAAGAATTGACAATCAGGGAGATCTCCGGGAAGCCCGAGGGTGAGAATGGGATACATCCTCCTTTCATTACCGTCACCAGTATATTGCCTATCGGTGAATGGGTCATCTTGGGGCGGGGGCATTGAGAATTGCCATGGGAGAGTCGGTATGGGGAGAGAGGCCATATCCTTGCTTTAGCATATGTTACCCATGTTAGTGTCCAGATCTCCATGCCATTTAATTGACTATACCTTGCCTATTACCCTATAGAATGGCTAGAACTATTTTCTCACAATTAACTCCCATTGACTTTAGTGGGGTTTGGATTCCGCACCAAATTTTATTGAACTATGGGGAATCCTGCTTGAACCAATATTCACTTGCACTTTTGCAGTTTACAAGGTAAATTCAAATAAGGAAGGGACTGTTCTAAACACGGGAAAATGCTTCACTTTACAGGCATACTATAGACACCCCCCAGGTACGAAATTTAAAGGAATATTTTTCACTTTTATTGTTTAACTTTGGCAGATGGCTGATTTCTGCCCAATAGATGTTAAGCATTGTTTTTTGTGTTAACCAATGGCTGCGTTCCTCCGCTCGGCCAAATGGTTATTTAATGCGCAGGCGTGAGCGTGTGTGCGTACCCCTGATGACGTCAGTTGTGACGAAACGGTCGTAGGGTAATCACGCACACACGCATTGCGCATGTGCGAACCATCTCTGTAGGTCTAGACAGAGTTTTTTTAGATCCTTGCAAAGAAGCACTTTTAAACTTGGGGACGCTGGTCCTGTTACTTTTTAAATAAAAGACCACAAAAAGAAGCTCTGCATTACTGGAGTCTTTTTTCCCCCCTTTTTCTTCTCCTGGGAATGTTGAGTTTCCACCGGATGCCTGCACCCCATTTGTGAAAAGGAGCATTTTGCAGCTTTTCTTTGACCGTGTCTGGAGAGTGCAACCTGGAGGGGACATCTCTAAATGCCAGTCAGTACCCTGAGGAGGGAATCTCCACTATCCTGATGGCATTCCTGGTACACTGCTAAGCCTATTTTGACCCCCCTGAGAAGGGCGATTGCTGGCTTTCTGGTTAGCCTTCATTTTTATCACAAGGTAACGGGCAGCACTGGTGGTGAATGTTACCTCTATGGTTCCAAAATGGATATTACCCACTGAATACTCATTGGATGATTACACCTATGAACATTTGTTGGTTTTGTGTGTCATACACATATTCACTGCACATGCAGTTAGTCTATATGGACTATCAATTGTTTACGGTTTGCATCATTTTTGAGTCTATGTATTTATGTTGTGCACTTATCACTGCACTCTATATGGTTTAACACTATATACACATATTCACTGCCTATGTAGTTGGCCTTCATGGACTATTAATTGCCTATGGTTTGCACCATTTTATGTACCGTATATATGTTGTGCACATATCACTGTATTTCATATGGTTCTACACTGTATAGTTTATTATCCAGCGCTGCACTCTTTTTCTACATCCATCTTTTGTGCCCCATATCAGGGTTATAGTGCTTAGCTGCAGGATATCCTTCACGGTTTTATTTAATATTTTTCACATTTGTGCTTTTTAATTTTGGCACACACACCTAGTGCAAATTCATTTAGATTTTGTATCACATTTGACATACTAGCATAATTCTTTGTCGTGGAATGTCATATACAGGAGTAGACATTCTGTAGTTGTCATTTAGATGCAGAATGCCAGCACATAATTTGTAAGCCATCTTCTCTATAACACCTCCTCTCCTTGGAAGCACCACAGAGTTGGGACCTGTATACTAAGTCTGCAGCATTCAACTTCCATCACTTCTATCACCAAGTAGAATCAAGGTGCCCAGTATACCAATCTCTCCCAATGTCCCCTCCATAGCTCTGCCCAGCCGAACACACTCTCAGATGGCTTACTTGTTCTCATACTTCATTTGTACTCACATCAGAGGACTCAGGCCTGGCTTACAAGGTCTTATGCATACCACTACAGTAGACAAAGGTCAGGGGAGTTAGAGCGGCTACAGTTATTCCTACTAAGTTCTGTAACACTTTGCCTTGGACTCCAGCCCTACAAAGGGCCCCTTAAGTTGGTAGCAATTACATCCTAGCAGCTCTTGGCTGTTTGGCTCCCATGCCCCGTCCCCACCTAGGCTCCTCCCACATTGGTATTTATATGGGCACAAACTCCACCCATTACATTACTACAGAAGGGGTTTCTCTAAAAGGAACCCAACACCCAATTACCACTCTCCCCTTATTATACTATAGTAGGAATAGAACCATATAGTGGCAAACAAGCTAACTGCACCTGCCAACATATTAGGCCAGGAACCTTTTTATTCCATGTTACATTTGATATTGCTCATGTATTCAATAGCTATTTGTTGCATATATACAGTGCCTTGAAAAAGTATTTATAACCCTTGAAAATGTACACATTTAGTTATGTTACAACCAAAAACGTAAATGTATTTTATTGGGATTTTATGTGATAAACCAACACAAAGTGGCACATAATTGTGAAGTGGAAGGAAAATTATAAATATTTTTCAAATTTTTTACAAATAAATATCTGAAAAGTGTGGCATGCATTTGTATTCAGCCCCCTTTACTCTGATACCCCTAACTAAAATCTAGAGGAACCAATTACTTTCAGAAGTCACCTAATTAGTAAATAGAGTCCACCTGTGTGAAATTTGATCTCAGTATAAGTACAGCTGTTCTGTGAAGCCCTCAAAAGTTGTTAGAGAACCTTAGTGAACAAACAGCATCATGAAGGCCAGGGAACACACCAGACAGGTCATGGATATAGTTGTGGAGAAGTTTAAAGCAGGGTTAGGTTATAAAAAAATATCCCAAGCTTTGAACATCTCATGGAGCACTGTTCAATCCATCATCCAAAAATGGAAAGAATATGGCACAACTGCAAACCTACCAAGACATGGCTGTCCACCTAAACTGACAGGCTGGGCAAGGAGAGCATTAATCAGAGAAGCAGCCAAGAGGCCCATGGTAGCTCTGGAGGAGCTGCAGAGATCCACAGCTCAAGTGAGAGGATCTGTCCCCAGGACAACTATTAGTCGTGCACTCTACAAATCTGGCATTTATGGAAGAGTGACAAAAAGAAAGCCCTTTTTGAAAGAAAGCCATAAGAATTCTCATTTGCAGTTTGCAAGAAGCAATGTGGGGGACACAGCAAACATGTGGAAGAATGTGCTCTGGTCAGATGAGACCAAAGTTTAACTTTTTGGCATAAAAGCAAAACACTATGTGTGGTGGAAAACTAACACTGCACATCACCCTGAATACTCCCTCCCCACCATGAAACATGGTGGTGGCAGCAGGGACTTTCTACTAGGGCTTCAGGTTTCATTTCAAAACAAGTTTGGACCGAACCTTGACTGTTCAGGATAGGGGTCTGCTGTTGATGAGGGGACTCCCTGGCTGCTCTATTTATAAAGACAACTATGTAACCAGGAGCTGTAACAGTATATTTTGAAATAGTCAACTGGAGAGCAATAACTGAGATTAAGAGCAATATAGCTCCCAATCCTATATTCAAACTGCTCTCAGGGGATTCCAAACCTGGGAATGTCCCCAAGAGCAGATGCACACTTAAATGGCAAACAAAGCACAAAATGTCCTTCATGTTAGTTTGTCACCATATTGCATGTAAATTGAGAGGCTCATTCGAGGAAGGGCTTCTGCTTATGCCGGCTGGCACATTTCTCTGCGCTTTTTTAACTTATATTGATGTAAGTACGTTACTTTTTTCTTATTAAACGCTTTTAGACGTTATCACCCTATGGTCCTCTCCTCTGTTTTGGTTACTTATGCATACGGAGCCATCATACAGCAACGCCATATTGTACACTGGAGGAGCATCCTGGGTGTTCTGATTGGGTTTGAGTTCCATCCACCCACTACTTGCAAGCTAAAGGCCGCGGCTAGGTTATAGCCGACTGCGCTCCTTTTGCTTGCTTCTGCTAAGAGAGATAATTTTACTACGGTGGTGGTCACTCCGGTTGTCAAGCACCGTGGTGTTACTATACTGTATGGTTTCTGGATGTTTCTACAGCATATGTGATTCCTCCCTTCTGATACTACATTGGCATCTATAGGTCACCCTTTTGGACTGCCTTCATAGCCTTCATATCATCATTGACTTTTTGAGGATTGCTCATTAATGTTCTTGGCGCAGCTTTTTCTTTATTTTATGCTTGTGTGTGGTTATCTCACTATTGCTGCGGCCTTGCTCCTTTTAGTTTAAATTGCGTATGTATTGGTCTTATCCCAGTCTTTTCTTTATTTAAAGCACAATATGACACTTTAAAATGGATTGATTACCTCTTCTCAATTTGGCTCTATGAGTCCAGGCAGGAGAAGAGCAGAGGAATGACTACCTTTGTGTCAGGTCTCTCTCTCCTGTCCCCTGACACCACAGGCCTAACGTTAAACACTTTATTCAAGACAGCAGATAATGGCTTAACTTTCTAGATAAACTGTCCCACACACCCAATGCATATACAGAGCCCTGAGTATGTGTGTGTGGATCTGTATGGCACAAGTAGCTTCAGTCCTTTAAAGCAAAGATAAGGTTTGGTGTCTTCAGCTAGCCACTTTCGTTGGTGCACTTAAACTGCTGTATAGCAGGGCCAAACAACACAACTGGGCCAGATTATCAAGTGAAGGCAGGGTTTTGTTCAATATGGTGAGAGGACAATGATGTCTGTATACAATGTCCCAGAAATGGATAGCCTTATCCCTTTATCCGTGTGGTACTACAAGTGTTAGCAAGATGACTACCCACAATGATGTCTTTATACAGCGTTCAAATAACTCCTTCTGTAGTGCAGTGTTTCTGTTCCCTGCAGATGAGCAGAAATGCCCTCTCACCAAATCCTGCTATCAAGGCCCAAACGAACATCCTGGAACAGACAGGCTCTCTTGGCAATCTGACTGGTCACCTCACAATGGAACAATTCACTGTCGGTGCAGGTGCGCATCGATATGCACCTGGGATCCCCTCTCTCAGGCTGGATGTACCAACTGGCGGCGGAGGCCTGAATCACACGGGGAGATCATCTGAGAGACAGCATCTCTCCCTCAGGTCTCTTCTTTATCTTAAGGCTGACTGACCTTTTCTCAGGACACAAAAATGGAGTCTTTTACTTTCCTGTCAGCAGAGCATCCTGAGCTTTTTGTAGTTCCTTCATGAATACCAGGCTATATAGCCGCTTTGTGAGGGAATTGCATGTCCCAGAATCCATTCCTGCAGCTTAGTACAGTCTCTGATTGGCTGCTGTAACTGTGCCTTTAATTGGCTTACTTCTTCCTGCACAGGGAGGAACAGAGTAGCCTGTGTGAGTCAGCTCACTTTACCGCAGGAGCTGGCAGGCAAATTCTTCCTATGTGAATAGCCTGTGTAAATCACTCCGCCTAGCTTGGCGGGGTCACGGGAAAAACAAGACACCCGCTACATAGGTATTAATGTAGCTATATTCCCTGTGTCATTTGTTTGCCTAACCTTATGAATATGTGTTTACATGTCAAGGCTGATCAATTCCATTATGTTTATAAATTTGTTCATATAGCATGTCCCTATTCACTAAAAGGACAGGCAACTTCTTGTTCTGGGTCACACAGTGTCCAATCCAAGGCTTGCCATTTCCTTTGTATTGCATCACAAATGAGGGAGTGCTACTGAAATGAAAGCACATCTCTTCAAGCATGGTGATCTCTCTGTGCCAAAGTGAGAGACCCAGGGATTGTGGGATATTTGTTTCTTTACAGGAAATGTTGGTTCTTAGACTACAGACAGAGGTCATGCATTAACCTGTGCAGAGGCATCTGACATACTTCATATTTGAACACAAACAGAAACTTCTGACACCAGAATGTCAAGATTTAAGCCTCGTACACACGATCGGATATCCTATGGATTCTAATCCAATGGTTTTGTCCATCGGAAATCCGATGAAGCTGACTTCCATCAGTCTTGCCTACACACCATCAGTCAAAAATCCGACCGTTCCAAACGCGGTGACGTAAAACACTCAGATGAGACGAGAAAAATTAAGTTTAATGCTTCTGAGCATGCGTCGACTTGATTCTGAGCATGCGCGGGTTTTTTATCCGATGGACTTGCCTATAGACGATCGGAATTTGCTATCGGTTTTTGATCCATCGGAAAATTTTTAAACATGTTCTATTTTTTAAAACCGATGGAAAAAAGACCGATGGGTCCCATACACGATCGGTTTGTCCGATGAAAAAAGTCCATCGGACTGTTTTCATCAGTAAAACCGATCGTGTGTACAGGGCTTTACTCTACTATAGGCTTTGTGTACTGGCAAACAAATTACACTATGAATCTACATGATTAATGCACATCTTATGCAGTTGAAAAACACAGGGTGCTGGAAGAAAGGTTTTTAATGCTTTTAAGGGAGCTTTACATTTTAAATTTTTCACTTTAAGCATTACTCAGATCTAGGGATGAGCCCGATGTTCCAGTCGAACTTAAGTTCGACTGGAACATCGGGTGTTGGCCTGTTCGCCGAATAGCGAACAATTTGGGGTGTTCGTTGCAAGTTCGAAAGCCGCGGAACACCCTTTAAAAGTCTATGGGAGAAATCAAAAGTGCTCATTTTAAAGGCTTATATGCATTGTATTGTCATAAAAAGTGTTTGGGGATCTGGGTCCTGCCCCAGGGGACATGTATCAATGCAAAAAAAGTTTTAAAAACAGCAATTTTTTCGGGAGCAGTGATTTTAACCACTTGTCCCCCGCCCACTGTCAATTGACGGCGGGCGGAGGATACTCTCGTTCTGGGAGGACGTCATATGACGTCCTCCCTTTAAAACGAGCTAGGAGGCGCGCGCGCGCCGCATTCACAAGGCCCCGGTGCGCGTGCCCGGCGGCCGCGATTGCCGCCGGGCACCCGCGATTGCCCGGGAAACGAGCAGGAAAGTGGATCTCTGTGTGTAAACACAGAGATCCACGTCCTGTGAGGGAGAGGGGACCGATGGTGTGTCCCTTGTACATAGGGACAACCATCGGTCACCTCCCCCAGTCAGTCCCCTCCCCCCACAGTAAGAACACATTGAGGGAACATATTTAACCCCTTCCCGCCCCCTAGTGGTTAACCCCTTCCCTGCCAATCACATTTATACAGTAATCAATGCATTTTTATAGCAGGGATCGCTGTATAAACGTGAATGGTCCCAAAAATGTGTCAAAAGTGTCCGATGTGTCCGCCGCAATATCGCAGTCACAATAAAAAAATCGCAGATCGCCGCCATTACTAATAAAAAAATAAAAAAATAAAAATGCTATAAATCTATCCCCTATTTTGTACATGCTATAACTTTTGCGCAAACCAATCAATACGCGCTTATTGCGATTTTTTTTTTTACCAAAAATATGTAGAAGAATGCGTATCGGCCTAAACTGAGGAAAATTTTATTTAAAAAAAAAAAATGGGTATTTATTATAGCAAAAATTAAAAAATAGTGTTTTTTTTCCAAACTGGACACTCTTCTTTTGTTTATAGCGCAAAAAATAAAAACCGCAAAGGTGATCAAATACCACCAAAAGAAAGCTCTATTTGTGGGGAAAAAAAGGGCGCAAATTTCGTTTGGGAGCCACGTCGCACGACCGCGCAATTGTCATTCAAAGTGTGACAGCGCTGAAAGCTGAAAAATGGCTTGGGCAGGAAGGGGGTTTTCGTGCACAGTAGAGAAGTGGTTAATAATGGTTAAAGTGAAACAATAAAAGTGAGATATTCCTTTAAATTTTGTACCTGGGGGTGTCTATAGTATAAAAAAAAAGAAGGGGAACACCCCAAGATGTATAAAGGGGTGTAAAAGTTGCTACTTAATACAATCGTAGGTATAGACTGAGACTGGGGGAAATGATTAAATAATTTATTATTGTCAAAAAAGAATGCTCAGAAAATTTCAATTGGCATTAAAAATAACACAGATAACTGCTACCACAGACTACTGACGATCACCGATGGTGATCTCAGTAGGGGGGGGGTGGTCAAACAAGACAGGACAGGACTAACAGACATGACAAATAACAAAATAAGGGAACACACAACACAGAAAGTCCAGACATCGGCATGAAATTCGGAGTGCAGCTGAATAACGCTAATGATAGCCTGAGATGTCAATTCTAATGATTGGGAAACCCCAAATAAAACTACTAAGGCGTATCCAGCTCCACTGCGAATTACCCCGGGGTGATACCATCAAACAAATGCCAATCCTAACATCTAGACACTGGTCCCAAGGTAATGTTCAATATCAGAAAAAATTATTGATATATTGGCCAAAATTGCCAAAAACAGGGGACCTCAGTAAGCAAAAAATGTCAGGGTTCATCCACAAAGGACTGCGGAACAATTTTCAAGATAATCAGTAGATAGTAGTGGTTATCCTATCCTTCTTTTTCCCACTGTTTGGAGACCAGCGGGTGGCTGAAGATTTTTGTATCTACTTTGTAGCTGATTGAGCCGCCAGCTGCTGTATCTCAAAGTGGTACAGAATCAATGTTCATTCAGGGGAATAGAGCCACATTCAAAGATATCTGTGCATCAGCGAACTGTTCCTTAAGCATAGGTCTGTGGTAATCAAATTAGTTGAGCCCTGCAACTATATAGTGATGGCCTGTGGAGCCTGTTTCATACGTTACCATCCCGGGAGCGTTCATATATTGTAGTGGGCACCTGTGATGTTGCAGCTCTTCCCGGTACTGGTGAATGAGTAGTTTGGATTTACTCAGTCCGTTATCATCTGCTGCTATTTCAGGAGCCTTCTCCGCTCACCTGGGTGGATCACGTACTTGTGCTGACAGCGTCTGCGGAGATATCAATCTCTATGCTGAAGACGCCACTCTCGGCTTCACGGCTATGCTGGGCGGGGATTGCGTTGCCGACGTCACGTGACCGCTGTGACGTCAACGCGTTTCTCTATCTGGATAGCGTAGCTTCGTCTGGACTGGGTGGTGGGGCGGCTCCTGGTGGTTCTATTTATGGACATTGTCCTTCCGACAGGCCGCCCTCTTGTGAGAAAAAAAGGAGTAGGCATGTAGTTCTCCCATCCTTAGTGGATGACCACAACAAATAAAAAACTAACATACGAGGGAAGACAATTTGGCCAATGTAGCCACGGCTTTGGTTCACATATACTATACTATAATTAGGAGGAATAATATAGCTACGGTATTTAGTTCATACTACTGCAACTAGTCATGGAATTATTTATATATATATATATATTTTAATCAACATAAATCATGTACCAATAATTAGTATTCATTTCACATATTGTTACTTAAATCCATCATTCCCGTTAGGGAATGGAGATGACTCAATGATGGTAGACCCATGTCAAAAGCTGTAGATATGAATAATACCAATCAGAGACTCAGAGATTTAGAGTCTATCTATAACTCAGTTTCGATGTGTTGGGATGCGCTGGGGTCTAAGCCAGATGGCTTAAGCTTGGTAAATCACATAACCAAGACATCATGATTTATTTCATATATTGATCTTCGCATGCTCCCAGGTGTGGCCCAGCGTCCACTCAGCCAATTTCCCTAGTAGTACCCAGATTTGCATGAATATAGCCAGCATCTCACCTTAATATGTGGATATACCCATAAAGGATTAGGGGTATGGACAGCGAGTCACACCCAGGAAGCAATGCAGATATTAACCCCCCCAGGGCAGCCCACACATCAAACAAGATCGGAGTCCATGATTAAGCCATACTCAAGCGTGCCTAGTCAATACTAGAGATGGATTTACCAGAGGAGATCAAGCAAGAGGAGGTGATTAAATCAATATCACCTATTTTTGATTTTTATGAAAAAGTTTTTTAGGAACACAAAAGATAAAGTTATGGGATAAGGGGAATGATGTTGGGAAGGGGGAGGGGAAGAATAAGTTTTTGGTCAAGTGTCTAAAATCAAGTGTCTAAAAAGACCTGAAGATTGAGTTCAGTGTTTAACCCCATAGGGGCCAAGGAGCCTAGGCGGAAAATCCACTATTTTTCCTTCTGAAGGAGAATGCGATTAAAATCACCTCTTCTTTTGGGCAATTTAAGTACATAAATGCCTTTGATTTTTATACCATCTATCTTGCCATCATGGCACAGGGCAAAATGTTTAGCCAGTGGTTTTTCCTGACTTTTTTCCGGGTCCCTCTCTCTCTCCTTTTTAATGTCACGAAGATGCTCCCCTATCCTAACTTTTAGGGGCCTTTTGGTCTTACCTATATACATCTTCGGACATGAACACGTGATCATATATATCACCCTGCTTGTAGAAAAGTTGATAAGATCACATATTTCAAAGGTTTCCCGACCGAGTGCATCCATGAAGGATGCAGTTCGGTCCACTAAAGGACATACTTGGCATCTGTTACAAGGGAACATGCCTTTACTTCTGGGGTACTCTGAAAGCCAGCTGATACTAGGTTCCTTGGTAAATTCGGAATGAATTAACATATCCCCAAGATTCTTGGCCCTCCTTGCCACCAATTTGGGTGCATTTCCTACAATGTCCTGCATCCCAGGGCAATTGAGGAGAATGCCCCAATGTTTTTCCAGCACTCGTCTAACTTGGTCCCACTGGGCTCCATACGGGGGTAATCACCCTCACCGGCTCTGAGTTTTTATTTTTAATATTTTTTATTTTAGAGTTTGCATTAAGATCAACAGAGAGGAGACTTTTTCTATCTTGGCAGGCTGCACGCTGTTTGGCCTTCCTAATCTGCCGATGCGAGTACCCCCTTTCCCAAAATCTTTTGTAGAGCTCAGCATTTTCCCTCCTAAGATCTTCCCTCTTTGTACAGTTTCTTTTAATCATTAGAAACTGTCCAATTGGGATTCCATCCTTGAGGGACTGAGGATGGTGACTATCAGCTCTAAGGAGGGTATTAGCTGCTGTCTCTTTCCTGTAAGTACGGGTACATAGTTTGCCCTCCTCTACATATATCCAAAGGTCGAGGAAGGAGATCTGTTCTTCATCTACCGTGAAAGTAAGGCGGATATTGCGGTCATTACAGTTCAGTTGACCAATGAAATGGACCCACTGGTCCCTACTACCACGCCATATCACCAACACGTCGTCAATGTATCTCAACCATGCATGCACATGGCTAGTATACATTGGCGACATGTAGACCTCCTCCTCCTCCCATAAACCTAGATGGAGGCAAGCGTAGGCAGGTGCCCACGCTGCCCCCATTGAAGTACCTCTAATTTGTTGGTAATATTGGGAGTTAAATTGGAAAAAATTGTTCGCCAAAGCGAATTGTAATAGCTCCAAAAGGAACTCATTCTGTGAGCCGTACTCGGGATAGTTCAAATCTAGGTGGCTTGCCACTGCCTCTATCCCACAATGATGTGGGATTGAGGTATACAGTCACTCTACATCCACACTTATTAATAGGAAACCCTGGTCAATTTTTAGTTCAGAAATTTGAGATAACACATGCCGGGTATCCTGGACGTAAGATTTAAGGCCAAAGACCATTTCCTTTAGGAGTGAGTCCAAGTACCGGCCCACCCTTTCCAGGGGTCCTTGTACCGCCGACACAATAGGTCTCCCAGGTGGTTTATCTGGGCATTTGTGTATTTTAGGAATAGTGTAAAAGGTCGGTACATTAAACTCCCTCACAGACAAATGGTCAAATTCACGTCGGCCCAATAAGCCAACATCCTTTGCCTCAAACAACATCCTATTTAGTTCCTGAACTAGCCTTGGAAAAGGATCACAATCTAATTTTTTGTAAGTCAAAGAATCCCCTAATAATCTTTTCGCTTCTGTCAAATACAAATCGTCGTCCATTAGGACGACATTACCTCCCTTATCGCTCTTTTTGAATACTAGGTTCTTTGCTTCCTTTAGTTCTTTTAGGGCCCTTCATTCATCCTTAGTAAGGTTATCATGGCCACTTTGGGTCCAGTTGATGTTATTCAAATCGGTCTGGACCATCTCTAAGAACATATGTAGCCATCTGTTCTTGCTAAGTGGGGGCATTTTGTTAGATCAAATTTTTAGATCAGCAATCCTTTTAATGGGGCAGCTTCCAGGTATAGGGTCCTCACTTTCTTCCAGCAGGGAATTTAAAATTTCCAGTGCTAATTGATCATCTTGATCCAGCTTTGGGTCACTTGAGATTAATAACTCTTTGTTTGCATACAAGGACTTAAAAAACACCTTTCTTAAGAAAAGGGCTACGTCCTTATATACTTCAAAGTGATCCATATTATTGACTGGCGAAAAAGACATTCCTCTCTGTAGAAGTTCGACGTGTCTAGGGGCTAGAGGGAAGGCAGAGAGATTGATTACCTTGTATCCAAAATGGATATCTGATCTATTTTAAGGGTTATCTCCGTTGGCTGCATGTACGCTGTTCTATCTGTGCCTTGGGGCCCCTTTCCTTGTTTTTGACATTTGTTTTGGTACTCTGTGAGGTTTTCTGAGAAAGGGGGCGGTCCTCCATCTCTGCCGTCCCCTCCCTCTCTAAAAAAGTCACGACTTTGGGAGTTCCATCGTCATCACCATCGACTGTGGCATTCTCCCGTCTAACCCTTGATTGTGACCTCGATCCCCTCCTATTAGATCTGCTTCTCCCTCTCCTTATGGTGAGAACGAAAACTCGATCGTTTTCAAAATCCATAAGGTCTCTTCTAAGTTTAGACTGCTTAGTAGTTTTTAGATTCAATTGTGCCCTCTCGATTTCTTTTTTAAGCAGATCATTTTGTTTCGTGAATTCTTCTAACTCTTTTAAAGGTTCAAGACTTTGTGCGCTTTCCACTATCTTTTCCTTCAGTTCATCCAGTTGAATCTTTTCCTTCTCCACTATCAGACCCATTATGGCTATCCCATGCCTTATACATAGGTCCTTCCACTTCGAGAGGAACCTCTCATTATGTAAGTGCTCAGCCGGGACCGTCCGGTCCCTTAAGCCGCGTGGTATAATTTTCCGGTTGACATACGTTTCTAAAAAGGAAACGTCCCATTTCCTATTCAGGTGTTTCAGAAGTAACTTTTTGTGTTCTTTAAATTTATCTCTTATTTCGTCATCTTGATTCGGAAGTTGGGAGGAATCCCCGCTAAATGCATGGCTAATCTCATCGTCTATTTCTTCTCCCAGAACAAAGGCCATATTTCTAAAATCACTCGTATAGAAAACAATATAAATAATAAATGCTAAACTGTGTTCAGCTAATTAAAGTCACTTGGGATTCGTTTAAGAATGGATCACTAAGGATCCTTATTACACTTGGACAAAAGACAAAAAGAAAGGAAAAACAAATCCCTAAAGTGCATTTTCTCCAGTCCTAATTTAAATAATATAAGTCTAAATACCATTGGTCAGTAGTGGGACCATTGTTGTAGCAAAAGAGGCTAGGCAAAAAAGAAGGGGAACACCCCAAGATGTATAAAGGGGTGTAAAAGTTGCTACTTAATACAATCATAGGTATAGACTGAGACTGTTGGAAATGATTAAATAATTTATTATTGTCAAAAAAGAATGCTCAGAAAATTTCAATTGGCATTAAAAATAACACAGATAACTGCTACCACAGACTACTGACAATCACCGATGGTGATCTCAGTAGGGGGGGGGGTGGTCAAACAAGACAGGACAGGACTAACAGACATGACAAATAACAAAATAAGGGAACACACAACACAGAAAGTCCAGACATCGGCATGAAATTCGGAGTGCAGCTGAATAACGCTAATGATAGCCTGAGATGTCAATTCTAATGATTGGGAAACCCCAAATAAAACTACTAAGGCGTATCCAGCTCCACTGCGAATTACCCCGGGGTGATACCATCAAACAAATGCCAATCCTAACATCTAGACACTGGTCCCAAGGTAATGTTCAATATCAGAAAAAATTATTGATATATTGGCCAAAATTGCCAAAAACAGGGGACCTCAGTAAGCAAAAAATGTCAGGGTTCATCCACAAAGGACTGCGGAACAATTTTCAAGATAATCAGTAGATAGTAGTGGTTATCCTGTCCTTCTTTTTCCCACTGTTTGGAGACCAGCAGGTGGCTGAAGATTTTAGTATCTACTTTGTAGCTGATTGAGCCGCCAGCTGCTATATCTCAAAGTGGTACAGAATCAATGTTCATTCAGGGGAATAGAGCCACATTCAAAGATATCTGTGCATCAGCGAACTGTTCCTTAAGCATAGGTCTGTGGTAATCAAATTAGTTGAGCCCTGCAACTATATAGTGATGGCCTGTGGAGCCTGTTTCATACGTTACCATCCCGGGAGCGTTCATATATTGTAGTGGGCACCTGTGATGTTGCAGCTCTTCCCGGTACTGGTGAATGAGTAGTTTGGATTTACTCAGTCCGTTATCATCTGCTGCTATTTCAGGAGCCTTCTCCGCTCACCTGGGTGGATCACGTACTTGTGCTGACAGCGTCTGCGGAGATATCAATCTCTATGCTGAAGACGCCGCTCTCGGCTTCACGGCTATGCTGGGCGGGGATTGCGTTGCCGACGTCACGTGACCGCTGTGACGTCAACGCGTTTCGCTCTCTGGATAGCGTAGCTTCGTCTGGACTGGGTGGTGGGGCGGCTCCTGGCGGTTCTATTTATGGACATTGTCCTTCCGACAGGCCGCCCTCTTGTGAGAAAAAAAGGAGTAGGCATGTAGTTCTCCCATCCTAAGTGGATGACCACAACAAATAAAAAACTAACATACGAGGGAAGACAATTTGGCCAATGTAGCCACGGCTTTGGTTCACATATACTATACTATAATTAGCAGGAATAATATAGCTACGGTATTTAGTTCATACTACTGCAACTAGTCATGGAATTATTTATATATATATATTTTAATCAACATAAATCATGTACCAATAATTAGTATTCATTTCACATATTATTACTTAAATCCATCATTCCCGTTAGGGAATGGAGATGACTCAATGATGGTAGACCCATGTCAAAAGCTGTAGATATGAATAATACCAATCAGAGACTCAGAGATTTAGAGTCTATCTATAACTCAGTTTCGATGTGTTGGGATGCGCTGGGGTCTAAGCCAGATGGCTTAAGCTTGGTAAATCACATAACCAAGACATCATGATTTATTTCATATATTGATCTTCGCATGCTCCCAGGTGTGGCCCAGCGTCCACTCAGCCAATTTCCCTAGTAGTACCCAGATTTGCATGAATATAGCCAGCATCTCACCTTAATATGTGGATATACCCATAAAGGATTAGGGGTATGGACAGCGAGTCACACCCAGGAAGCAATGCAGATATTAACCCTCCCAGGGCAGCCCACACATCAAACAAGATCGAAGTCCATGATTAAGCCATACTCAAGCGTGCCTAGTCAATACTAGAGATGGATTTACCAGAGGAGATCAAGCAAGAGGAGGTGATTAAATCAATATCACCTATTTTTGATTTTTTTGAAAAAGTTTTTTAGGAACACAAAAGATAAAGTTATGGGATAAGGGGAATGATGTTGGGAAGGGGGAGGGGGAAGAATACGTTTTTGGTCAAGTGTCTAAAAAGACCTGAAGATTGAGTTCAGTGTTTAACCCCATAGGGGCCAAGGAGCCTAGGCGGAAAATCCACCATTTTTCCTTCTGAAGGAGAATGCGATTAAAATCACCCCTTCTTTTGGGCAATTTATGTACATAAATGCCTTTGATTTTTATACCATCTATCTTGCCATCATGGCACAGGGAAAAATGTTTAGCCAGTGGTTTTTCCTGACTTTTTTCCGGGTCCCTCTCTCTCTCCTTTTTAATGTCACGAAGATGCTCCCCTATCCTAACTTTTAGGGGCCTTTTGGTCTTACCTATATACATCTTCGGACATGAACACGTGATCATATATATCACCCTGCTTGTAGAGCAGTTGATAAGATCACGTATTTCAAAGGTTTCCCGACCGAGTGCATCCATGAAGGATGCAGTTCGGTCCACTAAAGGACATACTTGGCATCTGTTACAAGGGAACATGCCTTTACTTCTGGGGTACTCTGAAAGCCAGCTGATACTAGGTTCCTTGGTAAATTCGGAATGAATTAACATATCCCCAAGATTCTTGGCCCTCCTTGCCACCAATGTGGGTGCATTTCCTACAATGTCCTGCATCCCAGGGCAATTGAGGAGAATGCCCCAATGTTTTTCCAGCACTCGTCTAACTTGGTCCCACTGGGCTCCATACGGGGGTAATCACCCTCACCGGCTCTGAGTTTTTATTTTTAATATTTTTTATTTTAGAGTTTGCATTAAGATCAACAGAGAGGAGACTTTTTCTATCTTGGCAGGCTGCACGCTGTTTGGCCTTCCTAATCTGCCGATGCGAGTACCCCCTTTCCCGAAATCTTTTGTAGAGCTCAGCATTTTCCCTCCTAAGATCTTCCCTCTTTGTACAGTTTCTTTTAATCATTAGAAACTGTCCAATTGGGATTCCATCCTTGAGGGACTGAGGATGGTGACTATCAGCTCTAAGGAGGGTATTAGCTGCTGTCTCTTTCCTGTAAGTACGGGTACATAGTTTGCCCTCCTCTACATATATCCAAAGGTCGAGGAAGGAGATCTGTTCTTCATCTACCGTGAAAGTAAGGCGGATATTGTGGTCATTACAGTTCAGTTGACCAATGAAATGGACCTACTGGTCCCTACTACCACGCCATATCACCAACACGTCGTCAATGTATCTCAACCATGCATGCACATGGCTAGTATACATTGGCGACGTGTAGACCTCCTCCTCCTCCCATAAACCTAGATGGAGGCAAGCGTAGGCAGGTGCCCACGCTGCCCCCATTGAAGTACCTCTAATTTGTTGGTAATATTGGGAGTTAAATTGGAAAAAATTGTTCGCCAAAGCGAATTGTAATAGCTCCAAAAGGAACTCATTCTGTGAGCCGTACTCGGGATAGTTCAAATCTAGGTGGCTTGCCACTGCCTCTATCCCACAATGATGTGGGATTGAGGTATACAGTGACTCTACATCCACACTTATTTGTAGGAAACCCTTGTCAATTTTTAGTTCAGAAATTTGAGATAACACATGCCGGGTATCCTGGACGTAAGATTTAAGGCCAAAGACCATTTCCTTTAGGAGTGAGTCCAAGTACTGGCCCACCCTTTCCAGGGGTCCTTGTACCGCCGACACAATAGGTCTCCCAGGTGGTTTATCTGGGTATGTGTGTATTTTAGGAATAGTGTAAAAGGTCGGTACATTAAACTCCCTCACAGACAAATGGTCAAATTCACGTCGGCCCAATAAGCCAACATCCTTTGCCTCAAACAACATCCTATTTATTTCCTGAACTAGCCTTGGAAAAGGATCACAATCTAATTTTTTGTAAGTCAAAGAATCCCCTAATAATCTTTTCGCTTCTGTCAAATACAAATCATCGTCCATTAGGACGACATTACCTCCCTTATCGCTCTTTTTGAATACTAGGTTCTTTGCTTCCTTTAGTTCTTTTAGGGCCCTTCGTTCATCCTTAGTAAGGTTATCATGGCCGCTTTGGGTCCAGTTGATGTTATTCAAATCGGTCTGGACCATCTCTAAGAACATATGTAGCCATCTGTTCTTGCTAAGTGGGGGCATTTTGTTAGATCGAATTTTTAGATCAGCAATCCTTTTAATGGGGCAGCTTCCAGGTATAGGGTCCTCGCTTTCTTCCAGCAGGGAATTTAAAATTTCCAGTGCTAATTGATCATCTTGATCCAGCTTTGGGTCACTTGAGATTAATAACTCTTTGTTTGCATACAAGGACTTAAAAAACACCTTTCTTAAGAAAAGGGCTACGTCCTTATATACTTCAAAGTGATCCATATTATTGACTGGCGAAAAAGACATTCCTCTCTGTAGAAGTTCGACGTGTCTAGGGGCTAGAGGGAAGGCAGAGAGATTAATTACCTTAGTATCCAAAATGGATATCTGATCTATTTTAAGGGTTATCTCCGTTGGCTGCGTGTACGCTGTTCTATCTGTGCCTTGGGGCCCCTTTCCTTGTTTTTGACATTTGTTTTGGTACTCTGTGAGGTTTTCTGAGAAAGGGGGCGGTCCTCCATCTCTGCCGTCCCCTCCCTCTCTAAAAAAGTCACGACTTTGGGAGTTCCATCGTCATCACCATCGACTGTGGCATTCTCCCGTCTAACCCTTGATTGTGACCTCGATCCCCTCCTATTAGATCTGCTTCTCCCTCTCCTTATGGTGAGATCGAAAACTCGATCGTTTTCAAAATCCATAAGGTCTCTTCTAAGTTTAGACTGCTTAGTAGTTTTTAGATTCAATTGTGCCCTCTCGATTTCTTTTTTAAGCAGATCATTTTGTTTCGTGAATTCTTCTAACTCTTTTAAAGGTTCAAGACTTTGTGCGCTTTCCACTATCTTTTCCTTCAGTTCATCTAGTTGAATCTTTTCCTTCTCCACTATCAGACCCATTATGGCTATCCCATGCCTTATACATAGGTCCTTCCACTTCGAGAGGAACCTCTCATTATGTAAGTGCTCAGCCGGGACCGTCCGGTCCCTTAAGCCGTGTGGTATAATTTTCCGGTTGACATACGTTTCTAAAAAGGAAACATCCCATTTCCTATTCAGGTGTTTCAGAAGTAACTTTTTGTGTTCTTTAAATTTATCTCTTATTTCGTCATCTTGATTCGGAAGTTGGGAGGAATCCCCGCTAAATGCATGGCTAATCTCATCGTCTATTTCTTCTCCCAGAACAAAGGCCATATTTCTAAAATCACTCGTATAGAAAACAATATAAATAATAAATGCTAAACTGTGTGCAGCTAATTAAAGTCACTTGGGATTCGTTTAAGAATGGATCACTAAGGATCCTTATTACACTTGGACAAAAGACAAAAAGAAAGGAAAAACAAATCCCTAAAGTGCATTTTCTCCAGTCCTAATTTAAATAATATAAGTCTAAATACCATTGGTCAGTAGTGGGACCATTGTTGTAGCAAAAGAGGCTAGGCAAAAAAGAAGGGGAACACCCCAAGATGTATAAAGGGGTGTAAAAGTTGCTACTTAATACAATCGTAGGTATAGACTGAGACTGGGGGAAATGATTAAATAATTTATTATTGTCAAAAAAGAATGCTCAGAAAATTTCAATTGGCATTAAAAATAACACAGATAACTGTTACCACAGACTACTGACGATCACCGATGGTGATCTCAGTAGGGGGGGGGGTGGTCAAACAAGACAGGACAGGACTAACAGACATGACAAATAACAAAATAAGGGAACACACAACACAGAAAGTCCGGACATCGGCATGAAATTCGGAGTGCAGCTGAATAACGCTAATGATAGCCTGAGATGTCAATTCTAATGATTGGGAAACCCCAAATAAAACTACTAAGGCGTATCCAGCTCCACTGCGAATTACCCCGGGGTGATACCATCAAACAAATGCCAATCCTAACATCTAGACACTGGTCCCAAGGTAATGTTCAATATCAGAAAAAATTATTGATATATTGGCCAAAATTGCCAAAAACAGGGGACCTCAGTAAGCAAAAAATGTCAGGGTTCATCCACAAAGGACTGCGGAACAATTTTCAAGATAATCAGTAGATAGTAGTGGTTATCCTATCCTTCTTTTTCCCACTGTTTGGAGACCAGCGGGTGGCTGAAGATTTTAGTATCTACTTTGTAGCTGATTGAGCCGCCAGCTGCTGTATCTCAAAGTGGTACAGAATCAATGTTCATTCAGGGGAATAGAGCCACATTCAAAGATATCTGTGCATCAGCGAACTGTTCCTTAAGCATAGGTCTGTGGTAATCAAATTAGTTGAGCCCTGCAACTATATAGTGATGGCCTGTGGAGCCTGTTTCATACGTTACCATCCCGGGAGCGTTCATATATTGTAGTGGGCACCTGTGATGTTGCAGCTCTTCCCGGTACTGGTGAATGAGTAGTTTGGATTTACTCAGTCCGTTATCATCTGCTGCTATTTCAGGAGCCTTCTCCGCTCACCTGGGTGGATCACGTACTTGTGCTGACAGCGTCTGCGGAGATATCAATCTCTATGCTGAAGACGCCGCTCTCGGCTTCACGGCTATGCTGGGCGGGGATTGCGTTGCCGACGTCACGTGACCGCTGTGACGTCAACGCGTTTCTCTATCTGGATAGCGTAGCTTCGTCTGGACTGGGTGGTGGGGCGGCTCCTGGCGGTTCTATTTATGGACATTATCCTTCCGACAGGCCGCCCTCTTGTGAGAAAAAAAGGAGTAGGCATGTAGTTCTCCCATCCTTAGTGGATGACCACAACAAATAAAAAACTAACATACGAGGGAAGACAATTTGGCCAATGTAGCCACGGCTTTGGTTCACATATACTATACTATAGTTAGGAGGAATAATATAGCTACGGTATTTAGTTCATACTACTGCAACTAGTCATGGAATTATTTATATATATATATATTTTAATCAACATAAATCATGTACCAATAATTAGTATTCATTTCACATATTGTTACTTAAATCCATCATTCCCGTTAGGGAATGGAGATGACTCAATGATGGTAGACCCATGTCAAAAGCTGTAGATATGAATAATACCAATCAGAGACTCCGAGATTTAGAGTCTATCTATAACTCAGTTTCGATGTGTTGGGATGCGCTGGGGTCTAAGCCAGATGGCTTAAGCTTGGTAAATCACATAACCAAGACATCGTGATTTATTTCATATATTGATCTTCGCATGCGTCCACACAGCCAATTTCCCTAGTAGTACCCAGATTTGCATGAATATAGCCAGCATCTCACCTTAATATGTGGATATACCCATAAAGGATTAGGGGTATGGACAGCGAGTCACACCCAGGAAGTAATGCAGATATTAACCCCCCCAGGGCAGCCCACACATCAAACAAGATCGGAGTCCATGATTAAGCCATACTCAAGCGTGCCTAGTCAATACTAGAGATGGATTTACCAGAGGAGATCAAGCAAGAGGAGGTGATTAAATCAATATCACCTATTTTTGATTTTTTTCGGTGATCGTCAGTAGTCTGTGGTAGCAGTTATCTGTGTTATTTTTAATGCCAATTGAAATTTTCTGAGCATTCTTTTTTGACAATAATAAATTATTTAATCATTTCCCCCAGTCTCAGTCTATACCTACGATTGTATTAAGTAGCAACTTTTACACCCCTTTATACATCTTGGGGTGTTCCCCTTCTTTTTTGCCTAGCCTCTTTTGCTACAACAATGGTCCCACTACTGACCAATGGTATTTAGACTTATATTATTTAAATTAGGACTGGAGAAAATGCACTTTAGGGATTTGTTTTTCCTTTCTTTTTGTCTTTTGTCCAGGTGTCTATAGTATGCCTGTAAAGTGGCACATTTTTCCTGTGTTTAGAACAGTCCCTGCACAAAATGACATTTTTAAAGGAAAAAAAGTCATTTAAAACTACTCGCGGCTCTAATGAATTGTTGGGTCCCGGCAATACAGATAAAAGTCATTGAAAAAAACGGCATGGGTTTCCCCCCAGTCCATTACCAGGCCCTTTGGGTCTGGTATGAATATTAAGGGGAACCCCAAACCAAAATGTAAAAAAAATTGCGTGCGGGTCCCCCCAAATTCCATACCAGGCCCTTCAAGTCTGGTATGGATATTAAGGGGAACCTTGCGCCAATTTTTTTTTTAAATGGCGTAGGGGTCCCCCTCAAAATCCATACCAGACCCTTCAGGAAACCCCCGTTGTGTCAGAAGGGGGCGCGGTCACCCATACATGTCACTGGGTAACTCTGCAGCGTTTCCCTGTTGCGTCAGAGGGGTCACCCGCACACGTCACGGGTGGCACCACCCTCAGCTATTTAAGAGCTGTCATGGCGGGTGTAGTTTTATTCTACGGGAACCACCCATGGAGGCGGATCGTGCATGCAGGGTTTTTTTTTTCTCAGTATCCTCCGCTCGAGAATGGATGTACATAGCTGAAATTTTTTTATTTTTGTTTTTTTATAAAGGAGCTGTTTTTTACAATTATTGTCAATTTTTTGGTGAAATGGTAGGGGTAAAATGTACCCCGTTACCAATTCACATGGGGGGTCGGGATCTGGGGGTCCCCTTTGTTAAAGGGGGCTTCCAGATTCCGATAAGCCACCTGCCCGCATTCCCCCACAACCACCGAGCAAGGGTTGTGGGGATGAGGCCCTTGTCCCAATCAACATAGGGACATCCTCCCCATGTTGAGGGCATGTGGCCTAGTACGGTTCAGGAGAGGGGGCGCTCTCTCGCCCCCCCTATTTTCCTATGGCCTGCCAGGTTGTGTGCTCAGATAAGGGTCTGGTATGAATTTTTGGGGGGACTCCCACACCATTTTTTTTAATTTTGGCGTGGGGTTCCCCTTAAAATCCATGAATTTTGAGGGGGACACCTAGGCCATTTTTTTTAAATTGGCGCAGGGTTCCCCTTAATATTCATACCAGACCTGAATGGGTTGTTTCACTTTAGGCATTATTAAAATCACTGCTCCCAAAAAAAATGCAGTTTTTAAAACTTTTTTTTGCATTTCATACTTTTTATGACAATAACTTGCATTTTAACCTATAAAATTAGCACTTTTGCTTTTTCACGTTCGTGTCCCATAGACTTTAACGGTGTTCGCGTGTTCAAACAAATTTTTTGCCTGTTCGCATGTTCTGCTGCGAACCGAACCGGGCGGTGTTTGGCTCATCCCTACTCAGATTGCTGCTCCCCACAAAAATGATTTTTTTTTGTTTTTTGCTTTGGTACATTTTATCCAGACCTCATTCTACACTTTGACATTACCTTGCCTATTGCCCTAAAGATATTGCCATTACTGTGTTTTAAAATTCAGCTCTTATTGACTTCAATTGAGTTTAGATTTGCCACCCAAACTTTAGCAATATTTGCCTGACCCAAACCTGACACAAATCAAACCTAGGTATGTTCTGTTCATCACTACTATCTACAGAATTTCCCTATTGATATACCTTTTGTCAAAATGACGCCATGTCTAAGCTTAAAAGAGAATCAGACCGATGCTGCAGCTGTCCCCTGGCGTCTCTGTACTGAGAACCGAGTCACCGAAAACCTACGATGACTCGGTTCTCACTCCTCCCCAAGCAGAGCGATGATGACTGTCAGTCAGCATCGCTCATGGTCTGCTTCTCCACGCTCATTGGAGCGATGAGCTGTGGAGGGGCAGGAGACGGCCGTCTCAGTGTCTCAGCAGCTCGCTGAGATGCTGAGACTGCCACCAATCAAGGCAGCTGGTGGATCCAGACTTGGAAAGTCGAGATGATGTGCTGCCTAGACTGATGGCAGTGACGCCAGCAGAGATCGGACTTCAGATTGCTCTCCACTGAAAATGGGTGACAGGAGTGCAAAACGAATTGCACTCCTGTGATCCATAGGAGAAGCCCAGCCTAAAAAGCTCAGGCTGGACTTCTCCTTTAAAATACTTCCCTACAATGTGAGAATCCTCTGCTTCCCTAATAAGCTCAGCAAATTTTGATTAGAACTTTGTCGCCAGACACCCCCTAATATATTAATTTTACCCTAACGTCCATACCTAAACTCCCTACCCTGCAGGGGGGCCCACTTATTTTTTTTTATTTTAGTGGTAATTTATGTATGGATAGGGATATGTATGCTGTGTGTAAGACATAACTTGTTAAAATGACAATTTAGTGAAAAAAAAATAATAAATTGTATTGAATTTTCCAATAAATTTTGACAGAAAATGACAACTTAAAAAAGCTCACCATGCCACTTACTTGGACTGTCTACTTTCTAAAAAGGGTTATTTTGGGGGTATTTGTACTGTCCTGACATTTAGGGCCTCAAGAAATTAGATAGGCAGTTAGGACTGATCAATTTTAAAATACATACAGTATATACCATAGTTTGTACACTCTGTGGGGGAGATTTACAAAAACTTTTGCACAGAGAACATGATGCAGCTGTGCTTGGTAGCCAATCCGCTTCTAAAAATATACACTGATTCAGGTTATTTTTTACCAAAGAATTGTAGCAGAATATATTTTAGCCTAAATTAAAAAAAAAAAAAAAGATTATTTATTAGAAAATCTTTATCACGGAAGAAAAGTGTTTTTTTTTCAATATTTTTGGTTTTCAGTATTTTTTCATTTACAGTATAGCAAAAAATAAAAAACCCAATGGTAATAAAATAACACAGAAAGAAAGCTCTATCTGTCTAAAAAAAATCATTTGGATACAGTGTTGCATGACTGAGTAATTGTCATTCAAAATGTGTGGTCTGGGCAGGAAGGGGGTGAAAGTGTCACACTTATGACATACATAAATTATATTCCATAAGGCTACTGAAGGCAATGTTTTTAGTTTTTTAGTTGTTATATAAATTATATGTAGCGGGTATTTGAATTTAAGGGAAGCATCTGGGTGGTAGTGTAACCCAGATGCACTGATTGCTAGGGAATCCGAGACCCTTTTTGATGGTTCTTGGAGGACTCTGGTGGTGTGAGGTTCCCTGCGGCCTGCAGGTGGCATTGTCGCCCTGGCCGGAGTTGAACCCACACCGCAAGACTGCTTCCTTTTTGTCCTTTCCTGGCGCTGGTACAGCGGGGCGGGGAACCTGCTGTGACGCAAAAGGCAAGGGGATAAAAGGGGTGGACGCCCTGACCTTGGGGTTCAGAGTCGGAGGATGCAGCCGCACCCAGGCACCTTCAGCTTGGGTGCTGGCATTCCGGAGTTCCGGGCCCAGGTGCCCTTGACCTGGCCGGAGAGAGAGATGGAGTCCATCTCAGGCACCTTTAGCCTGGGATGAGGTACTATGGCGGATGCCTGGGGCTCAGTACCTTCGACTGAGTTCCGCGAGGGTGGAGGAATCCGAGGGGGCCCTAACTCCTTGGGTGCCCGTGTCTGAGGTCGAGAAGACTGGTGAGCGGAACTTCTCTGGAGAGTCCGGCGCAGCATTGCTGGTGACAGAGAGGCCTCCGGTGACTCCCTTGGACGGATATCCTTCCCCTTACAGGGGCTGTGCTAGCGAAGGTAATTCATGTTCTACCTCATATAGTCAGTGGCAGTGACTATTCGCCATTGTTGACACCACAGTGGTTAGCGATACTTTAAAGGATTGTGCCTCAACCTACTCCAATTAATACTGAACTGTTGCAAATGTCCCAACTTGACTGTGCTGTACGTTTATTCGCTGAGAAGAATAAAACTATGTTGGACCTATTCAGTGTGTGGAACTCTGGTTACTAGGAGCAAAGGGGAGTGAATCCGAGGAGAGGATTTGACTCTGGGACACCTACACAAAGCACGATCTTTCTGACCTTCACCTCTTCACTATGGAAGACATGGGCCGTGGTGTATCTCATTCCTCCCCCCGGTACTAACACCCCTAGACAAAGACAGACAAGCCAAGAATGAGAAGGGGTGAGAGGGGTGAGGTCGCTACACGTGGGGGCATCGTGTCCGGGATGTGTATGGTATCTGAATTTGAACTTTGCTGCCCGGAGGAGTTCCGAGTAGGTCGGCCATATTGGCCAACACGCCACGAGGCAAACCATAGCTACGCAGTTCGTGGGCGGGGAGAAGGAAAAGCCCGCAAACAAGTGCAGAGTGTGGGAGGAGTCTGGCCATGTGGACGGACACACGTGGAGATTCCGTCGCGAGTGGGTCAGTGCGCACTGGAGCAGCAAACAGGGAAGATGACTTCAAGTACCCCATGGATTTCTGCTTCTTCCTTCACGGACATGACTTCTCTAGCTGCTCCAATTATGGACACAGGAATCAGACTAAGGCCCCGGGGGCGATTGGGTCTGCACACCTGCAGAGACATGGAGGCCCTCGGAGTGATCTGTCCCGGCTGATCGGGACTGGTGGTCCAATTGAAGCCATTCAGGCGATGTGAGGTCTGCAAGGAGTTTCTCTTCGAGGTGGAACCATGCACAGAAAGGCCTCGCGCCTTCCACCTCAACTACCTCACAGGTACTGCCACTCCGGAGGGAGAGATCAATGCCATGGCGGGTATTCCTGCGCGTGCTGACCAGGGCGAAGTGACTGCCCAAGTGGAGATTAAGAGAGAAAAATCAGAGGATGCTGCCTCGGTCACAGCAGCTCCCTGCTCCGACCGCCGAAGAGGAGAGTCGGCCTGGTACAGGCCTCCTGTGGTCTTGGAAGAGCTTCACCCCGTCGCTTGCCTGGCCTGGATGGATCCGGAGGGAAGAGCCCTGGACATCCCTGTTCTTCTGAAGGCCCAGGTGAGCCAGGGGTTGGGACTGTGTGTGTGGTTGGAGGTGTCGGCAGCCCACTGTCGGTGGAGGCCGTCAAGGGGGATGATTCAGTGACTGGGAATTATCTGCCCGCTGAGTGTTATGACACCTCCTACCTGGATTCATTGTCTGACAATGGCGATGATGAGGAGATAGACGAGATCGTCCACTGGAAGGGAAGAGACAAGATGAAGTTACCCTCGTCCCATGTCAAAAGGGACCCACCTATGTCCATTGGGGATAGTACACCCCGGGTGGAGGCCACGGAGCCTAGGGAGGAATCTGGTCCACTGTCTGCAATCCCTCTTCTGGATTCAACTTCCATTTCACCTGCTCCTGTTGCGGGAGTACAACGCCAGTCACTGCGGGCCCTTATGCCCAATTCTGCCGAGGTGGTGAACGCACCTCGCCATCCGGAATCTATTGTTTTGCCTGGAGAAGGAGACCGTGTTACGATGCCACCTTTATCAAAGCTGCAGCGTCTCTTTGGCCAGAAGGTTGCCCAAAAGTATGGGTGGGAGTACCCATACCTGCCTCGAGAATTGCTATACAAGGTGGAAGTTTTTCGCCAGAAGTGGTACGATACTTTTGTTTGGGACAAACTCAAGGTACCTCAAGCACGCCGATACCTTTCATGTTCACAACAGTCACTAAAAAGTTTCGGGACTGTAAGGCTAAGTGGATGCTGGGAAGGCATATCCATGCGGACAGAGTGGTAATTTGTCGCAAGGATGGAGGAAATGTTGAATATAACATGGAGGCTTTCGACAAGCCTTTGAAGCCTGTGTTCCTGCCGCATTCAAAGTTTTATTTGTAGGAGAAAGAGACTCTTTTCTGTTTATTACTGCTGAGATTTCCTGAAGCAAGTGCTGGAACACAGAGACTGTGCCCTCTATTTTTCTGGGTGTTTGTTCTTGGAAGAATGGGAACTGTTGCCGTTTGTTTCTTTTTTCCCTCATCAAGAGAAATCAGTGACTTTGGGGTTTTTAGTCAGTGTAGGGCCACAGAGAAAAAAAGCAAGAGAGAAAAGTTCACCTGGATTTGATAAGTGTCTTTACCGTGGCATTACCACCAGGTGGCAGTTTTGCGCAACGATTGTTGTTTGTTTTTTTGTACATTATGCAACACTCATTGGAGTGAATGGGTTTCTTCTCGGATAGACCCATTCGTTCCAAGCAAACACATATATTATGTTAGGATGTATGTTTCTTTTTCTTTTCTTCCCTCTGCAGGAGACTCGTCTATCAAGGCTGCTGAGAATGGGGTGGTCCTTAGATAGCCAGCAGGGAGGGGGAGAAATGTGAATATGTGAGATATTTAAAGTATTTTATTACAAAAGTTTATGGTTTTATATTACTGTTTCCCTTTCCTGTTTTAGGTCCTGGCACAATTTCTGATTGAAATTGTTGAGTTTGGATTATGTGAATGTTGTCTCTGGGTTGAACTTATGTTGCCACACTTTGGGAAACATGGGTTTGCACCAGACACTGGGGACCAGTGTCAAATCACCAGGGGGAGAGTGTAGCGGGTATTTGAATTTAAGGGAAGCATCTGGGTGGTAGTGTAACCCAGATGCACTGATTGCTAAGGAATCTGAGACCCTTTTTTATGGTTATTGGAGGACTCTGGTGGTGTGAGGTTCCCTGCGGCCTGCAGGTGGCATTGACGCCCTGGCCGGAGTTGAATCCACACCACAAGACTTCTTCCTTTTTGTCCTTTCCTGGCGCTGGTACAGCGGGGCGGGGAACCTGCTGTGACGCAAAAGGTGAGGGGATAAAAGGGGTGGACGCCCTGACCTTGGGGTTCAGAGTCGGAGGACGCAGCCGCACCCAGGCACCTTCAGCTTGGGTGCTGGCGTTCCGGAGTTCCGGGCCCAGGTACCCTTGACCTGGCCGGAGCGAGAGATGGAGTCCATCTCAGGCACCTTTAGCCTGGGGTGAGGTACTATGGCGGATGCCTGGGGCTCAGTACCTTCAACTGAGTTCTGCGAGGGTGGAGGAATTCGAGGGGGCCCTACCTCCTTGGGTGCCCGTGTCTGAGGTCGAGGAGACTGGTGAGCGGAACTTCTCTGGAGAGTCTGGCGCAGCATTGCTGGTGACAGAGAGGCCTCCGGTGACTCCCTTGGACGGATATCCTTCCCCTGACAGGGGCTGTGCTAGCGAAGGTAATTCATGTTCTACCTCATATAGTCAGTGACAGTGACTATTCGCCATTGTTGACACCACAGTGGTTAGCGATACTTTAAAGGATTGTGCCTCGACCTACTCCCATTACTACTGAACTGTTGCAAATGTCCTAACTTGACTGTGCTGTACGTTTATTCGCTGAGAAGAATAAAACTGTGTTGGACCTATTCAGTGTGTGGAACTCTGGTTACTAGGAGCAAAGGGGAGTGAATCCGAGGAGAGGATTTGACTCTGGGACACCTACACAAAGCGATCTTTCTGGCCTTCACCTCTTCACTATGGAGGACATGGGCCGTGGTGTATCTCATCCCTCCCCCCGGTACTAACACCCCTAGACAAAGACAGATAAGCCGAGAATGAGAAGGGGTGAGGTCGCTACATATATATACAATTTGGAGTCTAAATGTAGTCTGCTAGCTGCTGCCCAGTACTGAACAGCGCTTTTGTTCACTTTAGTTTTTCTCTGCTATCATAATTTATGTGCATTTACCAAAAGTATTTGTTTTGCCATATGTTTTTATATGGTTCAGCTGGTCACAGAATCCCCTACAGATAGGCTTAACCAAGATAGAGGTCCTTCAAAACACATATTCATGCCCACTGCTCCACCGGCAGTTGACATAATCCAGGAGATTCTCTGCAACACACTGTAAAGTGTACTCACTGTGTACAGAGTCCTGATCTGTCATTCAGCTGCAGTTATTTCTCCATCTGATATCGCTGCTGTCCAGGACTACAAGTGTGAATACAGAGAGACTACCATGCTGGGGAGTGTTGAGTACATGTACATGCTTTTTCTATTTTAATTTTGTGAGTGGCTAATTTGCATTTGATTTGAACATTAATTACTTCAATACTGGGCACTTTCACCCCCTTCCTGTCCAGGCCAATTTGCAGCTTTTGGTGCTGTTGGACTTTGAATTACAATTGCGCAGTCATGCCACACTACCACTGTGTTTTTTATTTTTTGCTAAACAAACAAAAAAAAGACCAAAAATGTTGAAAAAAAAACTTTTTTTAGTTTCTGTTATAAGATTTTGCAAGTAATTTTTCTCCTTCACTGATAGGCTACACTGATGGGCACTGATAGGCTGCACAAATATTCACTGGTGAGGCAGCACTAATGAGGCGGAACTGATGGGCACTGATGAGGTTGCACTGATATGCAGCACTGATAGGGGGCACTGATCGGCACTGATAGGCGGCACTGGTGGGGAGGCACTGATAAGCGGCACTGATAGGCACCACTGATAGGCACTGATATGCAGCACTGATGGTCACTGATGGGGCTGCACTGATCATCAGTGCCAATTTACCCAGCTCTCCTACTCCTCCTGTCTTGTGCCAGCGCATGAGGAAAGGAATACCTGTAACGGGCAAGTTAGTTTACATGTAATCAGGCCACCCCAGTGTGAAAGTTCGATTGCTTTCACACTGGGATGGTGCACTTGCAGGACGGGATTTTTTTTCCCTGCAAGCAGCATCTTTGGGGCGGTGCGGGACCGGTGTATACAGCGCTCCTCCACTGCCCCTGCCCAAGTGCCTGCAAAGCGTTTCAGGAGCGGCACAACACGGGTGCTGTTAACCCTTTATTCGGCTGCTAGTGGGGGTTAAAAGTGCCCCACTAACAGCTGAAAAGCACAGCTATAACAGCGGTAAAGCGCTGCTAAAACTAGCAGCGCTTCACCGCTACCGTCCACACCTCCCCAGTGTGAAAGGGGTCTTAGTGTAAGCTCTTCCTGTTTGTTTGTTTGTTTGTATTAACCCATTATGTGTCTCATTTAACAAATGTACATTTGCCTATATCTTTGGGGCAACACTCTTACTCAGCAGAGCAGTACCACAGTTGCCCTGGAAAACCTCTGACTGCAACACGCTAAAATCCTTGGAGGTTTCCAGGGACCCCTTTTCTGCCTTAACCACAATTGCTAGGGAAGATAACACATCTAAACATAGCATTTGGTGTGAATAACCCAAGTGTTTTCCCACCAGCAGCAAACTTTTCATTACTAAAAAGTAGACCATTTTCAGGTTTTATGGCTGTTTTGGTATTTACAAAAAAATAGCGCCGGTATCGCAGCCCTATTTCCCATTTACTATAGTGTTCTCTGCGCCCGGGAGGAGGCGCTCAGTGCGCTACTATGGACCTGGCGCAGGGCATGTTAAAATCTAAATATAGAGAAGCTGGAAGTGAGAAAATATTGGGGGTGACATGGGGTGATGTGAGGAAGTATAGGGACACCTGCCCAAATAACTAATATGCCCAAAATAGAGTGATAAAGTAACTTTTTCAAAACCAGCCCGCTGCGCCGGCAATTCCGATTCGAGCTGCGGGAGTTTTTTTTGAGCTCAGCGCGGGAATTTCAATGGTTTAAATGCGCCAAGACACTGCGCTGGCAAAATCTTAGTAAATGTCAAGTCACGTAAACTAATTTGCATAAGTTGAACAGGCACAGCTCTGAAATTGCCAGTGCGCCTGCAAAATGACATTTCTAAAGGAAAAAAAAAACATTTAAAAGCAGCCGCGGCTGTAATGAATTGTCGGCTACCGGCAATATAGAGAAAAGTATTTGAAAGTCTTTGCTAACCAAAAAAAAAAAGCGTGGGTGTCCCCCCAAATTCCATAACCAGGCCCTTCAGGTCTGAAATGGATATTAAGGGGAACCCCGCTGCAAATTAAAAAAAAAAAATGACGTGCGGGTTCCCCCCAAATATCCAAACCAGGCCCTTCAGATCTGGAATGGATTTTAAGGGGAACTCCACCCCAAATTTTCTTAAAAAATGGCGTGGAGTTCCCCTAAAAATCCACACCAGACCCTTATCCGAGCACATAACCTGGCCGGCCGCAGGGGAAAAGGGGGGGACGAGAGCGGCCCCCCTCCCTCCTGAACCATACCAGGCCACATGCCCTCAACATGGGGAGGATGTCCCCATGTTAATGGGGACAAGGGCCTCATCCCCACAACCCTTGCCCGGTGGTTGTGGGGGTCTGCGGGCGGGGGGCTTATCGGAATCTGGAAGACCGCTTTAACAAAGGGGACCCCCAGATCCCGCCCCCCCCTGTGTGAAATGGTAATGGGGTACAAATGTACCCCTACCATTTCACAAAGAAAGTGTAAAAAATGTAAAAAATTACAAGAGCCGGTTTTTGACAATTCCTTTATTAATGTCTTCTCTTTTCTTCCATCTTCTTCTTCTTCCATCTTCTTCTTCCATCATCTTCTTTTCTCCATTCGGGTTTCTTCCTCCATCTTCATCTTCCTCTTCATCTTTATCTTCATCTTCATTCTTCCTTCGGTCTTCTCGTCCGCATCTTGCCCCGGCGTCTTCCCTTCTTCTTTCTTTTCCGGCCGCTCCGTTTGAATTGGAGGTTCCCGCTGTGTGACGCTTCAGTTCTCCACTTGGTCCGCTAACCACCCGGTGGCTCCGCCCCCCTCTGTCACCACAGGGAAAGTCCCCGTGAAATCCATGTGCGTCAGAGGGGGGCGGGGTCACCGGGTGTAAGCGGACCCGATGGGGAACTGAAGAACTGAAGCGTCGCAAAGCGGGAACCTCCAATTCAAACGGAGCAGCCGGAGAAGAAAGAAGAAGGGAAGACGCCGGGGCAAGATGCGGACGAGAACACCGAAGGAAGAAGGAAGATGAAGATGAAGATAAAGATGAAGAGGAAGATGGAGGAAGAAACCCGAATGGAGAAAAGAAGAGGATGGAAGAAGAAGATGGAAGAAGAAGATGGAAGAAGAAGAAGATGGAAGAAGAAGATGGAAGAAGAAGATGGAAGAAAAGAAAACACATTAATAAAGGAATTGTCAAAAACCGGCTCGTAATTTTTTCCATTTTTTACACTTTCTTCGTGAAATGGTAGGGGTACATTTGTACCCCATTACCATATCACATAGGGGGGGGCGGGATCTGGGGGTCCCCTTTGTTAAAGGGGTCTTCCAGATTCCGATAAGCCCCCTGCCCGCAGACCCCCACAATCACCGGGCAAGGGTTGTGGGGATGAGGCCCTTGTCCCCATCAACATGGGGACATCCTCCCCATGTTAAGGGCATGTGGCCTGGTACGGTTCAGGAGGGAGGGGGGGCCGCTCTCTCGTCCCCCCCTCTTCCCCTGCGGCCTGCCAGGTTATGTGCTCGGATAAGGGTCTGGTATGGATTTTTAGGGGGACTCCACGTCATTTTTAAAAAAAATTTGGGGTGGAGTTCCCCTAAAAATCCATGCCAGATCTGAAGGGCCTGGTATGGATATTTGGGGGGGAACCCCACGTCATTTTTTTTAAATTTTTGCAGCGGGGTTCCCCTTAATATCCATTCCAGACCTGAAGGGCGTGGTTATGGAATTTGGGGGACCCCCACACATTTTTTTTTTGGTTAGCAAAGACTTTCAATGACTTTTATCTGTATTGACGGGAACCAGCAATTCATTACAGCCGCAAGGACTTTTAAATTACTATTATTTTACTTTAGAAATGTCATTTTGCTCTCCAACAGTTATAAACATGGAAAACATGTGCTACTTTACAGGCATACTATAGACACCCCCTGGGGATGATATTTAGGGCCAGTTCACACCGGATGCAGTGCAGTGCGTTTTTTTGATGCCTGAAAAACGCAAAGAAAGTTGATCACATTAATGCCAATGGCATAGTTCACACCACTGCAGTCCGTTCCAGTGCATTTCAGAAAGCCAAAAAATAATTGGTCATGCTGCATTTTTTAGGTACAAAACTGTACTGGACCCCAGTAAAACACATCAAAAACGCAACGGAACATACCAAAAATGCACTGGAATGCACTGCAACGCACCTAAATGCACCAAAGACGCACTGCAACACACTTGTCCTAAGTGAAAAGAGGGGGAAAAAAACACTGGACTGCATCAAAAACGCCTCAAAAATGCACTGGAATGTGTCAAAAACGCGCATGCAGAAAAGCACCTGGAACGCACCCAGACTGCGTTTCTATAGTGTGAACTAGGGCCAGTTCACACCATAGAAACGCAATCCGGATGCGTTCCAGGTGCTTTTCTGCATGCAGTGTTGCGTTCCAGTGCATTTTTGGTAAGTTTTTGATGCAGTCCAGTGCTTTTTTTTCACCCCTCTTTTTTATTAACCATAGATAAGGACAAGTGTGTTCCAGTGCGTTTTTGGTGCATTTAGGTGTGTTCCTGTGCGTTCCAGTGCGTTTATGATGCGTTTTGATGCGTTCCAGTACAGTCCAGTGCAGGTAAAATGCAGCATGTTCTACTTTTTTGGTGGAACTGGAATGCACTGGAACAAACACTGCCATTTAGAACCATATAACCAACTTTCCATGCATTTTGGATGCATAAAAAACGCAATGGACTGTATGTGGTGTGAAATGGCCCTTAAGCAATTTGGCATATTTAAAGGCACTTCTCCTTGTTTTGTTTTTGGTGTTTTCCAAATTGGTGACATTGATATATGTCCCTTAGGGTGGGACCTGGGCCCCCATTTTAAGGCCAATACCTAGAAGATAAGCCAGCCAAATGGGGACTAGCAAAATTAACAAGTCAGTTCCCATAGACTGCAATGGGATTTGTTGGTGGGGGGGGGGGGGAGGGGTGATTGTCCCATCTCTAATTTTGTAGCATGCTGGATGATGTGCTTAATTTTGGACGGGGGGAGTTATTTTTTTGCTAGCTGCATTGGTGTTGTTCTGCACATGCCCAGCCAGTTAGTTTTTTTTTGCCGTGCTTTTTGTGTGTGAACAGCGCTTGGATATTTCTGGGCATGCTCACTCAGAGAGTGTTTTTATGGGTAAGAAATTGAAGGACATCTTAACAGGTGTGCCCACTTTGAATTTCAGTCTCTACATTGGGAGAACTTGCATTCTGGGTGTTTCATGGACTGTGCATGTGTTTTCAATTGCCTCATTAGCACACAAACATATGTTATATAAAGCTTGCAGAGCATTCGGTCGTTTGCCTTGAGAAGAGGCAAGAGAGTGCGTGCTTTAAAATGTACATGTTGGCGGCCTTATCGAGTTTGTAACTCATGTATTTTATTTGTTATGTCTTTGCAAAACAGGTGTTTGGTTTATTTTGTGGATTGTATATTTTTTGTGTGGGGGAAATGTTCCCCTGAAATAATTCTGATGTTAATGTGTGTTGTTTGTTCACTTTGATTTAATTGTCTGCTGCATTTTTTGGCCAAAAATTGCTCAAGATGTTGAGTCTAACTGTTTCAAATTGACCATGTTTTTTATTTTGACTTCCCTTTTTGTTTTGTTGAACAATAAAATTAGATGCAAAATTTTGATGTTTGTTTTGTGTTTTCTTTGCAACAAATGTGACAGCTGATTGGCATGTCAAAACAAAACTGGTGTAATTTGTCTACCCTGGTGCCTTCATGGTAGTATATGCATGGATTGTATTGTGTGCTGCCATTGAAAGTCACCAGGAAATGAAAAATACAGAGCGGTAAGTATTCAATTTTCCTTTTTTTTTTTTTTCTGCAGTGGTTCTCAGCCTCAGTCCTCAAGTACCCCCAACAGGACATGTTTTGTGAATTTATCTTATCGAGAATTGCTGTCCAAAAATCAAAACCATTGACTGTGATTTAAAGCACATGTGCAAGATGAAGGAAAACCTGCAAACCTGGCCTGTTGGGGGTACTTGAGAAGCACTGATTTAGAGCACTGCACTTAAAAATAGCTCAAGGCCATACAATTCTAATTGTGGGCATTTTGAGGGAAACAAAGTAAGTGTTAGAACCCCTGCGTGTGTGTGTTTTTTTTTAGAATTTTTTTTTTTTTTTTGTAGTTTGGCCTTTGGTCTCCTCCTTTTTCTTAACATTGGCTTCACTTCCTGTCACACAGCTAAACAGGAAGTGAAGGTAAAACCCTACCAATGGCTTTTCTTGGGGACACACAGATCAATCTAACTAGTGTCCCCATTAAGCAAATTGCACTCTAGCACTTTGTTGTGTACACCCCAAATCATTGGGTAGTTTGGGGTTTAGTAAAGACAAATCCACTCTGCAGTAAAAGTGTAGCTGCTGAAAATCTGAGGGAAAGTACTGGTGATTGGATGTTACAATCATGTAAAAGCAAAGATGTTTTTTTTGGCTTGCATGTACCCCTCAGATATACAGCAAGTGCACTTGTAGTGCAAAGTAGATTTGCCTTTAGTAAATAAACCCCACAGTCCAAACTACCTAATAAATTGTGGTGTACCCTGCAATATGCTGGAGTGCAATGTGCATAATGGGGAAAGTATTTAGACTGACCTGTGTGTCCCCAAGGAAAGACATTGTTAGGGATTTTCCCTCACTTCCTGTGTGGCTATGTGACAGGAAGTGAATTATTTGGAAGGATAAAGTGGCCAAATTATTTAGTTTAACTTTTTAAAGACTCGTTCCTAAGTTGAATTGTAATGCATGTCATTGGCCCATTTAGACCCTCTTTAATCACTTGAGATCAGCGCTATAACTGATCGACGGCCACAGCATGGTCCTCAATTGCCGGGAGTCCTTCAATAAACGTCCTCCCTTTGTGCGCGCGCGCTGTGGTCACAGAGTCACTGAGACTCAGGTGATGACAGATCCGAGTAAGGGGCCGATCCCTGCCCTTTACCATGTAAACAGCTGTCAGCAAATGACAGCTGATCACGTGATGTAAACAAAAGCTGGGTAATGGTTTTTGTTTTCTCCTTGTGCTGACAGCGTGAGCATAAAAAAAAGGCAATCACCGGCTTATGTGCAAGGGACATGGGGCCCGAAAAGGAAGAGGCAATTCTGCATCATCTGTGACAATTAGTAGCCCCTGCCAGTGCCACCTATCAATGCCCACCACTGGTGCCAATCAGTGGCACCTAGCAGTGCTGCCTATCAATGCCCATCACTGCCAACTATCATTGCCACCTAGCAGTGCCACTTCTCACTGCCCACCAGTGCCAAATAGCAATGCCACCTCTCAGTGCCCACCTTTGCCACCTTATCGGTGCCCATCAGTGCAGTCTCAGTGTACATCAATGAAGAAAAATTACCTTTTTTAAAAATATTAACCAGTTTCCTACCGCCCACCATCAAATGACATCCTTGGCTTTGTGCGGTGACATCTGAATGTTGGGTGCAGTTGCAGGCATCATTCAGATATCATTCTTTTCAGCCGGCAATTCTGTGCACAATAAAAACGATCATAGTGGCAGTTCCGCCGCTTGTTTGTTCTTATAGGCGGGGGGAGGGGACGTTCCCCCCCCCTCTTGCCGCCATCCGGTGCTTCTCCGGGCTCTCCCGTGCCATCTGGGGCTCGGAGAACGATTTGGAGATGACTGGTGACCAGATGGTCATCAGTCATCTCTATGACCGTCGGAGGCGCGGGCACGATGTTATGACATCATGTCGTGTTCCCGTATGTTAACCAAGCCGTGATCTCGGCTGTCAGCATGAGATTGGTGTTTTTTTTGGACCAATATCATGCTTTCCAGCCTGGAGGAGAGATGTGGGGTCTTATTGACCCTGCATCTCTCCATAAAGAGGACCTGTCACACACATTCCTATTACAAGGGATGTTTACATTCCTTGTAATAGGAATAAAAGTGATCCCCAAAAAAATAAAAAAATAAAAAAAGAGTAAGAAATACAAAAAAGTAAAAAAAAATAAAAAAAAAATAAGAAAAAAGGCCCATGTCCCCGGTAGCTCGCGCTCAGAAGCGAACACACACGTAAGTCCCGCCCTCATATGTAAACGCCGTTCAAACCACACATGTGAGTTATTGCTGCGTGCGTTAGAACGAGTGCAACAATTCTAGCACTAGACCTCCTCTGTAATGCCAAAATGGTAACCTGTAAAAAAAATTAAATTATCGCCTAGGGAGATTTTTAAGTACTGAAGTTTGGTGTCATGCCATGTGTGTGCGCAATTTTAAAGCGTGACGTGTTAGGTATCTATTTACTCAGCATAACAGCATCTTTCACATTATACCAAAAAATTGGCCGTAACTTTACTGTTTTGTAATATTTTTAGCAAACAAAAGGCGTTTGACAATTTATTGCGCAAATACCGAGCGAGATAAAAATTTGCAATGACCGCCATCTTATTCCCTAGGGTGTCTGCTCCAAAAACATATATAATGTTTGGTGTTTTGAAGTAATTTTATAGCCATAAATTTATGATTTTTACATGAAGGAGAGAAGTGCCAGAATAGGCCCAGTGCTGAAGTGGGTAAAATATTCTTTTTTTTTTTTTTTAAACTCGGTCTTTTGTATTTATAGAAAAAAAAATAAAACTAAAACACAAAGGTGATCAAATAGCACCAAAAGCAAGCTCTATTTGTGTGCCAAAAAATAAAACATTTTCATTGGGTTACAGTGTTGTATGAGCGCGCAATTGTCATTAAAAGTGCATCAGCGCTGAAATGTGAAACTTGGTCTGGGCAGTGCACAAGTGGTTAATATAAGGCTACATGCACACGGACGTTTTTCAAGCCGCTTGTTTGAGCGTTTTTTGCAGCTTAAAAACATCTCTCCATGTTAGCCTATGGCCTCATGGCCACCATGCCGTTTTTGAGCTGTAAATGGCATAGGCGTTTTTAGGCCCCTTTGCTTGTGCAAAGTGTTCAGAACTAAGGTTGAAAGTGGCGTTTAGAAAGGCGCGCTTTGTGGCGTTTGCATGCCGTGTTTTACCACATTTGCGTGTATATGATAAGGAGCCGCCCTAAGCTCCAAAAACAGTATTATTTATGATTTTAGCTATTTAGTGAGACCAGAGTGATATCAGCAGCTGAGAGCAGCAGTGTAGTTGTATTTAGCGTGTCACTTGCCACATCACTTGCCACAAGTTGTGGATTGTCCACTTGCCACGTCAGCTGCCCCAAGTTGTGGATTGTCCACAATGCAATGGAAGCAACTTCTTTTATATATATATATATATATATATATATATATATATATATATATATATATATACATATACGTGGAAATCTTTGGCGTCTGAAGGCATTTTGAGGGTTTGTGAAAAACGATTTTAAATGCAACTGCAGACTTTTTTGGCCAGGACAAAAACAGTGTTTTGGATGTAATAGAATTCAATGGACCCGCATCCAAAACGCAAGTACTGCAATTTTGCTGCGATTTTTTGTTTGACCTGTTTATAGCTGGTTGTTAAAGCAAACGTAAAAAAAAAAAAAAACAGTTAAAAAAACCAAACCAAAAAAAAAACAGCGTGGGGTCCCCCCCCAGGTCCATACCAGGCCCTTGGGTCTAGTATGGATTCAAAGGGGACCCCCCAAAAAATGAAAAAAAAAATGGCGTGGGGGTCCCCCCAGAATCCATACCAGGCCCTTCAGGTCTGGCATGTATTTTAAGGGGAGCCCCGCACCAAAAACAAAAAAAAATTGCATGGGGTCCCCTTGGAATACACACCAGACCCTTGATCCGAGCACTCAACCTGGCAGGCCGCAGGGGAAAAGGGGGGGACGAGAGAGCGGCCCCCCTTCCTCCTGAACCGTACCAGGCCGCGTGCCCTCAACATGGGGGGTTTGGTGCTTCAGGGCAGGGGGGGCGACCTGCGGCCCTCCCCACCCCAAAGCACCCTGCCCCCATGTTGATGGGGACAAGGGCCTCTTCCCGACAACCCTGGCCGTTGGTTGTCGGGGTCTGCGGGCGGGGGGCTTGTCGGAATCCGGGAGCCCCCTTTAATAAGGGGGACCCCAGATACCTGCCCCCCACCCTATGTGAATGAGTATGGGGTACATCGTACCCCTACCCATTCACCTGGTGGCAAAATAAGTCAATAAAAAAAAGACAACACAGGTTTGAAAAGTAATTTATTGGGCAGCTCCGGGGGTCTTTCTGCCGGGCCCCCGCTATCTTCTGCTAGCTCTTTTGCTAGCGGGGGTCCCGGGCTTTGTCGCCGTCTTCTTGCGACTTCGGGGGTCTTTCTGCCGTTCCCCCTGCTATTTTCTGCTAGCTCTTTTGCTAGCGGGGTCCCGAGCTTCATCGCCGTCTTCTTCCAACTTCGGGGTCTCTTGTTCTGTTCTCCGGTTCTTCTCCCGCTCTCCGACGCCTTCTCCTCGATCTCCGGTTCTTTCTGCCGGACGCCCCGCTATCTTCTCGCAGCTCTTTTGCTAGCGGGGGCCGGTCTTCTACGTCGCCTTCTTCCTTCTTCTCTTCACCCGATGAGACTCGTCGCTCTCCACCGCCGCAATGATCGTCTGAGCAGCGGTGCCACTTTTATTGGCATGGGGCGTGGTCGCCGACTTATGCCACCGCTGACCCCGCCCCCGTATGATGTCACAGTCCCGGGGAATGATGGGACTGTGACGTGAAACGGGGGCGGGGTCAGCGGTGGCATCATCCAGTGACCACGCCCCATGCCAATAAAAGTGGCACCGCTGCTCAGACGATCATTGCGGCGGTGGAGAGCGACGAGTCAACATCGGGCGAAGAGAAGAAGGAAGAAGGTGACGTAGAAGACCGGTCCCCGCTAGCAAAAGAGCTGCGAGAAGATAGCGGGGCGTCCGGCAGAAAGAACCGGAGATCGAGGAGAAGGCATCGGAGAGCGGGAGAAGAACCGGAGAACAGAACAAGAGACCCCCGAAGTTGGAAGAAGACGGCGACGAAGCCCGGGACCCCCGCTAGCAAAAGAGCTAGCAGAAGATAGCGGGGGCCCGGCAGATAGACCCCCGGAGCTGCCCAATAAATTACTTTTCAAACCTGTGTTGTCTTTTTTTTATTGACTTATTTTGCCACCAGGTGAATGGGTAGGGGTACGATGTACCCCATACTCATTCACATAGGGTGGGGGGCCGGCATCTGGGGGCCCCCTTTTTAAAGGGGGTGCCCTGATTCCGAAAAGCCCCCCGCCCGCAGACCCCGACAACCAACGGCCAGGGTTGTCGGGAAGAGGCCCTTGTCCCCGCTCTCGTCCCCCCCTTTTCCCCTGCGGCCTGCCAGATTGCGTGCTCGGATAAGGGTCTGGTTTGGATTTTGGGGGGACCCCCACGCCGTTTTTCGGCTTAAGGGGTTCACCCTAAAATCCAGACCAGACCTAAGGGTCTGGTTTGGATTTTGGGGGGACCCCCACGCCGTTTTTCGGCTTAGGGGGTTCACCTTAGAATCCAGACCAGACCTAAGGGCCTGGTATGCTCCTGAAGGGGAACCCATGCCGGTTTTTTCATTAAAATTTGGCCTGGAGTTCCCTTTCATGATTCATACCAAAACATGGGACAGCGAGGCTGCCGAGGACCAGCGCAATGATATCGCGCTGGACACATTCTCGGCCAGCTAGTCACCTCTAGGACACGACTTGAGCGGCTGCCTCACGTGCTCAGGTCGTGTCCAGGTCGCCTGGCAGAGTCGCGCTGTCCCTGTGTCAGCCGGCACATGAGTCGCCCGCAAGTCGGATCCGACTTCCCGGGCGACCTCTATTCAAATCAATGGGCTCCCATAGGGAACCATTCAGTTTCAATAGAGCGCCGCTGACATTTCTATTTACTATAACAGTGCGCCGCTGCTTCCTGCGCCCAGTGAAGGAGTTATCAGGCGCACCAATTAAGGTTAGAAGCAGCGCACTGTTATTAGTAAATCAGCCCCATTGTCTTCTTAACTACTGCCCTTCATCACTGAACCTTTTCCTACATTACCTGCCCCTAATTTTCCACTTTCTCCCCGATTTTCTCATTATCTGAATTATATTCTAGGGTTACTCAAAGTTTTACTTTACCTGAAAGTAAGGCCTCGTACACATGACCGGTTTTCCACCGTTCGTGTGTATGGTTTCTCGTCGAGAAAACTGTGGGAATCTCAACGAGAAAAATAGAGAACCTGCTCTCTATTTTCTCGTCAGGATTCTCGTTTTTCTCGTCGGGATTCTTGTCGGTCTGTTTCTGGATGAGAAAAACGGTCGTGTGCATGCTTTTACGAGTCTTAAAAAAACCGCGCATGCTCAAAATCAAGTATGAGACGGGAGCGCTCCTTCTGGTAAAACTGACGTTCGTAATGGACATAGCACATACGTGACACTGTAAATTATTGCATTGTTTAAATGGTGTGCATTTAAATCTTCTTTAGAATGGTACAATAATGAAAAAGAATGAACTTGTTTTGCTGCTGATATTCACACAGAGTTCTGATCTGATTAACTTTTTGAAACATTATATTTATGCTGATCTTATGTAAATTTTTAGTATTATATATAGAGCAAGATCTCCTTAATATTTATTTTTTTTGAATACAGATCTTCATTTTAAATGATTATTTAACCACTTAACAACCACCTGCCGACAAATAACGTCGACAAGGTGGTTGCTTAACTCTGGGAGGACGTTATATAACGTCCTCCCAGAATCGCGCTCCCGCGCGCCCCCTGGGGCGCGCACACGGGAAACTCCGTGACCGCCGGGTCCAGAGGACCCGGCGGATCACGAATCGCGGTAAATCGCCGCTGATAGCGGCCGTTTACCACGTGATCGCTCCGTCAAATGACGGAGCAATCACTTGTAAACAGACCGGTGTCATTTGATGACGCCGGTTCCTCCCTCCCCTCTCTGTACCGATCGGTACAGTGTGAGAGGGGAGGGGGAGGGAGCGGATGGCAGCAGCAGCACTGTGGGCTGGATCTGTGACAATTGCAGTCACAGATCCATCCATCCCTGCTCAGCCATCCCTGTGCTATACCCTGCCAATACTCTGCAATACACCCTGCCAATACTCTGCAAAATACCCTGCCAATACTCTGCAAAATACCCTGCCAATACCCTGGTGCAATACTCTGCAATACCCTGGTGCAATACTCTGCAATACCCTGGTGCAATACTCTGCAATACCCTGCAAAATACTCTGCAATACCCTGCAAAATACTCTGCAATACCCTGCAAAATACTCTGCAATACCCTACAAAATACTCTGCAATAACCTGCGCAATACTCTGCAATACCCTGCGCAATACTCTGCAATACCCTGCGCAATACCCTGCAAAATACTCTGCAATACCCTGCGCAATACCCTGCAAAATACTCTGCAATACCCTGGTGCAATACTCTGCAATACTCTGGTGCAATACTCTGCAATACTCTGGTGCAATACTCTGCAATACTCTGGTGCAATACTCTGCAATACCCTGCGCAATACTCTGCAATACCCTGCGCAATACTCTGCAATACCCTGCGCAATACTCTGCAATACCCTGCGCAATATTCTGCAAAATACTCTGCAATACCCTGCACAATACTCTGCAATACCCTGCACAATACTCTGCAATACCCTCCACAATACTCTACAATAACCTGCGCAATACTCTGCAATACCCTGCGCAATACTCTGCAATACCCTGCGCAATACCCTGCAAAATACTCTGCAATACCCTGCGCAATACCCTGCAAAATACTCTGCAATACCCTGGTGCAATACTCTGCAATACTCTGGTGCAATACTCTGCAATACTCTGGTGCAATACTCTGCAATACTCTGGTGCAATACTCTGCAATACCCTGCGCAATACTCTGCAATACCCTGCGCAATACTCTGCAATACCCTGCGCAATACTCTGCAATACCCTGCGCAATATTCTGCAAAATACTCTGCAATACCCTGCACAATACTCTGCAATACCCTGCACAATACTCTGCAATACCCTCCACAATACTCTGCAATACCCTCCACAATACTCTGCAATACCCTCCACAATACCCTGTGCAATACCCGTGCAATACCCTGCCATACACCGCAATACCCTGCCATAGTCCGCAATACTCCGCAATGCCCTGCAATACTCCGCAATGCCCAGCAATACTCCGCAATGCCCGGCAATACTCCGCAATGCCCGGCAATACTCTGCAATAACCACTTCCCGCCCTCCGGCCGTCATATGACGTCCTTGACTTTGTGCGGGGATATCTGAATGATGGGAGCAGCTACAGGCATCATTCAGATATTAGCTTTTTCAGCCGGCGATTCACTACACCATAAGAACAATCATAGCGGCTGTTCCGCCGCTTGATCATTCTTACGGGAGGCGAGAGGGGATGCCCCCCCCCGCCGCCCTCCGGTGCTTCTACCGACTCACCGCTACGATCAAAGCCAGGATTGTTGTTTTTTTTTTGTATTTTTTTCAGGCTTCCCAGCCTAGAGGTGAGATGTGGGGTCTTATTGACACCCCCCCCCATATCTCACTGTAAAGAGGACCTGTCATGCCATATTCCTATTACAAGGGATGTTTACGTTCCTTGTAATAGGTATAAAAGTGATCAAAAAAATGTTTAGGGCGGAAAAACATGTCAAACTAAAATAAATAAAGTAAAATGAAGAATATATATTTTTTTTTTTTTAAAGCGCCCCTGTCCCCGTGAGCTCGCATACAGAAGCGAACGCATACGTAAGTCCCGCCCACATATGAAAACGGTTTTCAAACCACACATGTGAGGTATCTCTGCGAACGTTAGAGCGAGAGCAATAATTTTGGCCCTAGACCTCCTCTGTAACTCAAAACATGTAACCAGTAAAAATATTTAAAGCGTCGCCTATGGGGATTTTTTAAGTAGCGAAGTTTGGCGCCATTCCACGAGTGTGTGCAATTTTTAAGGGCGACATGTTAGGTATCTATTTACTCGGCGTAACTTCATCTTTCACATTATGCAAAAACATTGGGCTAACTTTACTGTTTTTTTTTTTTTTTAAGCACAAAACATTTTTTTTTCCGTAAAAAACGCGTTAAAAAAATTGCTGCGCAAATATCGTGCGAGATAAAAAGTTGCAACAACCACCATTATATTCTCTAAGGTCTTTGCTAAAAAAACATATATAATGTTTTGGGGTTCTATGTAATTTTCTAGCAAACAAATGATGATTTTTACATGTAGGAGAGAAATGTCAGAATTGGCCTGGGTGCTCCAGAACGCCTGAAGGTGCTCCCTGCATGTCGGGCCTCTGTATGTGGCCACGCTGTGTAAAAGTCTCACACATGTGGTATCGCCATACTCAGGAGTAATATCAGAATGTGTTTTGGGGTGTAATTTGTGGAATGCATATGCTGTGTGTGAGAAATAACCTGCTAATATGACAATTTTGTGGGAAAAAAAAGAGAAAAAAAAAATCTTGATTTTGTAAAGAATTGTGGGAAAAAATGACAACTTCAAAAAACTCACAATGCCTCTTTCTGAATACCTTGGAATGTCTTCTTTCCAAAAAGGGGTCATTTGGGGGGTATTTGTACTTTTCTGGCATGTTAGGGTCTATAACTTTCACAAAGACCAAATAATATACACCAATTTGTACTTATTTTTACCAAAGATATGTAGCAGTATAAATTTTGGCCAAAATTTATGAAGAAAAAATAGTAATTTGCAAAATTTTATAACAGAAACGAAAAAAAAATCATTTTTTTACAAAATTTTCAGTCTTTTTTCTCTTATAGCGCAAAAAATAAAAAAAAACCAACAGTGATTAAATACCACCAAAAGAAAGCTCTATTTGTGTGAAAAAAAGGACAAAAATTTCATATGGGTACAGTGTTGTATGACTGAGTAATTGTCATTCAAAATGTGAGAGCACCGAAAGCTGAAAATTGGTCTGGTTATTAAGGGGGTTTAAGTGCCCAGTGGTCAAGTGGTTAATTTCTAGTGATCTCCATGATTAGAATTTTAATTTTGTTGTGTCAAGTTTACAAAATTAATATTATTATCTTGTATTTTTTTGACCTTCAAGGAGATTGTTTTGTGTTATCTGTCCCTTTTATTTTATTATTTTGTAGAAATGTATCTGCCTACTGCAAAGCTAATTGTTTTGTTTTTATAAAAACACATAGACAAGTGTTAACTGTAAACAAAAAAATCCATTTATTATGGTATCTAATTTCGAAAAAAAAAGGCAGCGCTGGAGAACCTGCTGCCATTTGTACATCCATAGGACCCCAGAGCACACATCAACCCTGTGTGGACAATAAAATTGGGACCTTGAGAAGCACATCAGTAGTGAGCCCAATCTGGTCATGGACTCCCAGAGGTCAGGAACAGCAGCAGGTGAGATACATGTCCCAAGTCTGTGGTACTACAACAGGCTGCCTTCTGTCAGACCACATTAAAGCAAGGCCATCACCAGGGCCGGACTGGCCTACCGGGATACCGGGAAATTTCCCGGTAGGCTGTCTGCACTCTGTGCCCTGGGGCTGCTTTTGCCTGTCACAGTAAAATAAAGAGCAGCGGCGGGCCGCCGGCCGCCAGCGCCGCCGCACATTCCAATGCAATGCCGCCGCCCTTCTCCTTCACTTCTGATCCGGAGCCTGTGTGGAGTGATGTGCCTGAGGGGAGGAGCAGGGGAACGTCAGATCGCGGTGGTGCTGCTTTATTTAACCTTCCATCTGGCCCGTGCGGCGCCGCCCCAGCACCACCCACTAGTCTCAGTCTGCATGAACTTTGAAGAGTCCTGTCACGAGTGAGGGCATAGGAGAAGTGAATGGCTGCCCGCCGTGGAGCAGAAGAATTAATGTGCTGTCTGCAATCTGAAAAATCTCTCATTGATTGCACGGTGCTGCACGGCCAGCACCCCCCCCCCCTTCTCTGTCACCTTTGCTGCTGCTCTGTCTCTCTCTCTCTATCTCTCACTATTGGCATTATGATGAACCTCCATCACTCTCTTGTCAGTGGAAGTTACATTCGGATGGGGCCACCCTCTCTCTCACACACAAGGCAGCCCCCCAATCTCTCTCTCACACACAAGGCAGCCCCCAATCTCTCTCTCACACACAAGGCAGCCCCCCATCTCTCTCACACACAAGGCAGCCCCCCAATCTCTCTCTCACACACAAGGCAGCCCCCTCATCTCTCTCTCACACACAAGGCAGCCCCCAATCTCTCTCTCACACACAAGGCAGCTCCCCATCTCTCTCTCACACACAAGGCAGCCCCCCATCTCTCTCACACACAAGGCAGCCCCCCAATCTCTCTCTCACACACAAGGCAGCCCCCCAATCTCTCTCTCACACACAAGGCAGACCCCCATCTCTCTCACACACAAGGAAGCCCCCCATCTCTCTCTCACACACAAGGCAGCCCCCCAATCTCTCTCTCACACACAAGGCAGCCCCCCAATCTCTCTCTCACACACAAGGCAGCCCGTCCATCTCTCTCACACACAAGGCAGCCCCCCAATCTCTCTCACACACACAAGGCAGCCCCCCAATCTCTCTCTCACACACCAGGTAGCCCCCCATCTCTCTCTCACACACAAGGCAGCCCCCCAATCTCTCTCTCACACACAATGCAGCCCCCCAATCTCTCTCTCACACACAAGGTAGCCCCCCAATCTCTCTCACACACAAGGCAGCCCCCCATCTCTCTCACACACAAGGCAGCCCCCCAATCTCTCTCTCACACACAAGGCAGCCCCCATCTCTCTCACACACAAGGCAGCCCCCAATCTCTCTCTCACACACAAGGCAGCCCCCCAATATCTCTCTCACACACAAGGCAGCCCCCCAATCTCTCTCTCAGACACAAGGCAGCCCCCAATCTCTCTCACACACAAGGCAGCCCCCCATCTCTATATCACACACAAGGCAGCCGCCAATCTCTCTCTCACACACAAGACAGCCCCCCCATCTCTCTCACACACAAGGCAGCCCCCCAATCTCTCTCTCACACACAAGGCAGCCCCCCATCTCTCTCTCACACACAAGGCAGCCCCCCATCTCTCTCACACACAAGGCAGCCCCCCATCTCTCTCACACACAAGGCAGCCCCCCATCTCTCTCACACACAAGGCAGCCCCCCAATCTTTTTCTCACACACAAGGCAGCCCCCCATCTCTCACACACAAGGCAGCCCCCCAATCTCTTTCTCACACACAAGGCAGCCCCCCAATCTCTCTCTCACACACAAGGCAGCCCCCCATCTCTCTCACACACAAGGCAGCCCCCCAATCTCTCTCTCACACACAAGGCAGCCCCCCAATCTCTCTCTCACACACAAGGCAGCCCCCCATCTCTCTCTCACACACAAGGCAGCCCCCCAATCTCTCTCTCACACACAAGGCAGCCCCCCAATCTCTCTCTCACACACAAGGTAGCCCCCCAATCTCTCTCACACACATAAGGCAGCCCCCCATCTCTCTCACACACAAGGCAGCCCCCAATCTCTCTCTCACACACAAGGCAGCCCCCCATCTCTCTCACACACAAGGCAGCCCCCCAATCTCTCTCTCACACACAAGGCAGCCCCACATCTCCCTCACTCACAAGGCAGCCCCCCAATCTCTCTCTCACACACAAGGTAGCCCCCCATCTTTCTCTCACACACAAGGCAGCCCCCCAATCTCTCTCTCACACACAAGGCAGCCCCCCCATCTCTCTCACACACAAGGCAGACCCCCAATCTCTCTCTCACACACAAGGCAGCCCCCCAATCTCTCTCTCACACACAAGGCAGCCCCCCATGTCTCTCTCACACACAAGGCAGCCCCCCATCTCTCTCTCACACACACGGCAGCCCCCATCTCTCTCACACACAAGGGAGCCCCCCATCTCTCTCACACACAAGGCAGCCCCCATCTCTCTCACACACGCGGCAGCCCCCCAATCTCTCTCTCACACACAAGGCAGACCCCCATCTCTCTCACACACAAGGAAGCCCCCCATCTCTCTCTCACACACAAGGCAGCCCCCCAATCTCTCTCTCACACACAAGGCAGCCCCCCAATCTCTCTCTCACACACAAGGCAGCCCATCCATCTCTCTCACACACAAGGCAGCCCCCCAATCTCTCTCTCACACACAAGGCAGCCCCCCAATCTCTCTCTCTCACACACCAGGTAGCCCCCCATCTCTCTCTCACACACAAGGCAGCCCCCAATCTCTCTCTCACACACAATGCAGCCCCCCAATCTCTCTCTCACACACAAGGTAGCCCCCCAATCTCTCTCACACACAAGGCAGCCCCCCATCTCTCTCACACACAAGGCAGCCCCCCAATCTCTCTCTCACACACAAGGCAGCCCCCCATCTCTCTCACACACAAGGCAGCCCCCCAATCTCTCTCTCACACACAAGGCAGCCCCCCAATCTCTCTCTCACACACAAGGCAGCCCCCCAATCTCTCTCTCACACACAAGGCAGCCCCCAATCTCTCTCACACACAAGGCAGCCCCCCATCTCTATATCACACACAAGGCAGCCGCCAATCTCTCTCTCACACACAAGACAGCCCCCCCATCTCTCTCACACACAAGGCAGCCCCCCAATCTCTCTCTCACACACAAGGCAGCCCCCCATCTCTCTCTCACACACAAGGCAGCCCCCCATCTCTCTCACACACAAGGCAGCCCCCCATCTCTCTCACACACAAGGCAGCCCCCCAATCTTTTTCTCACACACAAGGCAGCCCCCCATCTCTCACACACAAGGCAGCCCCCCAATCTCTTTCTCACACACAAGGCAGCCCCCCAATCTCTCTCTCACACACAAGGCAGCCCCCCATCTCTCTCACACACAAGGCAGCCCCCCAATCTCTCTCTCACACACAAGGCAGCCCCCCAATCTCTCTCTCACACACAAGGCAGCCCCCATCTCTCTCTCACACACAAGGCAGCCCCCCAATCTCTCTCTCACACACAAGGCAGCCCCCCAATCTCTCTCTCTCACACACAAGGTAGCCCCCCAATCTCTCTCACACACATAAGGCAGCCCCCCATCTCTCTCACACACAAGGCAGCCCCCAATCTCTCTCTCACACACAAGGCAGCCCCCCATCTCTCTCACACACAAGGCAGCCCCCCAATCTCTCTCTCACACACAAGGCAGCCCCACATCTCCCTCACTCACAAGGCAGCCCCCCAATCTCTCTCTCACACACAAGGCAGCCCCCCATCTCTCTCTCACAAACAAGGCAGCCCCCAATCTCTCTCTCACACACAAGGCAGCCCCCCCATCTCTCTCACACACAAGGCAGACCCCCAATCTCTCTCTCACACACAAGGCAGCCCCCCAATCTCTCTCTCACACACAAGGCAGCCCCCCATGTCTCTCTCACACACAAGGCAGCCCCCCATCTCTCTCTCACACACACGGCAGCCCCCATCTCTCTCACACACAAGGGAGCCCCCCATCTCTCTCACACACAAGGCAGCCCCCCATCTCTCTCACACACGCGGCAGCCCCCCATCTCTCTCTCACACGCAGCAGCCCCCTATCTCTCTCACACATGGCAGCCCCCCATCTCTCTCTCACCATTGCAGCACCCCATCTCTTTCTCTCTCACCATTGCAGCCCGGCCCCTCTCTGGCTCTTTCATGGATTTCTTTCTCCTTTTTTTTAAAGCAAACTTTTTTTCAGGTAAAAAAAAATTGCATTTATAATTGTTTTGGCCTGCAGAGCATTGCACCCCTCTCTCTCTCTCACCATTGCAGCCCCTCTCTCTCTCTCACCATTGTAGCCCCCCTCTCTCACCATTGCAGCCCCTCTCTCTCTCACCACTGCAGCCCCTCTCTCTCTCACCACTGCAGCCCCTCTCTCTCTCACCACTGCAGCCCCTCTCTCTCTCTCACCATTGCAGCCCCTCTCTCTCTCACACCATTGCAGCCCCTCTCTCTCTCACCACTGCAGCCCCCTCTCTCTCACCACTGCAGCCCCTCTCTCTCTCACCACTGCAGCCCCTCTCTCTCTCACCACTGCAGCCCCTCTCTCTCTCTCTCACCACTGCAGCCCCTCTCTCTCTCTCTCACCACTGCAGCCCCTCTCTCTTTCTCTCACCACTGCAGCCCCTCTCTCTCTCTCACCACTGCAACCCCTCTCTCTCTCTCTCTCACCACTGCAGCCCCTCTCTCTCTCACCACTGCAGCCCCTCTCTCTCAACACTGCAGCCGCTCTCTCTCACCACTGCACCCCCCTCTCTCTCGCCACTGCACCCCACTCTGTCTCGCCATTGCACCCCCCTCTCTCTCGCCATTGCATCCCCCTCTCTCTTGTCATTGCACCCCCTCTCTCTCACCATTGCACCCCCTCTCTCTCTCTCACCATTGCAACCCCCTCTCTCTCTCTCTCACCATTGCACCCCCCTCTCTCTCTCTCACCATTGCACCCCATCTCTCTCTCACCATTGCACCCCCGCTCTCTCTCTCTCACCATTGCACCCCCACCCTCTCTCTCTCAGGGAGTCAGGGGAGGAGTCAAGAGTAAGAGCGCCACTGGGATGGGGATCATGGGAGAAGTCAGACATGTGTGGAGAGGAGATTATAAGAAAACCAGAGCCACCAACCTTGAGCCAACTGACTGAGCCCTGCAAGGTGCACCTGAGAGGAGGTTAGTGACAGCGCCGCCAGGCCAGTCTGAGGGGGGGGGTCACTGATGTAAGGGGGGAGTAAATACAATAATGTAAGGGGGCACTGATATAAAGGTTTCCCCCTTATATCAGTAACCCCCCTACCTTAGTGTATTCTTTCTGCGGAAGGTGGTCTCTGGTCACCAGCGTCCCCCCCACATTCCCAGGTGTCCCCCTTGTTGATTGCTCCACATTTACCTGGAATTTGCAGATATATATCTCTATATCCCTAGCCCTATGTGCTTTCATATCTGTCTTATCTATATATAATACGCTCTTCAAATGTGCTTTATAATGTATGGTTCTCCCTTTTGTGAACAAGAAAATAATGGTGTTATGCTTTTGGGCTGGTATAATAATGCTGTGGGGCTGGTATGAAATTATTTCCAGGGCTGGTTTTTATTCCCAGTCCGGCCCTGGCCATCACTTCCTGGTCTTCTGTGCAGCCTTCCCTGCTATCTTCTCTGCAGCCTTCCTTCTGCGTGTGGCTGGAGGCTGTGCCGCTGGAGGTGTACTCATGTCAGGAGGAGGAGAAGGAGGTGGAGGAGAAGGGGGTGGAGGAGTAGAAGAAGGAGGTGGAGGAGGAGGAGGAGGTTGAGGTTCTGAAAACTGGGCGACCTCACATATGGCCGTATTGGGGGTAATTCTCCCCATCACCCCCTTGTTTAGTAAGTTGAGCAGCAGGGGCTCACATAGGAGGCGTTGTTCCACGCTCATTGATTTAAATTTTGCCCCAACTAGTCCGGCATAGGCCTCTTCGGTGGTTGTTGGCTCCTGGAGAGTGGCATGTGCCTCTCTTATCAGGGCCATTGCTGCCTGTCTGGTGCTCCTCTCCCTCCTGGTCCTTCTTGTAAGGCAGATGGGAGGCACCTGCGATCTGATCCTGCTACTTGGCCCGGCCACCTCCTGTGTGCCACTGGGCCCTGCCACCTCCTGTGTGCCACTGGGCCCTGCCTCCTCCTGTGTGCCACTGGGCCCTGCCTCCTCCTGGCTCACAGTGGGCCCTGCCTCCTCCTGCCTGACACTTTCCAGGTTGATGTCATCCTGTGTATGAAAAAGGGACATAGTTTGAGTTTTTGGTTCATCAATCACACACAATTTTCAGCTCATGACTGTTGCAAATTGAATGTAAATACAGTTAAAAGACTATCATTATGACCCCAGAAGTTTTCATTCTTCTCCCCAACTTTTTGGGCCACTACTGTCTATTGATATGTAAAACACTTTTTTCCTCAAACTTTCCTTATTAACATCTTTTTTACATCATTCATTTTATCACAATAAATGTTTATAAAATACTATACCTGGCTCCAGATGTCCAAATCCGGTTCTTCCAGGATGGCTGCCTCCTCTTGATCCAGAGAAGGCTCAGGTTGGCTGCAGGGAAGTCTGGGGGGAAGACTGGACAGTGATGGCCTTGCCTCAATGTGGTCACCCAGGAAAGGACATCCTGTTGTAGTACCACAAAATCGGGACATATACATCCGCTGCTGCTGCTCCTGACCTCTGAGAAGCCAGGACCTTAAAGTGCTCAGTCCTGTATGTGCCTCTCAAGCTCCCAATTTTACTGTCCACCTGTTGGATGGTTGCTGTAGGTATCCTGGTCTGCACAAATGTGAGCAGGGTCTCCAGCGCTGCTGTCCTTACCCCTCTTTTCCTATGTATGGGGTTTTTGGTCTCCCACAGAGCGGGCAGCTCCCTTACCCGATCAATAAATTCCCCAAGGACATCTTTTTCTAAAAAAGCATAATTTTTTGTCTGCAAGACAAAACACAAGACACAATTAGTAATTCAGTCAGTCTAAACTCAATTAAATCTTTATCCCCATATATATCCAATGCTATATTTTGTTGTATGGTAATGAGAGTTTTCTATTTTCTAAGCATTTAAAAAAATGGCCTGTTTATGGGCACCAAAAAAAATCTAAATCTTTTATAACACCAAAAATGTTATATTTACCATGTGTGAATGTGCACAGAGTAACAATATTGAACAACAACAAAGTGTAGCTTCTTCATCAAATCCGCTATAACCTTTTTTGTGTATATTTTTGGTGTTACCAGTGAAATGGTTGGTATTTACTAAAGGAAATTACACTTGGCACGTGACAATGATCAGGCGTCACCATTTAATCTGTACGAGGATCCATAGGAACTCCGAGGTATTATATGCACGTCTCCATTGTGAATTAATTTTTCTATCTTCATACTATTGTCCATAATGAATGCTAAACATGACACTGTAACTATTTTTGTCCATATCTTCTCTAAACATATACATTTATTTTAGATAAATTAAAGTCACGTGCGTCCCTGAAGAAGCATAATTTCTGCGAAACATGTAGGACGATCAATTTGTGACGTACAAAGAACGAATACACTGCGTTGTATCTTCTTTCCTTTTTGATTTTATATCATGTAAACCAGGGATAAGCAATTAGCGGACCTCCAGCTGTTGCAAAACTACAAGTCCCATCATGCCTCTGCCTCTGGGTGTCAGGTTTGCTGCTGTCAGAGTCTCGCTATGCCTCATGGGACTTGTAGTTTGGCAACAGCTGGAGGTACGCTAATTGCATATCCCTGATGTAAACCATGTATTAAATATAGACTTTTTTAAGTACCTACTTGTTTCCTATTTTTCTATTTTTTCACCTTGCTAACATCCTCAATGAGTACCTTTAAAGTCCCATACACCATGCCTAACAAGGCTTCTCTACCTATATAACAATACCGGGATGTAGGTGCCATTGAGTAACTTATTTATACTCAAGGGTTTGCTCTGTATATTTTCTCTAAATACATTATCATACATTATATACATAAAATGTGATGTTCAAGGACAAAACTTACCCTCATATAGTCCTCCTGCAGGACTTGGATAATGGCAGAACCGGTGTCTGGGATTATGAGGCCCAGAACCTGGGGGGAGATGCCTGTCGTGAACTTCAGGTACTACAAGCTTCTCCCAGTTGCCAGGTAGCGCAACGTGGCGATGAGCCTCTGCTCAGCAGTGATGGCTTCCCGCATAACGGTGTCCTACCTGGTGATATAGGGGGACACCAAAGCCAACAGATGCTGAAAAACGGGGTCAGACATTCTAAGAAAATTCCTGTAGTCATCAGAATTATTCTCCTGGATCTCCCGCAGCAGAGGCATATGACAGAATTGGTCCCGCTGGAGCAACCAATTCTTGGTCCATGAACTCCTCCTCACCCTGTTTATGGACTGGTCTTGGTCCAAGACAAGCAGACCAACACCAAGCGCCCACACAGCACGAACTCTACGACGAGAACATAACATGGCTAGGAAACGGTCGTCTGATCAGAACGTACTAAACAGAATGCACTTAAGAACAGCAAGGCCTATGAAGAACGACCTGAAAATCAGAAATGAGTGGACAAGAACGCACTGTAAAACAGATACGACCTGACTACACACCCTGAAAGACAAGACACGAACCCACAAGCACAAACTGAACCGCAGAAAACGAAATGAAAGCACAAAGACTGAAAAGCGCGAATCGTCTCTCCCCAAACCTTTACTAACACGCGGTAACACGAGATCAGCAAAAGCAGCCCAAGGGGTGGCGCCATTGGAATTGAACTTCCCCTTTATACTGCCGTCGTACGTGTTGTACGTGACCGCGCTTTACAATGAGGAGATTTGTAATTGACTGTGTGTATGCAAGGAAAGCTTGACAAGAATCTCGTCAAGCTTGACAAGCATCTCGTTGAGAAAAACAACAGTTTTTTTTTACAACGAGATTCTCGGTCGTGTGTACGAAGCTTAAGAGGTAGTACATGTTACAAGATGTTTAGATGTAAAGAATAGAAGCCAAGACTGTGATATATTTCCACCTCTTTATTGCTTGGTATCAAATGTTGTATTGTCAATCTATTTTGTTCACAACTTACCATATTAAAACTGTATAATTTATGTTTTTTCTTTCAATAAAAAAAGTATAAAACAAAATTTTTAATTCACAGTTTACACTTTTTTGCAAATTTTTTTTATAACACCATTTATAAAACTAATATTTAAAGCAGACATTCACCCTATAGTATGTCATGTTGTCCTGCCTTCTCCCCACTCCCTCTTTGACAAGTGTACATACAGTTATAAAAAAATCATGCCATTTGTTTGCATTTCCTCATTTCTCTTCTATGCAAGAATAATTATTTTCTCCACCGCCCCCTTCATTTGCACAGATGTGCCACAGGGCTTTAGGTCCCAAGCAAGCTCTGTGGTACATATGTGCATACAGAGGTTTTTACTACCATCTGCATAGGTGCAGGTTTTCCCATGCATGCTTTATTAACCCATTCATATATTTATTTTATACATTTATGACCAAAACAAAAACTTTGGTTGTGTGCAGATTGAACAGCTAATAATTTTTTTTAACAGTTTGTTCTTGGTTTTACACATAAATTACTCATACACATTTTGGGGGAATTAAAAAAGAGTGTCCCAGGCATTACGTCTGTGTCATTCTTTTAACCTGAAAAAATTATTTGTTGTTCCAGTTTGTGCAACTTAGCACTACTGTTTTCTGCCTATGAAGAAATGGCTCCAACTCACACAACCCTTTCTACTTAGTTTACAGAACAAGGTGGTCAACTACGTCACACATGTAGCGGACTCCCCATTATTGGGGTCGCTATGCCTAAATTTAAGGGGTAGCCTGAGCAAATAGTTAGGTACAGGCTGTTTGAATTCTTTAAATTGGTTTCTGCTTTGTTGTGGTGTTGCCTGGCAGTACAGTTCCCTTTGGCCTGTGGGTGGCGCTGTCACCCAGGTCTCAGGTTGAACCACAGGTAGAATTGCAGCACGATTGTGTGTCCTCTCTCGGCAGGCCTGCAGTGGGCGTGGTCTACCCGTTGTGCATGCCAGAAGGGGGTACTTAAGGGGTGGAAGCCATTAGGTCCATAGTTCGGAGGTGATCCAGAGGACCCCTTGGTCCTAGGCACGTACCCCACCTTCGGTGGCCCTCATGGCCAGGGGTACGTGTGTGTGTATTCGGTCCCGGGCACCTTCGGCCCAAGGCTGCATCATTCCAGGTAGGCCCAGCACCTTTAGCTGAGGCCTACACCAGAAGAGGAGTCCCAGGGTGCCCAAATGGGGGTGACCCGCTCTGAAGGAGAGGAAACCACGGGGATCGGTGAGGGAAGTCACTGTCTCGGGAGCGGCCTGGTTGCCTATCAGAGGGAAGGATTCCATAATCCGCCAAAAGCCTTGTAACGTGCCCACTGGCACCTAAGGTCTCAAGTGTTACAAGTGCTGGGAAGTTCAGGATTCATAAGTTCATATCCTGATCGTATCCTTAGGAAATTTAAAGTGAATGTTCCGTGCTCCACACCGGCTGCTAGTACCGTGAGAGGGGACTATCTGGGTGAGCAAAGTCCACTCAGGACTGAGTGGAGATAAATGACAGTTAATTGCCGCATGCCTGAACCTGCCTCCCTGTTAAATTCTCTATCTCCAACTTTCCTATCAAGTTTCTACGCAAGCAAAATAAACCTTTCTTTATTGGGTTTAACACTGTCTGGACAATGGCCTTATTGAATACAAAGAGAGAATATACTTTACCCTACACTCTAGGGGAGAGAACCAACGGAAGGAGGTAACTCGCTGCAGGACCCAAAAACAGATAACACTGCTCACACTCTTTTATCAGGAGGATATTGGACTTGTGGCATGGTGTGTCCCATTCTGCTTGTGGAGGTAAGCAGGGTAAAGGATCTGTGTGCTACATACATATACCACACACATACTGTATATTGTACATACACACTGTGCACACACACTGTAAACACACATATACTGTGTACACACTTACCTTTCTGGGGCCATGGTTCTGAGCTGGATGTTCCCCCAGCATCTGCTAACTCCTTCACTTCACTGCCTTCATGTCTTTGCCCTGGGGACAGCCCTGTGCACACTGGAACTGTTATTTAACTATTGCGAGACATTACTCCACTTGCTCACAAAAGAAAAAAAAAGCCCCCTCTCTGCAAAAGGCCTCCTTGCTTAACTAATGAGGCTCAGGGAATTTTACTACAAATTGCTTGGAGCAATAGCTCATGGTAACTACCCTCTTGTGTACCATGGAAAATAAAAAGTCCCTTCTTTACCCCAGCCCCCCCCTGTGCTTGACTAGTAGTTCCCAGGCCCATTATAGGTCGACTAAGCCTACTCCCACTATTTGCAGCCCTACCCATATGAATCAATGTGTAACCACAAAGAAAAAAAGGTTATCTTAACCTCCCTGGCGGCATGATTCTGTCAGATTTTAGGTGCTGAAAGCGGTACCATTATTCTGCATGGAAATTTGGCGTTTTATATTGTAGGCCTGCAATTCTTAGGAATAACTCACTTAAATCTGTCCAAACAAGAGTCTAGTAGACATCCCGGGTATGATAAAGTTCAAAAAACAAAATCATAAATTATAATATAATAAATAACTATAAAATAATTATAACAAATAATAATATAATAATAATAAAAGTGTTTTTCAGTGTTTGATGACGAATTTGCCCACAAATCACTATCGCTCAATTCTGCAAGTGATTCTAATTTATTATCACTGTTTTCTAGCTGGTCTAAAACCACTTTTGACATAAAGGGACACTTTTTGGTTGCTATGGACAATCTCCAGTTTCCAGACAGAAAAAACTGTTTTTATTGTATAAAAGTGCATGCAGGACACTGGGCAGACCACTAGGGACAATGGGGGTGTGTTATTATTTGATACAGTACTGTAATCAGTAAGATTACAGTATACTGTATGTGTATTGTGTGTTTTACTTTTTGAATTTGGCACCGAACTCTGCCCCCGTGCGCCGCAACGTTAGAAAGGGAACGGAGCTCGGCGGCACTCTGCAATGTGGATCGAGCGAGATGACGGCTCGCTCACACAGCGGGGACACATCGCAGGATCCAGGGACAAGGTAAGTAACTTCCCCTGTATCCTCCCCTGTATCCTGCGATGCGATCCTGAGTCTGGCTCGGGGTTACCGCTTTAGGTACTGAAATCTTACCCCGAGCCAGACTCGGGAATACCGCTGGGCGGGTTAACACACAACTATAAGGTAAATTACTTCAATATGAAACAGTGTCACAGTATCCACTTTGCTCAGCTGTGACTTATATAAAGCACTTATTGTAAGAGATTACTTCCCTAGTTACCTCTCTAAAGACAGAGCCAAACCTAGCAGCTCTGTACCCTGGGATCTCTGTAATTAGTTACAGAGAGACCAATAACAGTGATCACAGATATAAACAATGCAGTGTTTACATCTGTGAGCCCACCCCTTCTTCTTAAAACTGAGGAAGGGAAAGAAATAGGAACTAATGAATTATTAACTTATTCGTTCCAGATCACTGTACACATCATGGAAGAAGCAATTTCAAATTTAATTGATCTCTTTTACTACCCCTCCTCTCCTATGCTACTTATCTGTAACCTGTCTATCTGTGATCTGAACACTAACCCTTTCTTCTCCATCCTCCCACTTTATGTAATCTGTATATTAACCTCTTGTCAACCGGGTCAATTTTTTCATATTTTGCACATTTGTTTATACCTGTATTTTTTGCTAGAGATTACTGTAACCACCCCCAAAATAAAATAAAAAGAGTGCAGAAAACTGGAAAATAAAATGGTGGTAGTTAAAAATGTATATGTTGCACCATATTTGCACAGTTTTTTTCAGGAAAAAATACAATAAAATACATTTTAACCACTTCCCTACCGTGCACGAAAACCCCCTTCCTGCCCAAGCCATTTTTCAGCTTTCAGCGCTGTCACACTTTGAATGCGATGTGGCTCCCAAACGAAATTTGCCTCCTTTTTTTCCCACAAATAGAGCTTTCTTTTGGTGGTATTTGATCACCTCTGCGGTTTTAATTTTTTGCGCTATAAACAAAAGAAGAGCGTCCAGTTTGGAAAAAACACAATTTTTTACTTTTTGCTATAATAAAAACCCATTTTTTTTTTCAATTAAAATTTTCCTCAGTTTAGGCCGATACGTATTCTTCTACATATTTTTGGTAAAAAAAAAATCGCAATAAGCGCGTATTGATTGGTTTGCGCAAAAGTTATAGCGTCTACAAAATAGGGGATAGATTTATAGCATTTTTTTATTAGTAATGGCGGCGATCTGCGATTTTTATTGTGACTGCGATATTGCGGCGGACACATCGGACACTTTTGACACATTTTTGGGACCATTCACATTTATACAGCGATCCCTGCTATAAAAATGCATTGATTACTGTATAAATGTGACTGGCAGGGAAGGGGTTAACCACTAGGGGGCGGGAAGGGGTTAAATATGTTCCCTCAATGTGTTCTAACTGTGGGGGGAGGTGACTGACTGGGGGAGGTGACCGATGGTTGTCCCTATGTACAAGGGACACACCATCGGTCCCCTCTCCCTCACAGGACGTGGATCTGTGTGTTTAGACACACAGATCCACTTTCCTGCTCGGTTCCTGGGCAATCGCGGGTGCCCGGCGGCAACCGCGGCCGCCGGGCACGCGCATCGGGTTCTTGGGAACGCGACGGGCGCGTGCGCGCGCCCCCTAGCTCGTTTTAAAGGCAGGACATCATATGACGTCCTGTCAGAACGAGAGTGTCCTCCGCCCGCCGTCAATTGACGGTGGGCGGGGGACAAGTGGTTAAACCTTATGGAAAAAAAAAATATATATTTTTTAGTGCAAACAAACACAATATGTGTTTAGGTGTTGTATTGCGTAAATCGATACTAAACATGTAAAGTCTTAAAATTGCACATGCCCATGGAATTGCAAAAAATTACAGTACCCAAAATTCTCCACACGCTATAAATACCTCTACATGATGCTTTTAAAAACCTTTACAAGTCATCAGTTAAAGGGGTTGTAAAGGTTTGTTTTTTATTTTCTAAATAGGTTCCTTTAAGCTAGTGCATTGTTGGTTCACTTACCTTTTCCTTATATTTCCCTTCTAAATGTTTTTATTCTTTGTTTTCTTTGTCTGAATTTCTTACTTCCTGTTCCTCCTCCGTAAGCTGTTCAGTAAGCTGTTCTGGCTGACTCCACACCACTCGGATGATGGTGTGAAGTTTGGTGAGGAGAAACAGGAAGTGAGAAATTCAGACAAAGAAAAAAAACATTTAGAAGGTAAATAGAAGGAAAAGGTAAGTGAACCAACAATGCACTAGCTTAAAGGAACCTATTTGGAAAATAAAAAACAAACCTTTACAACCCCTTTAACCATGAACTATGGCCATAGAATTATTGCTCTCACTCTGACATTTGTGATGCTACCTCACATGTGTGGTGCAATTAATATTATATACATGTACTATGCTGTACCGTATGCTGTGATTTTTTATTTTATTTTTGTAAATATTTTTATTCAGAGTTTGCATGGTATGATTTTTTTTAAATGGGGTGTGTGCGTGGAGTGCTTTATATTTTTTTATTGTTTTTATTTATTTTATTCCGTTTTTTTTAACACTTTTTTTTTACTTTATTGGCATCACATAGGGGACTTGTTATACCTTTGCTGCCCCTGCTCTACAAAGTTTTAAATGCTCTTTTATGTCTAGGGGACTGCAACAAGAAGTTTTACCCAATCCTCTACTTCTGCACATTCCCTTCAAGCTGTAAGTTTTCTGCAGCTTCTTTTCCTTTGCTCTGGCAGTCACGGGTCCTCTGACATAATCAAGTCCAGATCCCATAGCCTTGTATTGGATGCAGGGACACCAAGGGATAGTCCACTGTCACAGCATAGGGGAGAAGAGGAGAAGGAGGAAACTGGCTGCTGAGTGAACAGAGGATCTAGTAGATAAAACTGCTTTTCTGGGTCCCCTAGTCCTGCACAAGTATTTAACCCTTGCAGTGCAGGGGTTTATTTTCCCATAGATGGGTTTTAAAGGACAGACACACCTACTCCTCCTTTTGGACATTGTGTCAAAGAGGTCAGATAGTTACAAAGTTACATAGTAGGTGAGGTTGAAAAAATGCCCTTATTTAATATGCTCTTAAAGCAAACCCATCTCTCCTCCGTGTTCTTTGTTTCTACGATTTTATCCCAATTTATATCTTCTATTCTAGCGAGGTTCGTAGTTTCGGGAAGTTGGCTCTTTAGAAAATCAGTGTCTTTGTGTTCCCCTTGTGTTTCCTATTTGTGTGATTTATACTGAAGCCAATTGACCTGTGAGCTCTGTTTCCACATCTGTAAAAGGGTTTGTATTGTTGGTAAACAGTAGATCTATTAACGCCTTGTTTCTAGTTGGTGCGTCTACAATCTGACCCATGAAATTGTCCTGCAAGACATTTAGGAGCTGACGAGCCTTAGATGAACACACAGTTCCCTTGACCTAGTATATGTCTGAATAATTTAAATCCCCCATTATTATAACACTTCCCATCCTTCTATCACAATCGAAATTGTGATAGAAGCTCCATCTCCCCCTCCTCCCTCAGGTTAGGGGACCTATAGCATACTCCTAGTATTATTTTCCCCTTAGCTTAATCTCTTTGGAGCGCTACCCATAAGGATTTCACCTCCTCCCTAGTTCCCTAGTTGATGTCATCTCTCACATTCACTTCTACATTATTCTTTAATATATAAGCATACCCCTCCCCCTTTTTACCCTCTCTATCCCTGCGATAAAGGTCATACCCTTGAATGGTTGCCAGCCAATCATGAGAGCTGTTGAACCAGGTCTCTGAAATTTTCACAAAATCGAAATCCTCCTCGTTCAACCGTATCTCTAGTTCACCCATCTTATCCGCTAGGCTCCTGGCATTGGTGAACATGCCACATAGTTTAGACCGGTCGTATATTGTCCTCTTATTGGTTGTTCCGAGATTGCAAATAGGACTTGTTACTATACTTACCTCGGTTTTATGTGCTTTAGTCAACCTACCACTAATGCCCCCAATACTACCCTCTGGAATATGTTCATTGCTGACTATCTCTACCTCTGGACCCTTCCCCTGTGGCCTAGTTTAAAAACCCCTCTAACATTTTGGCCATCTTCACTCGCAGCATATCTGCACCCTCATCATTTAGGTGTTTTCTCATACAAACTTTCTGGCCAATCAGAAAGATCTATCACCAGTAGTCACTTTAATTGACTCCTGGCAATGTCATCAGGATCAGACTTTGAAGCCCTGGATAGTCAACTGGCTATAGGGTGAAGGCAGCATCAGAGAGGGGATCTCAGGGTAAGTTTTGAAGTAGATCTACATCCTTTCACAGGAACACAGATTAGGCTGACCACAATGGGTTAATATCAGTCAAGGTGTAAGTATAGCCAATTTTTTTTTATTGTTTTGGATAGCACAATGAAGAGGTAATGACCTTTCAGGTCATTTTTTTTGTGTGTATGTTGTTGGGATTTCTCTTCAGCAGGAAATGAATGGACATCAGTTAAAAGTCATACTTCTCCTCTTAGACAGTTGTCACCACAAATATGGTCCTATTATAAGACTTCCTCTCTATTCTTATTTTAGTGCCTCACTTTTAGTCCTGCTGACAATGGGCCTCTCCCCAAAGGGGACATGACAGGGGTTCTAATTAGGGATGGGTGAATCTTACCAGGTTCATTTAATGGTATATTTAGTGGGCCAGTGTAAAGTCTGCTAAGACCAAACATAAGGCCACAACTAGTTAAAGTCGATGGAAGACAAATCTTGTTTTTCTTTTGTGTCTGAACTGCAAGGATAATAGACATACAGGGCACTATTATGAGGGAGATGTACCAATGTAAAAAAAAAAAAAAAAGAAGAAAATATTTTCATGTTGCTTAGTGGGCAAAAATGAAAACAAATAATTCCCTTAAATAACATGATTGGGGAATGCCTTAAAACATTAGGTGTTGCAGAACAGGACAATTTTCGTGGACAGTAGTATGAAGGAGGGTGGGAGAGCACTCCCTTGTTTGGCCACTAGGTGGCAATCCTGCAAAGATATATAAAGCAGTGTTAGTGAGTAAAAAGCAGAAAAAGTAGTGAGAAGAAGGTAGTCCCTATGGGATTGATTAGGGCCTACTCAGTTGCCATGTAGCCTCACCAGATAGAGATATTTCTCAGCTGGGGAATACCTGTTAAGGTCCTGCACCCATTAAGGGAAGAATAGGGACAGGACAACTGATGCCTACTAGAGAAGAAGGTGATGAAGAACTGCCTAGGGAGTAAAATAGTGTCTCTGTATCAATATCATGAAGAAGTAATAATTCCTCTGTTTTTCCACTGTAAAATTTATTAGGTAAACAACGTAAACTCAAATCTGGCATAGTTGGCAGGGTAGACCAAAAAGAGGCGCCATGGAGTTTGCAGACCTTCTAGAAATATTTAAAACTTCAGGCAGCAGGTTAGAGGCTGTACACCAGTTGGCATAAGCCTTAAAAAAAGGTCTGATGGGTGGTACCAGCTGCATGGAGGTCATGTTTGCTGTTGCTCAGTGTGGTGTATACTGCATCTGTGAAGGAGGAGTGGGCAATTGGTGGACACTGGGGTATGTTTTGAACCCCAGGGAGGACTTTTGTAAGGAGGGCAATAGTGAAGTGCTACTACCTATCTACATGGCCTGTCATGTGGTGGTCTATACAGCTACTCCGTGGGCACACTCTTCCAGGTACCAAGTGTTTGTCTTTCATATGTAACCAAAGAATGGTGAGCCACAAGATCCTCTATGTTTGTAATAAGCTTTGTCCTGGAGACTCTGGTGTCCCTGGAGGGTTTGAAGTCACCAAAAACAGTTTTTAGTAAGCAGAAGAAGTCAGTTTACCCTGGGTATGAGTTACAAGGTGTGAAACACTACTTGGGAACCTTTAATTTAAAGGATTGGGCTACTTCATCATCCTGGCTAGGATTGGGAATGCAGCACATCAAGACTGGCCCCATTGCTTTTTCTGATAAGCCTGATGAGGAGAGTTTGGTCAGACCAGACCTCAGAGGAGTGCAGTAGATCATCTGAGCCCCTGAAGGCTGGAACCACAACAGTTGCTGTGGAGCAGGTGGTGCCAGCAACTGTTGAGTGCACCCCAGCTGAAGAGAAAGAACAGGTTGTGTACACTGTTGCTCCAAGAATTGTTGAGAACACTGCTGTGGAGCCAGCTGGGGTAGGTCGCTGCAGTGTAGAGGCCATCATCGACACTGTGACAGCTTTGAGGTTATCAGACATAGGGGGAGACCAGCCCATGGATTATGGGCTTCCCCAGCAACATTTACTCTGTCTGCTACTGATCAGTTGGGGCTAGGACAGGCCAGTATTTGCCATGTCCGTAATTCTTACCTGCCTCCCGGTGAGGACTTTAATAGGCGCCTTACCTTGCTTTTAAGGATTTAATGCTACAGTGCCTTGAAAAAGTATTCATACCCCTTGAAATGTTCCACATTTTGTCATGTTACAACCAAAAATGTAAATGTATTTTATTGGGATCTCATGTGATAGACCAATACAAAGTGGCACATAATTGTGAAGTTGAAGGAGAATTATAAATGGTTTTAAAAAAAAATTACAAATAAATATGTGAAAAAAGTGGCGTGCATTTGTATTCAGCCCCCAGAGTCAATACTTTGTAGAACCAACTTTTTCTGCAGATACAGCTGCAAGTCTTTTTGGGATGTCTCTACCAGCTTTGCACATCTAGAGAGTGAAATATTTGCCAATTCTTTTTCACAAAATAGCTCAAGCTCTGATTGGATGGAGAGCATCTGTGAACAGCATTTTTCAAGTCTTGCCACAGATTCTCAATTGGATTTAGGTCTGAACTTTGACTGGGCCATTCTAACACATGAATATGCTTTGATCTAAACCAGTGGTTCTCAACTCCTGTCCTCAGGACCCACTAACAGGCCAGGTTGTAAGATTACTGAAATACATCACAGGTGATATCATTTGCTGCTCAGTGATTGCAGTATTCTAGTCTGCATCTCCCCAAGGTAATACTTAAAATCTGGCCTCTTAGTGGGTCCCGAGGACTGGAGTTGAGAACCACTGATCTAAACCATTCCATTGTAGCTCTGGCTGTATGTTTAGGGTCGTTGTCCTGCTGGAAGGTGACCCTCTGCCCCAGTCTCAAGACTTTTGCAAACTCTAATGCCTAGTACACACGACCAGGATTTCCGGCGGTAAAAAGTCCGCCGGGAATCCCTGGGGGAATACCGAGAACCTGCTCAGTCGCTTTTTCCTCCTACACACAGCCGGGTTTCCCGACAGGAAAACTGCCATTGAGAGCTTTGGTCGGGAATCCCGGCCTTGTGTATGCTCCATCGGCACTGCCTCGCAGTGTTTCACATTGAAAACTGCCGAGAACAAAAACCGCCGGGAATCGCGGCAGGAAAATAGAGAACATGTTCTCTTTTTTACCGCCGCGATTCGCTGAAGTTTTCCTGCTGTGAAAACTGAAATTTAGCATACGCACAGCAGTTTTTCCTGGCGAAAAACTGTCATGGCAGTTTTCCTGCCGGGAAAGCCGGTCGTGTGCACGAGGCATTACAGGTTTTCTTCTAAGATTGCCCTGTATTTGGCTCCATCCATCTTCCCATCAACTCTGAACTGCTTCCCTGTCCCTGCTGAAGAAAAGCAACCCCACAACATGATGCTGCCACCACCACGTTTCACAGTTGGGATGGTGTGTTCAGGTTGCTATGCAGTGTTAGTTTTCTGCCACACATAGCGTTTTGTTTTTAGTCCAAAAAGTTCAATTTTGGTCTTATCTGACCAGAGTACCTTCTTCCACATATTTGCTTTGTCCCCCACATGGCTTCTCGCAAACTGCAAACAGAACTTCTTATGGCTTTCTTTCAACAATGGCTTTCTTCTTGCCATTTTTCCATATAGGCCAGATTTGTAAAGTGCACGACTAATAGTTGTCCTGTGGACAGATTCTCTTACCTGAGCTGTAGATCTCTGTAGCTCCTCCAGAGTTACAATGGGCCTCTTGTCTGCTTCTCTGATTAATGCTCTCCTTGCCCCACCTGTCAGTTTAGGTGGACGACCATGTCTTGGTAGGTTTGCAGTTGTGTCATACTCGTTCCATTTTCGGATGATGGATTGAACAGTGCTTTGTGAGATGTTCAAAGCTTGAAATATTTTTTTGTAATTTAACCCTGCTTTAAACTTCTCCACAACTTGACCTGTCTGGTGTGTTCCTTTGCCTTCATTATGCAGTTTGTTCACTAAGGTTCTCTAACAAACCTCTGAGAACCTCACAGAACAGCTGTATTTATACTGAGATTAAATTACACACAGGTGGACTCTATTTACTAATTAGGTGACTTCTGAAGGCAATTGGTTCTGCTAGATTTTAGTTAGGGGTATCAGAGTAAAGGGGTCTGAATGCAAATGCACACCACACTTTACAGATATTTTTTTTTATAAAGTATTTTGAAAACCTTTTTTCATTTTCCTTCTACTTCACAATTATGTGCCACTTTGTGTTGGTCTATCACAGGGATCTCCAAACTATGGCCCTCCAGCTGTTGCAGAAATACATGTCCCATGAGGCATTGTAAAACTCTGACATTCACAGACATGACTAGGCATGGAACAACTGGAGGGCCATAGTTTAGAGACCCCTGGTCTATCACATAAAATCAAAATAAAATACATTTACGTTTTTGGTTCTAACATGACAAAATTTGGAAAATTTCAAGAGAATTAATACTTTTTTAAGACACTGTATCTGTTGCACTGGGTCCAGCAGGATCTAGGTTGGGAATTGCCCTTCGTCCCAGAGGAGACTTTTGATCTAATCAAGAAGGAGAAAATAAAAAGAAAGAAAAGGTCTGGTGTCACCAGTGACACACCTCCATCCCTAAATTTACATGAAAAAAGGAGAGGTTCGCCCGTGGGACTTTGAGTGAGGTGAGCACTGTTGAGCCAATGAAAATGGCAGGGATAATTGCAGTGTATATTTATTCAAGTAAAAAAACAGTACATACATTAATGTCATGGACATGAGCCAATTCATACAAAATACAAGACCAATAAAAAGTAGGTAAAATGATATTGCAAGTATCTGACAATAATCATGTAAACACACAGGCATCAAGTGTACCCGACGGGTTTCGCGAGGCTTGGCTCGCTCTTCAGGGGTAGATGCACGTAGTGTACCTAAAATGAGATGATATAGTATATAGTATGATGTGAAGGCACGGGGGGGGGGGCCTTGAATAAGGAAAACCCCATACTCACCACTGGATATTGCCAAAGGACAGCGGAGGTGAGGCTCTCAAAAGGCGGCAGCGACTGTCTCACCAGGGAGCTGAGGAGGCGGAGCCAAACGAAATTCCAAACAGGGCCAAAAGGAAGGAAGGCACAGCATGGATTGAATATGTGTATCCCCAAGAGTATCAATGAATCCATAAGGAATGTTGGCTCTGAATGTAAATATGTATATTAGATAATTAGAATATAGGAGTAAATGAGTATGAGTGTCTGAGCCCGCACACCGCCTTTACTGACGGTGGGCGCGTTTTGGCACTCGTTTGTTTGGTCACCTGCACATGGTGTTTGGGGCGGAGCCTCTCTGGCTCCTTCGGGGGTATTTATTGGAGGTTTGCACAGCATGGATCTCATTGTTTGCTTTCTTTCACTGAGGACAGACACACAAGTGCAGGTCCCTTCTTTGGAACTCACTACCTTCAGACTTACTCCACCAAGGTACACCTTTATATGTTTGTATATCACTCACTTCAAGCATTTATGTGCAATTGTTTTTTCATCACTAAAAAATAGTCAATGCATTTTGAACCTTGAATGGGCTCAAACTATTCATTATTCGTTATTCCTTTGAATGTCTTTATACATCCAATCTACTTTAGTCATGCATTTTTCATATTTGTATCCAGTGGGGGCCGCTCCATAAGGGGCGCAGGAGCCACCCCCTAATCCATGCGAATAGATTTCAATAGTTTAAAAAAAAAACACGATTCGACCTGATTGGCCGAGAAGAGAAGTGACTGCATTGGCCAGAAGCAGTATACAAAAAATGTAGCGCTATGCGTGAAAATTACACAAAACATATAACACCCAAGTGCTATGCTGAAGGTGAATAAATCAAAAGAAGTCTATGTAAATTAATCCAAAATTCAGTGAAGTAAGAAGACGTGTTGAAAAAGTCAGTCAGTGCAGGATCCCAGCTGACGTTTCACACATAAATATACCTACATTTAATAAACATCCTTTACTGTATTCCGCTATGTGCACTCTCCTTGTTTCCTCCTACATGGTCCTGCTGTGAGCCATTAATTATCTGATTGGGCTTGGAGATTCGTTGTTATCAATTTACTCTGGATCTGGGATATATTTATGTGTGAAACGTCAGCTGGGATCCCGCACCCACGGAAATATATACATATCAAGCCTGAGTTGACCCCATAGACGTATGTTTATCGGGTCCACTTGCTTCAGTAAGCCTCCCTTCTATGTGGTGGTGGTTATGTCACAGTTACTTGTTTATTGAAGTCACCATCCCATTTTGGAAGGTTTTTCACCCTCTTTCAATTGTCATCAGAGACTTTTTCAACACGTCTTCTTACTTCACTGAATTTTGGATTCATTTACATAGACTTCTTTTGATTTATTCACCTTCAGCATAGCACTTGGGTGTTATATGTTTTGTGTAATTTTCACGCATAGCGCTACATTTTTTGTATATTGTTTGTATTTGCCTTTCTTCACAGGTATTGTAGCTGCTCACATGTGTTAGTAGCGCAAATATTTTTTGTATACAGAAGCAGAAGCAGGGGGGAAGCCGCCGAGGAGATGCAGGGGGAAGCCACTAAAGATGGGGTTAGTGTGGGGCTGGTGGGCAGATGGCGAGCAACGGGGGGTTTGTTCGCTGATCGACCCCCCGTCAATCAACCAAATGGGGGTTGGGAGGTTTGTTTGCCCCCTTGAAAATTACAACATCCAGGTATTATTCAACATAGTATATTCCCACAATGCATCTAGTGTATTCTACATCTAGCCTGGGTTCACTGCCCTATAGTGCGTTCAGGATCAACAGTTGTTCCTCCGATCGGGAAGGTCGCGTTTGTGCTATCAGCATGGTGTGGTGTGAGACTGCTGCCTCCTCGGCTCCCTCCCGTCTTTTCCGTTTTCTATCAATCTCCCCAACGTGGGTGTCAGACTTAACGTAGGCAGAACCTATTTGAAAAAACAGAAAAAATAAAGAGAATAAAATTAAACAGAGACCGAGATATAGAGAGGAGGTAGTTGGGAGTGGAAAAAAGGAGAGATTGGGAGAGAGGGGGGTGGGAGGGGGTGTACTCGCAAGTATGAAGTATCAAGATTGCTCGTTTGGATCAAGGTCAAGAATCTCTACCTAGTTGTCGGTAAAACACCGGGAGCAGATTACCGTGTCTTATGTGTTCACACATCAGTGGTGCTATTCTTTAGCGCCAGTCCTTCATCTGAGAATATAAATATGTTCCAAAGTTGCCAGGTTTTGGAGAACGTATCCTGCCTATTTTGCGCCGTGAGGATAAGGTCTTCCATATGTTCAATTGCTTACACTTTTTGAAGCCACAGGGCAACAGTTGGTGGGAGAGGGGATTTCCACTGGAGTGGGATGCAAGCTTTAGCCGCATCTAGCAAGTGTCGAATTACTGACTTTTTGTAAACCCTACCAGGTATGTTAGATGCATGGAGGAGGAAGAGCGCCGGGTCGTTTGGGATGATATGGTTTGTGAAAGTCTGTGTTGTTTCTCTGACTACCCGCCAGAAGTGTGTTAGTCTAGGACATGTCCAAAAGATGTGAACCAAGGTACCCTTGTCCTCCAGGCAGCGCCAACAAAGGTCAGACGCCATCTGGAAGAACTTGTGTAAAAGCGCTGGGGTCCTGTACCACCGTGATAAAAGCTTGTAGTTAGTTTCTTGAATTTTGGCGCATATGGAGGATTTGTGTGTATATCGAAGTATGTGCTGTCTCTTGGTGGCGTTGAACCGACAGTCCAACTCCCTTTCCCATTTCAGCACTACAGGGGGCACAAAGTCAGCAGGTGGTGTGTTCAGAAGGTCATAATTCAGGGAGAGCGTGTGAGTCTGTACTCCCGTTGCGGAACAGAGATCTTCTAATGTTGTGAGAGGAAGGCTACTGTCCACCGGGGGCTGCTTAGAATTGAGAAAATGGCTCAGTTGAAGCGCTCTTAGGAAGTCCAAACGGAATGGGCCCGAGGAGTCAGTGAGCTCTGTGATCGTTTTCTAACGCCCCCCAGTGCTAAATTGGGAGGCTTGGTGCAGGCCCGCCCCGATCAGACCCCTAAATACTGCATCTTGCATGCCCGGTGCGAATTGGGGGTTCCCCAGTATGGGGTATAGAGGGGAGTTTGGGGAAGACAGAGACGACTGAGAGAGGGGTCGGGAGCATATTCTCGAGGAGGTTCCAATCAGTGGATGGTGCTTAAGTTCGGCCAAATAGCACCACGGGGCTCCCCTCAGGGGAACCGTACTCTGAGGCTGCTCTATTTGGGTCCAGAGCTTGGTCTCTGGGTAGCGGCACCAATCAATCAGTCTCCCTAGATGTACTGCCTGATAGTAGGCACGTACATCCGGTAGTGCAAGTCCTCGTGTAATTTGGGGAGGACGAGCAATTTATGTGCGAGCCAGGGTCTTTTCTTAGCCCAGACAAAATCTGTGAACAGAGCTTGCACCTGCTTAAAGTAAGATGTCGGGATGTGTATGGGTATAGCCTGCATGAGGTAAAGAAGTTTTGGGAGAATTGTAATTTTTAGGATATTGCATCGGCCCAGCCAGGAGTGTAGGCCCATGTGCCATTGGTTTAGTAGTGATTTGATTGTTTTTAGTAGTGGTGGGAAGTTAAGTTCATAGAGTTTTGAGAACGTTTGGGGGATGTGCGTGCTTAGGTGTTTGTCCATTTCAGTTTGAAACTGGACTGGAGGTGGGTCAGCTGTAGTGGTGGTATCCCCACTCCCATGGATTCCGATTTGGCGAAGTTGATTTTTAGGTTGGAGAGTGCTCCATAGGTTGTGAATTCCAGAAGCAGGAGCGGGAGAGATACTGACGGGTTCGTAAGTGAAAACAGAAGGTCGTCCGCGTAAGTGGACACCTTATGTTGGGATTGGCCTATCTGAATACCTTTAATGTTCGGGTTCAACCTTACGTGACCCATGAAAGGTTCCAGGGAAAGCGCGAATAGGAGGGGCGAGAGTGGGCAGCCTTGCCGTGTCCCATTCGTTATGGGGAGTGGGTCTGAGATCACGCCGTTAACTCTGACTCTGGCTGTCGGTGCTGTATAAGCTGCCGAAATCCATCGCTGCATGGTGTTGGAACTGAAAAATGTACATTGGTTGAGGAATAACAAAGCCGGGACCCTCAGTCAGAAGCAATCCGAATGGATTTTTCACTGACAAACACTGGTACCCAAAAGGTTAAACGTTGCTTTTGATATTAACTGTTATATTGAAGATTTTTCATGAAGATTTTTTTTTTACTAGTTATGGCGGCGATCAGCGATTTTTATCCTGACTGCAACATTATGGCGGACACATTGGACACTTTTGACACCATTTTGGGACCATTGTCATTTTTACAGCGATCAGTGCTATAAAAATGCACTGATTACTGTAAAAATTACACTGGCAATGAAGGGGTTAACCACTAGGTGGCGCTTCAGGGGTTAAGTGTGACCTAGTGAGTGATTCTTACTGTCACGGGGAACGGTCATTAATGACAGTGTCACTAGGCAGAATAGGGGAATGCCTTGTTTACAAAGGCATTCCCCTGTTCTGCATTGCCGAACAGAATCTCGGGACTTCCGGGACCCGCGGCCGCACTCGTGAGGCATGTGGCGGGCGCCCGCGCCCGCTGGGCAGCAGATTTAAAGAGACGTACCTGTACGCCAATCTGGCAAGTGGTTAATGAAGGTTCTTAATGTGTTGTTTTATTCATCTCAATTCTTGACCCATAGGTGACCCTTACAGTTTTTTTCTATTATCTATTCATTAAATTTTAAAATATTTTTTAATACTTTTGTAGAATTTTCGGTACTTTTAATGCCGGTATTTGGATTTTATAGACCTGTTTATATAGGCATTTATATTATATAGGGGAAAAGCTTATGGTATATTATGGTATATTAAGATGAAAGGGTTTTAAGTAAAAATTTAGTATAAACTATGTCCCTATTGGAATGAACATGAATGGTTAAAAATCGCTTTGTATTAATATAGGTATCTCACAAGGCAACTGGTAAAGTTATAAATAAATCATAGGGAAATGGCCTCAATAAACCAGTTCTGGCACTAGTAATGTCTTGGCTACAAGAAAATGCATACCATTTTTGCTATGGCAATGTAAACAGGGGAGTGAATAAAATGCGTCTCAGCTTCCCAATGGCCATCCCCTGAAGTACTGTATTTATTGGCGTATAACACTCACTTTTTTACCCTGAAAATAGAGGGTAAACTGTGCCTGCGTGTTATACGCAGGGGGCTGTGGATAGTTTTTTTCCTGAAACTTCCCTCTTAAAGTTAGGGTGCGTGTTATACGCCTGTGCGTGTAATACGCCGATAAATAAGGGTAGTTACATGATTGGTGACTTAACACGTAGGCCAGGGCCAATGCTGTTAAGCTACAAAACCGGAAGTATGCGAGCCGCCATCTTGTGAGTGACCAAGGAGTTGTTTTCTTAAAAAAATTAGGTCCTGCTAGATCACTTCAGGCTGGCCCCTTTTGCAGGTAGATGGGCCGGACACCCCCCACGCACCAGAACTCCAAAACAGAGAACATTTTCTGACCTGAACACCAAAGTCTATGGAATGCGAACCTGAAAGATCAAAAGTCCTCTATTTGAAGGCTCATATGCAAGTATTTTGCCATAAAAAGGGTATGCAGGTCCGGGTATTGCCCTGGGGGACATGTATCAATGCAAAAAAAGATTTTTAAAAAGATAATTTTTACAGGAGCAGTGATTTTAATGATGCTTAAAGTGAAACAATAAAAATGAAAAATGCCTTTAAATATAGTGCCTGGGGGATCCCCTTAGTCTGCCTGTAAAGTGGCACATCTGTAGCATGTATAGAACATACTGCAGAAAAAAAAAAAATTCCAAAGAAAGAAAAACACAATACAATTTCCGGCAATGGATGGAAAAAAATAACAGCATGCCCCCCCCAAAATCCATACCAGACCCTTATCAGAGCATGCAGCCTGGCAGGCCAGGAAAGAGGGGGGAAGAGTGATAGTACCCCTACTCATTCACCAAAAAAGTGTCAAGAGGTAATAAAAATACAGACAGTTTTTGACAATTCCTTTATTAAAAAATAAATAAACAGTGTCCCCTGATGCAAATCCATCATCATTTTTGACGACTGCCGCATGTCTGGACAAGAAAAATGAAAAAAAAATAGCTTCCCAGTCAACCTAGCTTGCCTGGCTTGCCGTTTGACAGTTCTTATATAAGTAAGCGTGGGGCCACCTGGCGACGTCACCTGGTGGCATCGCCCCCTTGTGACATCACCGATCTAGCATGCACTGGTCAGTGATGTCACAAGGGGACGGTGACATCAGGTAATGTCGCTAGGTGGCTCCACCCCTGACCTATTTAAGAATTGTGGCGGAGACATTTTTGTTTTCTTTTTCGGGTCCGACGGTGGCATCTACGTCGTGATTAACAATAGATTTACATCAGGGGACACTGTTTTTTTATTTTTTATTAAAGAAATTGTAAAATACTGTCTCTGTGTTTTCTTGACTTTTTTTACACTTTTTTGGTGAATGGGTAGAAGTACTATGTACCCCATGCTCATTCACATATGGGGGGAAGCATCTGGGGGCCCCCTTGTCAAAGGGGGCTTCCAGATTCCGATAAGCCCCCTGCCCGCAGACCCCATGAGCACAGCCCAGGGTTGTGGGGATGAGGTACCTTATCCCCATTAATGGGGACAAGGTGCTATGGGGTGGGGGGCAGAACCTCCACCCCCAAAGCTCCAACCCCCCATGTGGCCTGGTATTGTTCAGGAGGGGGGTGCTCACTCGCCCCCCCCCTTTCCTGGCCTGCCAGGCTGCTTGCTTGCATAAGGATCTGGAAGCTACACCATGACGTTTTTTATTTTAGTGTGGGGTTCCACCTAAAATCTAAAATCCATACCAGACCCAAGGACCACCACATGTTTTTCCCCTTTTTTTATTGTCACCAATGTTTTTTTTTGTAGTTCAGCGGTCAGTGGGGAAGCCCATTGACAGCTGATGATTCATGCTTCCCGACACTGTTCAGTGCGTAGGGCATTCAGCGGGCCACCGAACGCCCTGCAAAATCAGGTGTTTGCCAAACGGGCGAACAGGCTATATTCGGACTGAACCTTAATAATAATAATCGCCTATACCGTTTAAAACCCAGTAATACACTGCTTCACCCTGCTCTCCATTTTTAGGCACTGCCAAGTTTGTAGAGGCTGATCTGCTGAGAGACTTAAAGCATAATTAAATCCTCTTCTCTTTTACAACCAAGGAAGCTGCTTCTGTTTGATCTGAAACTACCATTGTGCTGCACATGTGATCAGTTATGACACCAGCCATTTGATGGTTTGACAGTTTGGTTAAGGACATAAGCAAATGTGACCATTAGCAATTCCGGCTATCCAGGAATGTAACTGTTTTTTTTAAATCGTTAAATTGATGGGTTTAGTTCTGCTTTATGACTTTCTGGGCTTCAGAAAAATGGCAGCCTCCATCAAGAAGGAACAGGAGCAATGCTGGAGACAATTTACAGCCAGTGTTAATTTTGTCAACGAAAAAGTTTTCATCAAAGTTTTCGTCAGTGGCATTTTTACAGTGATGAAAGCGAAACAAAAAGTACAGCACATTTTCGTCCACTGACGAAAACTATGTTGAAAATCAAGGATGAAAATGTGAGGCAGGGACAATTACGAACACGAAACTAACTTCTGGTTTTTACAGAGATCCGCCTGCTTACGCTCCCATCAAGCACGCAAGTTGAATCGACTGTGTGCACCGTCCGTGACGACTGCCAGAGACCAGAGCAAAACTGTTCATTACAAGCAGACCTCTGGAGTCCCGATTAGACTGTCCCACTTCCGAGTCCTGACTCACGAGATGACCTTCCACATCCATAGCAGAGAGAAGACTGTGAGTGTGCAGTACTAGTGTACATTACAAGTACAGCAGGCCTGAGGTCTCCCCTCAGACCACCGTCCATCCAGAGCACTGTGTGTGCATTATTACAGGCCTCCTCTGACCACTGGCAGTGGCATCCAAGGCACTCCACATTACAGGCCATCCCTCAGACCTGAGACCACCACCCAGCACTGTGCAGCATTATAGGTCTCCTCTGACCAGTGACCACCGACAATGTGGCATCCAGAGCATTGTGCATTACAAGCCATCCCTCAGACCTGAGACCACCATCCAGCACTCTGCAGCATTACAGGCCTCCTCAGACAACCATCTAGAGCACTCTGCAGCATTACAGGCCTCCTCGGACCACCCCCCAGGGCACTCTGCGGCATTACGAGCCTCCTCAGACCACCATCTAGAGCAATCTGCAGCATTACAGGCCTCTTCAGATCACCATCCATTGCACTTTGCAGCATTACAGGCCTTGTCAGACCGCCCAGAGCGGCTAAATCTGTATCTGTGAGTTTGTTCAAACCTTAATACTATTAATAATAACATGATATTAGATATTTTTACTCCAGTAGTATATAATGAGTTTGGAAATTCTAGAGAAATGCTTAAATAATTTGTAACAATTTAACTAGACACATTCGATTTTATTCGACTAAAATGTACTGGAGATTATAGTCAACTAAAAGTCCAATCACAGCTGATCACAGTGTAAACAGGAAAAGCCGTGTATCGGCTTTTCCTCACTCGCGTCTGTCAGACGCAAGTAGAGGAGAGCCGATCAGCTGCTCCTCTGACGGGGAGGTCTGTGCTGATTGATTATCAGTGCATAAGGATGCCCACACTGGACCACCAGGGACACCACCAGGAATGCCCGCCACTTGTGACCACAAGGTATGCCACCCATGGCCACCCAGAATGCCAATCAGTGCCCACAATTGATGCCAATCAGTGCCCATAATTCATGCCAATCAGTGCCCATAATTGATGCCAATAAGTGCCAAACACTAATGCCTGCCAATCAGTGATGCCCTTTAGAACCATCCATCAGTGCATATGAGTGCCACCCATCAGTGCCCCCTATCAGTGCCCATCCATGCCACCTATCATTGCCTATCAGTGCCACCTTTCAGTGCCCATCAGTGCCAACTACGTGTGCCCATCAGTGCCACCTATGTGTGCCCATCAGTGCTGCATACCAGTGCCACCTATCAGTGACCATCAGTGCCGCCTTTCAGTGTCCATCATCAGTGCCCATCAGTGCCACCTCATCTGTGCTGCCTCATAAGTGCCCATCAGTGCCACCTTATCAGTGCCCATCAGTGCAGCCCCATCAGTGCCCGTCAGTGAAGGAGAAAACATACTTATTTACAAAGTTTTGTAACAGAAGCTGAAAAAAAATCAACATTTTTTTATTTGTTTAGCAGAAAATAAAAATCCCAGAGGTGATCAAATACCACCAAAAGAAAGCTCTATTTGTGGGAACAAAATGATAAAAAAAATGTTTGGGTACAGTATAGCATGACCGTGCAATTGTTATTAAATTACCACAGCTATCTGCAGTATACTTGCCGCACCATAGTCAATCTGTTGTTGTGAATGAGGTCTAAAACATTTCAACAGTGTAAATAAAATCTATAGTCTAGGCAACAAAGTCCATACGGACTACCTTATTACCTACTAATAATGATAATAATAACAATAATGATATTTATTTTTACTATTAGTAGTACAAAAATTATTTATGCATATTATGATATTAATGTTCACATTTGTGATAGATTCTTAGGAATTAATCTATTAAGCTGGTGATCCATTCTAATCAGGAGACTGTTCATGCCTTGGAGCAATTAGAAAGGCAAGCTCTACAGATCAGCTCAAGTAATAAAAAGTGAATTAAGACATGTACAGTGTACTCTTGTAATATAATTTGGTTATCTTGTTTCTAACATTTATTGTTCAATCATTGACTTCCTGCAGTCTCAGCTCTGCTTGTGTTCTGCTGTGCAAATTGTCCTCTGAAAGTTAGCCTGATGTTGGGACTGGAAATGAACTCATGAGCTGGAAGACTCCATCTGCTTGCAATGAATCCCTGAAGATGAATCAAGTCTTATTTACAGCAGCATTGTGATGGACACAGAACACAAAGCCAGTCTTTTTTTTTATATGAGTGACCTGTACACATTCATGTATTATGGGTTGAAAATACTCAATACAGAGGGAAAAAGATACAACGCTGAATACATGTCCATGCTTGATTAACATTGGTATGTTAAAAGTCACAGTTTGTAAAAGGATTGTTTTCTCCAAGGGACAGCTACCAGAGGCAACCTCTTTCTGAGCATGTCTCTAGTGGGTCCCAGGAATAGACAGAAATAGGCCTATGATTTATATACATTTGAACATCCGGTAGATGGTAATGTCAGGCATGAGGGAGGGTTGCAGATGTCATACCTAGATTTTAAAAGTGTTGAATTTTAAGAGTACAATGCCAGTAGGAACCACATATGGAGACGTGCACACACACACACACTTATTATACTCTTCTATTTGCAAGACAATTATATTGAAAAAAAGCTTAAATATATAAGTATAAACATGGGGAAATATTTTTTTTCCTTACTTCTATTACTTATTCTGGGGTACTATTTGTGATAGCTGTGGATGTAATTCTACTATTATTTCTAATATTGCACAGGTCAATGAAAAAGCAAATAAAGTACAAATGTGCACTGTATGAGTTTTTTTACATCAACCAAATGTTTTATTTCACCAGAAGTGGTGTAAAAGTAGAATGGAGGATGGGAAATCTAATTAGATAGATAGATAGATAGATAGATAGATAGATAGATAGATAGTAGATAGATTGACATATAGATAGTAGATAGATCGACATATTGATTGACAGATAGATAGACCGATAGATAGATAGATAGATAGATAGATAGATAGATAGATAGATAGATTGATTGACAGATAGAGCAATAGATAAACAGAGCGATAGATAGATAGATAGATAGATAGATAGATAGATAGATAGATAGATAGATAGATAGATAGATAGATAGAGCGATATATAGATAGATAGATAGATAGATAGATAGATAGATAGATAGATAGATAGATAGATAGATAGATAGATAGATAGATAGAGCGATATATAGATAGATAGATAGATAGATAGATAGATAGATAGATAGATAGATAGATAGATAGATAGATAGATAGATAGATAGATTAGATATAGAAATATAAATACATGGAGGGATAGATATATCAACATATAGATAGATAGATTGATAGATAGATAGATAGATAGACAGATAGATAATAGATAGAGCGACATATAGATAGATAGAGCGATAGATAGACCGATAGACAGATAGATAGATAGATAGATAGATAGATAGATAGATAGATAGATAGATAGATAGTAGATAGATTGACATATAGATAGTATATAGATCGACATATCGATTGACAGATAGATAGACCGATAGAAAGATAGATAGATAGATAGATAGATAGATAGATAGATAGATTAGATATAATAGAAAGATAGATAGATCGATAGATAGATAGATATATAGATAGATAGATAGATAGATAGATAGATAGATAGATAGATAGATAGATAGATTGATAGATAGAGCGATAGATAGATAGAGCGATAGATAGATAGATAGATAGATAGATAGATAGATAGATA